>CM055901.1:33431115-34031115 GCA_029582155.1 Panopea generosa | reverse complement strand
ACACAACATCATTTTTCATTGGTCAATGGCAATCACATACAATACTTTTATTATTATAATTAGCAGCAGAAATGTATAATAACATCAGTTCTGTTAACTGTTACAGCAGTTTTAAATGACGACTATTTATATTAAAGTCATTTTTATTGGCTAATTAATCAGTATCAAGGTGTGTGTATTTACAACAACAAGGGTATTGGTAAAATGATGGATGCTCCTAAAGCAAGTGCTTTATACAGCAATGCTGCAGATTTGCTCCAGACAAGCGAAAAATAACCAAAAACAAAGTACAAAATGGGAGATAATTGTTCTTTTGCTCTGCATTTCCACACATTGCCCTTTATTCGTGTTCCAAGTCCTGTAACATTCCCTTTTTTCCCTTTCCCATTTATCAAGCAAAATATTAAAAATAAATAAAGTACAGAAAGGGAGATAATCTGTCATTTTTTCAAGATGGAGTTATGGTTCTTTCGCTTTGCACTTCCACACATTACCCTCTATCCATGCCCAACATTACCCTCTATCCATGCCTAACATTACCCTCTATCCATGTCCTGAGTGTTGTTTGATTCCTTTCAGTACTTTTGGAGTTTTGAACAGGGATTCAAACGGATGCGCACAAAGACAAAGCGTGGCTATGTCCTGGCCATTCAGGGTGTATAAAATAGAACTTTTTTATGATTTTATAATATAAGCGGTCAAAATATTACCCAGTAATTTATGAGAGAGTAGATAATCTGCTAGTGACAATTTCTTCTGTATACTGAGGACTTAATGCTAAACTAGTCTATCTACATTGTTAGACTCTATAATGAATTAAGCCTACAGTAGTTATGCACTAAACCATTCACAAAAACTTACCATATCTGTAACTTAATCTTCTTTCCTCCCAGCTCTACGGTTTTTATTTTGAAGTCTATACCTGCAAATGAAAAAGATATCAGATATTGAATTAAAAAAGAAATCTCATCCTTTATGTACGTAATATGTCTACAAAATACAATTATAAAAGCAGAAAAAATTAAATGAAGGGAAACATTAAAGGGAGCATATCAGGAAAAAAAACATTATAAATGTCTTAAAAAATAAAATTGGTTAAAATATATCCCACTATCATTAATAAATAAAATCCGAATGGCTTTTTATGTCAAAATGTGATAAAATTGCTATTTAAATTGGAGTGGTAAACCCGAAACGAAATTCCCATTCTAAAAATAGACATCATTTAACTACTGCTAGACAACTTTCGCAGCGTTATTCAGACTTTTTCTAAGATGAAACCTGTATTAAGCATTTATGAAAGATGTTAACTACTTGTAAACCAACATAACGGATCAAAACGAAATCATACGACTCATTTAATACGTCACACAATATGCTGCAATCTATTTTAGTCTAACCTAGGCACGTAGCCCAAGTTTGGAAATCTCTTTTCTATATATATATATATATAATATATATCAATTTGGCATGTTTAATTAGATATCCTTTCGGCAATACTGGGTCAGTGAATATATATAGGCATGATATATTGGGAAAAAAGGCTTATAGCCAATTTTAAAATTTTGAAAATCCTGATAAATTCCCTTTAAAGTATTGTTGACTTATAAACATGTGTTCCATCATATCCAACAAATGATCAGCAATATTTGCTTTAATTTGTCATCTAGGTTAACAATCCCCTGCAGTATCAATAAAATGGCTATTGTGGAAGCTATTTCACCTCGTATTTATTCAAGAAGCACTTAGAACAGTAGTTACTGCACTACAGCAATTACGCAGGCCAGTAATACCCCACTTTGTACACATAATCATCTACTAGCAACTTACAGACATATAAATCGCAAGGACGATCACTTTCAAATTTACTTCCACATAAAGGCCGTGCTTAAAAAAATGTTTGTTTACCGCGCACCTTCCAACCAAACATATAAAGGCTACCCAAACATTTTTATAGGACTTTCATGGCTGATGACGATGAAGATTGATGTTTTTATTTAATTAATTCTATCCCATGTCCATTTTTGTTCAAAATGACAATAATAAAATCAATATCTGGCAAGAAAAAAAAGCTACTTACATACCTACAAAAATTACCTGGGCTGAAGCACAACAGACAGTTTTTTTAAGGATGGCCAAACAACTTTGTGATAGATTTGGTTTCAAGTACTATCAACATATGAAAGACCATTACGGGAACTATGGCTTGAATAGTGCAAAAAGGTGTCAAACAGGTGCTTGCTTACTTCATATATTATTCCTGGCACCTTTCAGGACGAATGAGACAATTTATTAGGCCATAATAAATTAATTGCTTGATTATCATCCCTGCCCACCCCCTAATCATATTAAAGCATTCTGAGAATATAACATATTGTACATTAAAATACGTTGGGTATCTGTTATGCATACGATGGGCCTATGATCTAACGGTAATGTTTGAATATATAGTTTGTGTGTGCCATCAAAAGTAACAGACAATCAGTAACCTCACCCTCTTTCCTTGGATTCTGGAAGGTTAACTAGTACTCGAGCACACCCATCTTGAATCAGTGGTGTGAGACAATGAGATGCAATGTTGTACATTAATCATCGGGGATACTGTGGCCGGGCAGGTTCAAACTCACAACCCTTATATTAATTGTCAGATGCACTACCACACTAGTTAAGCTGGCCCAGCTAGTAACAGCAGAGCAAGTATTAGTTTCAGGATCAATGGACTGTGGGTGTAACCCCGCAATCTACCAAGAGCTGGTCAACCAGGTGTTGCACCCATGAACATGGCACATTATCCATATTTCCCTAGGACTAACTCTTCCCAGGAATGAATTGAACATTATTGTATATACATGTACACAGAATTATTTTACATAAAAGTTGTAAAACTGTATACATCAAAATATGAACAAACATACTTTTACAGTTTTAATTTTATTACAGTTTAAATGAAGTACACTTCCCACAGATTTTGAGAAACTGTGACGCCTTAATTTAACTCCAGTTCCCACAGGAATTTGTTTATCTTCTTTTTCATAAAAAAAGATTCATGGCCCCAGTTGTATGTCAATTAATTTCCTTAACCAAAACATCAAAAAGCAACCTGTCAACAGCACGACCTTGTAAATAATGTATAACACCAGTAAACAGTCTCATATTACATCAGCATGCTATGTTTTTGTGTGTTTCAGCATACATATATATAGATGGTTATGATGACACTGAAGGCAGTTTATTTACTAAAAAAGCCTAAACCTTCAGTAATGCCTCTATCAACCAGTTACAGTATATTGATTATTTGATTGAATATTTAGTGTCATTCTTATTGATTGATTGATTGATTGATTGATTGATTGAATATTTAGCATTATTTTTATGCCATTGAGGGCTAACAGACAATCAGTTAACCTAACCACTGTTTCCTGGGATCCTGAAAGGTTAACCAGTACTCAAGCACACCCAATCACCATAAGTAACTGATAACTTTCTCACTTGAATCTGAGGAGACACGAATGACAAAGAGCATGTTGTCCCTGAAAGCAAAAGGCAGGTAGTCTCAACCCCTTCTTATCCATAGAGCAGGCCTGTTGTCTGCATAGCTATAAAACAGGTTGTCCCCAGAACCATAAAGCAGGCTCCATATACACTAATCCTCACAAATCTTATACACACAACCCTAATCTACCCAGTACTCATAAAAAAAATGCGCTCATTTGAACAAAACTTTTGTGGACAGTCAACTGTCAGTGAACTAGGTCTGATCACATTATAATTCTAGTGTTTTCAACATTTGTTTTATTTAAAAAAAAATTGTGAACATGACAACATCAATTTCATAAAATATGACTGTGTAGTGTGCAACATGTTTCTTCAGATTACATTCCTGGGTCCTGGTAAGGAAACTGTCACTGTCAGTCTCTACAGAGGGGTAGGAATTCTCCGAATGGGTGTCATGTCCATTTTATCAGTTTTTTGTCATGTTCATAATTCTTATCAAGCCCTGTGAGGTCCCATGGTGCCAAACGAGTTATGGCAAGAATAGGACCATAGTAGGTCATGCCAGTTGTAAAAGGTGACAAATTGAGTGTTGGGTAGAATTCCCCACAGCTCTGTATGTATCAAGGTTCTAGGTTCATTCTGCATATTCATTTGCTGATGTGAGTGGGGGTTTTTTTCAATCTGAATGTTAATTTATGGAAACCGAGCCTGGACTTTCCTTTATAACCTATAATGTTTTAGTGCACTGTGAAACAACTAATGCATTCATTATCATTTAATTAGGATCAATCAATCTTTAAAATATATGCAGGTTAAAGGAACACACTGCTATTGTTCTATTTATAGCGTGATAACCAGGTACTCCGTTCTGCCCTTTTTAATTTCCACCCAACTTGCCCATATATACAGTGCAAGTGATAATTTACCAAACTGCCTTGTAGCAATTTACAGTGCATGGTTACAAACCAAACTGGACCAAGCCAGTAACATTAAAAGTTACCATTCAACAAACAGGAAGATATTTCAGTAGCTTACACACATAACGACATGATACCTGTATTATAATATATATCAGGAAAGCACAATGATTAACTAGTATAGGTATACAAAAAATTAACTTCAGGGTTGCAAAGTTGCCCACCCTAAATTTTTCAGCACCCTGTCTATTTTACAGGCTGGGTATAAAGCTGTGCATTGATGCTGAAAGTATTTGTTTTATACTCAGTCATATTCATATGCTCCAATTACCCAATGAAAAACAATGTATCACATTCAAATAATATAAAACATACAATTTACATAAATGATATGTAGACTAGCTACTGAAACACTTCTTTTCCAAGCTAGTCAGACAATAATATATAACCCTAACAATACCTCATTTTTCAATTAACCAATGAAAAACAATGTATGACATATAAACAATATAACATATAATTGACATAAATGATATGTAGTCCAGCTGGGGTCCTTCTTATTTACTTAATACAACATAATTTCCAATTTATTAATGAAAAACAATGCATGATATTCAAACAATATACAGTAAAACTCCAACTCTTGACCACCCCGATATTACGGGCATTTATTTACGGATTTTTTCCTTCTTTATTCAATGGTCGTTAACTCCGATAATAGGTGTACCCTGTTAAACAAAGCCATAAAGGACACCAGAGAGAGTGTTGTAAAAACAAACTCTGTGGTCGTTAGTTAATGCAACTTGTAAAAAAACAGGTGGCTACAGAGAATGAAAACCAGTAAGTTTGCATCTTTTAATTGCTTAATTGTTATTTGAGTGATATTGATGGTCTTTTATATGGTGAATAGCATTTTTAATTTTACTGTAAAAATAAAACACGTCTGTAAAAACAGAGAAACAAAACTACAATGAATTTAGTTTTAAAGAAAATGATACTCTTATTACAGGTTATAAAAGCAATTTTATATGATGATTAAGAATGAAACTGTTACAATTTCTATATTTTCGTGACATCTTACCGTTTTCTTTTATGTTTTCAGGGTCCTGACAATGATGAAAAGAACGTTCAAATATGTTCATTGATAAGGATAGAATGCCATAAGTGAAAGGAAACCACCCTACTAAGGACCTCACATGAAGGACTATATCTACTGAAGTATAATGTTAAAATATTTTTTGTGTTGTCTCTACTTGTTATTATAATATGTATGTATATTAAAGATAAACCATACAACACATTTATCATAATTATATCTAAAAACATTTACATATCCATAATTATCATTGGTATAATAGTAAATCCACACATATGCACAATAAAGTATACATCCATTTACTATTACAGCTACAAAGGCCTGCAACTTTTGCGAATGACTCTGGACCTCGATAATAAAACCATCCCGCTATTAAGACCACTTTTGCCAGGTCCCAAAGGTGGTCTTATTATAGGGGTTTTACTGTAACATAATTTACATAAATGATATGACTGTAGCCAAGTCTTATCTATATAAAACGACACATTTTCCAATTAACCAATGAAAAACAATGTACAATATTTAAACAATAATAAAATATAATTGACATAAATGATACGTAGACAAGCTGCTGAAACTAAACACTTCCTTTAAAGGCTTCTCTATTTCTCTCTCTAATTATGAAACATGATGAGAACTGAAATCAGCAAGTTAATCAATAACTTCCTACTACGTGAAGTAGCTTTTACAATCACTTCATTGAAACATGTCATACTTCATAAACTGAGATCATACGTCATTTATTAAAATGCACTTATGACTAATCATTGCAGAAACAAAACTATTAAAGGCTACTTTAAAGGGGCGTACGCTGCATATCTTTTAAAAGTAAATCTGCCATTGATACAGGTTTTAACATAGTTTAGTACTGTCTATCTATAGAACGGGGATTTTGTTTCAAGTATACCACTCCAATTGAAATATCAGTTTTGTCACGTTTTGGTGGATTTGATTTATTAACGATAATAAGAAGCTTTTTATCCAATTTAATAAGTATTTTATTTTTGAAGACATTTCTAGCGTGTTTTCCTGATATACTCCCTTTAAGTGGAGCGCATGGTCCAGTGGTAGAGCATTGAAACCAGGATCTGATGGTCGTGGGTTCGATCCTACGCCACGGCTATGTGTGGTGGTGCCCTTCAGCAAGACACTTTTCCACATACGCTTAGTAACTTGTTCTACCCAGCTTAGTACCGGTTCTACCCAGCTTAGTACTGGTTCTACCCAGCTTAGTACTGGTTCTACCCAGCTTAGTACTGGTTATACCCAGCTTAGTACTGGTTCTACACAGGAAGACTTTGAGCTGATGTGTATGTTGTAATAACTTTTTTCACAATCATAATAAAATAAAGTTACTTCCCCTATCTTAAAATACCAGTAGTTATTTCCCCTCATGGCCAGAAATCTATGAACAAATAAAAACAATCTGGCCTTGACAGATATAGTTATTCTGTCTGTTATCAAGTCTTCATAACATTTTAACATGTATGTCACATGTCAAACATTTTACAAAATCCCCCTTTGCCTCAATATACGATATATATGCACTTTTAATCTTAAGGGACATGCTAATCAAATCAATGCATACATGGATAAGCACCACTATAGCCACATGAAAATATTAATCTCAAACTTTATATTTAAAAGAAATTGTTAACATCGTTCAAACATTTAAGTTTAACTAGGATTTTTTCCAATAAAAAAATAATGGAAATAAGAACGACTGTTCTACCTTTTGTCATATGTGACCATAATATATATATATATATTAGTGTTTCCCCTTAAGCGGCATGGCGGGCTGCCCCGTCCTTTTTACCACCCCACAGTGCCCTTTTTAATAAACAATGATAGACACCGCTGTGAAGAATAAACGGTACCTCCCCGCTGTGTTCCTTTATTGGCTAATCAGACTGTAGACATTACACGCGTCGTTAGGTAATTTCCAATATGCCTATATACACTAGATTAACACATGGTTCCTGCTTTTAGTGCATTATCATATAATTCTTTCATAGAACGCGGAACGATAAGAATGGTTCTCATTTCCGAACCCATGATCGGAGGGTCGTGGGTTCGATCCTCCGCTACGGCTATGTGTCGTGTCCCTGAGCAAGACACTTCTCCCCATATGCTTAGTACTGGTTCTCTTCAGGAAGACTTTGAACGTGATTTGTCTAAATTGTAAGAACTTGTTTCACAATCAAAGTAAAATAAATAAGTTTAAACTATTTCAAGCTATCCAATTATTACAAACTAGGAAGCCAGCGGTACACACATGTGATTGTTTTGATAAGCAAATGAAGGTGTTGACAATGTCTTTCACAAGATTTAAAAAAGTGTCGGCATGACCTTTCAATTGATTCTTTAACCTCACAATCACGTGAAGTATATGTACCGGTAGTATGTATGCAATCAATCGGAAAGAAACACTTAATAAAGTGTGTCACGACCATTTCTCGGATCAAGACAACTAGAAATAGATCGCTGTGTATAGTAAGGGCATTATGCAAGTAAGCAAAAACAATGAAATCGTAAATGGTTTTCTCGGCATCTTATTTCAACAAAGCTAGAATAAAAAACCCCTTTAAAATGGTTTATTTTGTACATAAATTGAACAAAAATACGGAAAAAAACACCAGGATGTTGCCTACCATATGTAAACAAATTTGAGAAACCTGGTCTAAAAGTTGATGCCTTCAAAAGTTGGATCCTAAAAAATAGGTTATAGCAGGTTCCGTTTATTATCGATGTTTAAGACTATTAATGTTTCCTTTTATAAAATTTATATTTATTTGGAAATACACTGACACCTAATGAAAATTACAGAATCAAACATTAAAAATGCAAACTTCTCAATTGTATTAACTTTTAAATATGACAAGTTGTCCATTTATAAACACTCCTTTACTATATTTTTATGGCAATATTATTCTAATATAAGATTGAAACATATATTTGAATTGCACATTAATTGATAGTTGGATACTCCCTGTTTCTCAGCATCTTATTTCAACATATAAAATCCCCACTTAAATCGGTTCAAATTTTTAACATAGATTAAAGCATTGTGTAAATATGATATTTATCTTATAAGGGTACTGGAACTATCAAATACCATTGAATTAATTACTTTATAATTGATTAATAAAAAGGCTACTACAATAGTATCATGTATTAATAATGCTACTACAATATCATCAAGGAATTATAGCATATCCTTCTATAGTTCCTTGATATCATGTTTTATTAATACATGATATTGTAGCAGCCTTATTTAATATGATTCATACATTTACCAAAACATACATGTATCATACTTGTTATTAGTGCTGAAAATGGTGCTCAACACAACACGCAATAAGGTAATGACCTTTTTTTCTATTATTTTGTGCGCGCCAAATATGCCCTTTTTCAATTGGTACCCTGCCCTTTTTCAATCCCGGGGGAAACACTATATATATATGTGAAATATGTCTTTCATACATACTGTAATTCTAGTTTCATATTTACACTGTAACAGTATGTACAAATAAAAATTTAAGGAAATGGATCAAAATTTATCAAAAAGTGTCCCTATAACATCTCACTACACAGTCACGCCCCCTTTTTCCCACAGTCGCATGCGTCTTAGACATAATAAAAAGCCATATGTTATTTGTTTTTGAATTATTTGTGATTTCTCGTTGAAGATGAGTAGAGCAAAAGCTGGCATAGCATATACTGCAATAAGACATCACTGGTGTTTAAAAAGTGACTTTTATTAAAAAATCTTAGGATGTCACTGCACCCTCTCTAAAAAAAAAAAGTCAACCTACCAGTTATTGTGCATTATATGTAGATATACATTCCTGCTATGAAAAAAAAAATACATTAAAAAAATTCTATGTGGAATTTATTTTTTACCAAGGAAATCCCAGACGTTATTTTATATAGAACAAAGAACAAAATTCAACTGTGTAGTGAGACCTATAAATGACTGTGATATACCTCTTCCCCGTACAAAAAGTCTTGAATCAGACAATTATCTACATGTAATGAATGTTTTATTACATCATGTATCATATGATATAATTTCTATATCCAGTTGTGCTTTATACTGCACTTAAATATATCAAAATAAGCATATACAAGATTATATGTTACTTCGCCCATTATAGTACACACATGTGTATGAATAATCAGATTTAGTTACATGCTACTTAACACATGACACTGTGACATTTGTCAAATAATGAAAAATAATGATATGTTAAATAATGAAAATTAATGATGAAGGATAATATTATCTACTGGGTAATGAATTTAATAGCCATCTTGTGCCAAGCTAAAAAGTCGATCGATCAATCGATCAAGAGAGAGACAGACACAGAGAGAGAAAGAGAGTATCACTTTATAAATATGTAAACACATGTCTAATGTACAATACAGTTAAATTTTATAAATCCAATATGCTATTGTGAAACTATATGTAACCCTATTTTTAGATGGAACCTACTGTATTAGTGTTTTTAAACGGACATTGAAATAGTACATGTACAAAGATACAATACAAACAATGACTAACTGTATTGGAAGGATTCTAACTAGAAACAGAATGACATAATTTCAGACAAACGTATTTGGTTTATAACATAGTTCAGGTCATTCTGCTGTGAGCTAGATCATTTATTATTGATGAGTTGATAATCAATACTGCACCTGCAGTACCGCATACATGCGAGTGTCACACATACAGGATACACACACATTGACACAAGAAACCTCTGTGTTTTCTCCAAGTCTCCAATGACTTAGTTTAAACTTATATATATTATACATGTACTTTGATTGCGAAATATGTTATTATAACTCAAGTTCTAAAGTCATCCTGGGCAGAACTCAGAAATAAGCATATGGAAAATGTGTCTTGCTCAACAGTGGTTTTTTTTAACATTTTTGGAAGATAATCCATACCCTTGGAATTGGGAATTTTAGCAGCGTTTTAATTAACATTGGGAAACCTTTTGCATTAAATAATATATTTGTTCTACTTTATAAAAATGTGTACATGTGTTCTTTGGGCATCAAATTATAAAAGAAACAATTTCATACTCAAAACAGAATGGGAAAAACTTTTATCAAGGAATTATGGCAAGTTGCCTGTTGCACAGTAAATGGGCCAATTATGTTAGCATCTAAGTAAAAAAAAAAAGTTTAAGATATTCATTTGTTTTTGTTTTTTTCTAATACATTTATGCTTTAAGTATGTAAGACAACCGAAGAAGAGATAAGTTTCAACTTAAATTTTAAAAAAAATCTTATATTTCTCTAGGCAGGTAGGCAAGGGGACGGACGTTACAGCTTCATGAGTTATGTTGATGTGTGTGCTTGTTTTTAATGTCTAAGTCTTTAAAATGGGTACATGTATTCATCTTGTGTATCTGTAGTAACACATAAGCAACATTTGAAAAAAATATGCTTTTAAGTATTTTTTTTTACATTTTGTAGATTCTATACTGGCTAAACAAATATAACCATACTTTTATCTTTTCTTTAAAAGATGGTTTTACTTGTTTAATCTGTATAAAATTAACATTAAAATAAAGAAGTAACACAAATATAACATACTATGAACATTTATTACAGTCTCTTTTATGTCAATTTTAATAAATAGCATATGTACAACATAAGGGCTTAGGGGACGGACGTTACAATATAAGGGGACGGACGTTACATTAAATTTGAACATCACTCTAAGAGAGATACAATTGTTTGAGTTCATACAATTCTTATTTAGTAACAGTAATGTGTAAGAGAAATGTAGCTACTTATAATTAAAAAAAAAATGCAATTTCAAAATAGTATTTTTATAATATATTTCAATTAAAATATGCTAATTCATGATTTTGTCATGCATTCATTGAAATTATTCCGTTTGAATTATTGGTTATACTTGGTCATACTATTACACAATATTTGATAATAATGGGACTTGTTTTCAGCATCCAATACCCTTTTTGTCCAAGTTTTAGTAATTTTATAGGAACTTAAAATTTTCTATAGCACAAGGGGACGGACGTTACATTTAAAAGAGATGATATTAAAACTACATTTTAAGGAAACCACTACTAAATTCTAAAACTTTTAAACTAATATATAATTAATCCAAGTAATTTAGATGCAACAATGCTTGTTGTGGATTTTTGTTTCTCTTTTCGGTTTCCTAATTTCTGCTTCAGGGATTCAATGATAGAGAATTGTGTGTTTAGTTTTTTTCGAGTCACTTTTTGGTTTAACACAGCCTGTACAGAGAGACTCTGACTTGACATCTGGCGAGACCGTGGTGTCGTATTTTCAACAAGTTTTTCAATGATTCGCGCCTTCTTAGCTGGAATTCCAAGCAAAGTTTCTTTAACACGTTTGAATGCTCGAGCCTCACTACTTTTATACTTGTATGTTTTATCACTGTCAACTATCGGGGAATTTGAAACCGATTTCTTACTGTCCTTTGGGTGAACACGGAGTCGAAAATTGTTAGCCTCTTTATCAATCTTTTTCTGGCTGCGTAGTAGTTTCATGTCTTCCCTATGTTGTTCACTCCTTTGTCTTTGGTTTTGGGGGTTCGGGGTTGTAGACATGATGGTCTCATTTTTTTGGTGTTGTCTTTCCCTGATTTACTAACGGTCTGCTGTTGCTGATTTAATTTTCTCTATTAAAGACAGCTTTGAACTTTCTAGGTTGATTTTCAGTAGTGTCCTTCAATTTTTGTCTCTCTGCTTTCTTCCTAGCTACATCTTTTTTCTTAGTTTCTGCATGCTTTTCCTGCAATTATGTTAAAGTAAAATATTACAAAATGAACTAGTGTTTACAATACCTATAATTTGAACAGCATAGATCCGATACTGTTTTTAATATTTTATTAAATTCAATACTTATGTCTGTCTGTCTGTCTATCTCAACTATACACACAATATATGGTATGTATTTACAGACAGTTTAGTTTACTTATTTAAATAATGTTTTTAACTTATTTTACATCAATTGTGAAAAAAGAGTTATTACATCTTAGACAAATCATGTTCGAAGTCTTCTTGGGTAGAACCAGTACTAAGCGTATGCAGATAAAGTGCAGTAATTACCAAGCAAGAATGACTATAAAATATTAAAATAACCTTTAACTAGCAAACATTGATTATAACATATCAAAATAACCCCTAACTAGGTAAAAACAACTTAAATGTTTTTGCGATCTGTGTAGATGTTGACCCAGATCAGCTATCCATGCAATCTGATCAGGGTCTACACTGTTTGATACTCAGTCAATAAATTATAAAAAAAAACACCCTATAAATCAGGAATAAAGAATGGTCCATTTATAAACCATGTGATGAATAAAGGGATAATATTAAAATAAAATAATCATATAATTACCTTATTAAGCTTCAATTTTTCTTTGGCGGCACTTTTTGTCTCTTTCTTTCTCGCAGTTAAGCTTCTGCATCCATTATTGCACGATAAGAAACGAATGATAAGATTTTTATTTCATACCCTTTTAAATTAAATTTAGATGAAGCCAAGTTGAGCAGTATTTTTTGACATGCCACTTTGTTATTTATACTGTGTATTCTACCTGCAATTTTACCCCCATTTAACATCATTACCCATTCTAGTTCCCAGGACAAATATGAATTTCTCACCTTTTTAAGAAATGCCAAATGGAATATAATGTCTACATCTATATTGTACAAGGTATATGCTACTGTCAATCTACCTGACATCCTACTGTGCTCTCCTAATTTCCCCCAAAGACTACATTCACACCATGTGGTAATATACACTGGAGACATAATGCCCCCCTCTGTCTGCATACTGCACACAGTGCCTCCATAGATCACCCCATGTTTAATAACCCCTGGGTTAATGACAGGATGTATGTAATATTACATCATTTTATGGCCTATTGCTAATTTCAACATTTTCAGTTAAATTAGAGGGTTTGTATCAATTGTACATTGCTACTAAAAATCATGTAACGTCCGTCCCCTTTTGTAACGTCCGTCCCCTATTTTTTAAAGTGAATTTAAACATTCAATTTAAATGCAAATGCTCTTAATTTTTGTTTCCTAAACAAACATGTGTATAAGAAATTTAAGAAAGTACTCTTCCATGAGATTGTAGCTATAAAATTTTATTAAACACCACAATTCATTGATCTTGCATTATGAATTTATTAAAAAAGTATAATATGGTCAATATATATATATATATATATATATTGATATTTTTTTTTATTCAAGTCTAAACAGCACACTGCTAACATAAAATACTTTTATAAAGTGAAAAAAAAATGTGAAAAGATGATAAAAACATAGATTTATTATTTGTATATATAGGGGGACGGACGTTACGGGGACGGACGTTACATGTCAATTTTACATTTTAGTGTATATTTTCCTTAAATATGCTCAGACCAAGTTTTATTTAACTTTTTTTTGGATAGTACATGGATATGTATGTCAGCAGGTGAATGTATTATTCTGTTTATCTTTTTGGAAGAATATATGGCGGGGGGACGGACGTTACAGTTTTTTTGTCACAAATTGAAATTTTCTGATGTTAGGTATTTTTTTACAAATACACTTTTTTAACAGTAAAAATAAAACTCTCCTTTTGAATCACATACAATAGCAAAGCATAGGAAGGAAAATAAACATTCATTTAGTACATATTCATATATTTATGAGTAAATAAGAGAACAAAGGTTTTAATTTAATTTTTTCCATTACAAAGTAGTGGTATCGTTCAAAAGTCTACATAAGAAAAATGACTTAGTTGATTATGAAAAGCCATACATCAAAATAAAAGTAATTAAAATATCTATTGATAAATTCTAATAAAATGGGTAAATGAGCAACTAAAGGAATTTTATGTGTATTTAAATAATGGGTAAATTTTAGATGCTAACACATTACGCCCTAAAACAGTTGTTTTGAGCCATTAAAAGCGCTCTTAAAAAAAATCATGGATTTTTGCATGAAAAAAAAAAAAAGTACACTTAGGTAATTATGTTATGTTATAGAAATAATGGTTTAATTTAGAATTTAACACATATATATTTTTTTTTATTCATTTACCTGTTTTTTTAAAAAATTGGCCCATTTACTGTGCAACAGGCAAAGTGTCAATTTACAATTAATGAAGCTTACAAAAGGGAATTTTTATCACTCAACTAGGAAAAAAAGATACTATTTGCCATTCGGAATATGACCCAATACGGCTACAAAAGTGGCCGAAAATAGACACTGTGGGCAGAAGTCACTAATAAGCATATGGAAAATGCGTCTTGCTCAAGAACACCACACATAGCCGTGGGGGAGGATCAACCCACGATACTCTGATCTTGGGTTCGGTGCTCTACAACTGGACCACATCACCAATGATGACCAAAGTTCATTTAAAATCTGTTTTAAAAGTCGTCCACAGCTCTCTCATCTATCTAAAGTTGTATGTCAACAACTAGTTACAACATGCTCAGCGCTCAAACTGGGTCTGAATTTTAGGGAGAAGTGACTTCTCCTTCATCCAAAAAAAAAGGAGAAGTGGAGAAAAAATAGGGAGAAGTGGTAAATTTCGTCACGCGGTTAAACGCGTGAAAACTAAGTTTCATTAAAGTTAATGCTATGTCATTATGTGTGTTTTTGTTTTTTATTGTTTTTATAATGTTTTATATTGTTCTTGATTTATATCAAATGTGTTGGTTGACTCCCTTCTTGTCTTTTATCTGATGTTGTAAATAAGGAATTAGTTTTTGTGTGATATATTCTTAAAGAACAGGGAGTTTAACTTTCTGAATAAAGATACAGCTAAATGCACTTTCATGGTAGGAGTATTCTTCATGCCACTCATTATTGTTTAATTTTCTTTTTTGCAAAAAAACATGGAACACTAGTACATGGTAAAACCAGAAGATAAATGCTATTTATCTATAACTTTATCTCCGAAAGAGTAATCAAAAACATATTTCTCTTTCACATATCGTTTTTATTTTTTACCAAATAAACACTTTTTTATTAAAATGCAAAACATAATCATAAGTTCATGAAACATACAGTAAACACACATTTTTTAAATTTCAGATGCTGTGTTACATGCTATCCCCACTGCAGTCTACACACTGCTTAAACTAACTGTTTCTTACTTGACCTTCTTAATTCTCATTTATAAATATTTCGTACTTTCTGTTGTTTCTAATAAATATTTCAAGGCTCTTTGGAAGTCAAACTTTATAGTTATAGGTCGGATCACAAATATTTAGAGTAATTAAACCAGCTGATTTAAACAAACAAATTGAGTAGCAAAACAATTTTTTTAAGTGAATTCTATACATCGCTCACGGACACCGAATTAACAGTTGTTATAATCGATTCAGTTCAATTTGTTTATTTCGACTCGAACATATTTATAGACAACAGTTAGCGGCAACATAATTATCAATACCTCTTTAATCATCGGTAATTTCTAAAAATCAAACGCGCAAATTATTCAGTTTGAGCGTATAATTCAGAATTGAATTACACTCTATGCATCTCGCAAACACAGAGGATGATTATGTCATGCGTGGAAAGTTACTTTGTTCATGGAAAACTTTGATTGACAGTTGAAAAAAATGATCCGTTTCAATTAGACGCTGGATGTTTTAACTCTATGCAAGGGAAACCTTGATCTTGGTCAGCCAAACGATTGCATTGCCTAGCAACCTATACGATGTAGGCATGGGGTGTAAACATATATGCCGAAAATTGCCTGGGGATATTTGGATCGGAAGTAACCGATTATTGCAATTTGCATTCCCACATGTGTGGCGACACTTATCCACGGATTAGAGATTATACGAAATATTACTTTTAGTTGTAATTTGCACTTCGCTAGCATCCAGAAAAAAAGCAATGTTGTTAATTTTAAGGCGACTTAAAACTTCGCCGTGACCAAAAAAAAAGCGAAGTGACGGAGAAAAAAGCGACTTTGTCGCCCACGTCGCCCTCTAGTTTGAGCCCTGCATGCTACAGGAGAGGCTCAACTGCTGGGTTTCATTCAAATATTACTTAGCTTTTAATGACTTTGCCCTTAAAGTATCAACATGTCACAACATATTGTTTACTATACATCGAGGCTAAACCAAATGACTAAATTATAAAGCATGACATACCCAAGGCAGTTGGAACCTGTACCAACCCCTGGCAACACAGAGAGTATACCAGTACTCCGTTTAACCGACCCCCTAAGATAATTAAGTTCAAGGTACACCCTATCAATGAGTTCAATGTCACCCTTGTCATTTCCACGTGGTAAACTTGATCATTGATCACTCCATTTTCTTCAAATTCTGACCTTTTCCAATTGTCTGTTCAGTAATTACCATGTGCCAGAACAGACAGCTTCTGTTTGGGGTGCATGTCTTTAATAAAAAAAATTGGCTTATAAATAACTTGAATCTTGTCAAGAATTTCAATGGTATGTATATAATTAATTAGGAGATCAATATTTTAACTAATGACTTCGAAATTTCTAAGAATCATACAAATCAGATGATAGAAGGTTTTAAACTTATTTATCTATCATCCAATGTGAAACAAATTCTTACAACTTGACAAATTACATTCAAAATCTTCCTGGCTAAAACCAGTACTAAGCAAACACAGATAACATGTCTTGCTCAAGAACCCTACATACAGCCAGGGTAGATTCGATCCTCTCACCCTGGGTCCGATGCTCTACTACTGACAAATCCGGCTTTTAGTTGTAAGTTTTCATTCTCCCTCGCACTATTGTACAGTGGAACTTGCTCTCTGGTAATACTGTCTCTCTTGAACTCAATCAGTTCTGACAGGCAGTGTACCAGGTTGAACATGTGTCCCCTAGAAACCTGCTCTGTTTTCAACCTGTTTTTAAATACAACAGTCTGTATATTATCTCTTTTATTATTTTTCTCTCTTTGCCAGAAGACACACATCAATGTCCTCACGGGGGCAATATGGAGGATGGACCACTCTCTTTTCTAAAACAAGTTTGTCGGTAATTAGTAAGTATCTATAAGTATAACCCAGTCATGCATAATAAGAATAGTCCACCAACCTTGGGGTTACCCTACAACTATCCATCTTACGGACCAAAACCCTTAGAACCACACACATGAAACTCCTTTGTCTATCTCAACAAGATGTCACACATGTCGGCCACATTACCACACTGGCAAAAATGGATCAATGACAGGTCCACAAAACAATAAATGTATCATAGTGGGTGGGGTAAAAATTATCTTACCTATGGTGGAAATAAACGTTGTATTAAACGCATCGTCAGAAAATCTGAATAACAAACACGTTTTTCCAACTCCAGAATCACCGATTAAGAGCAGTTTAAATAAAAGATCATATGTCTTTTTTGCCATTCTAGAGCATCAAAATGCAAAATGGCGGAAATTTCAACGATATAGTGGGAGTTCTTCACAAACTGACTGAAACTCTGGTCATAAAACAACAATTTGAACAAGTAGTCCTTCTCGGCCTATTTATACACATAACGGTCTTCCAATTGAACAATAAAATCGTTATCTACTGATGATCAGTTTCCATTTATTGCGATGACTTCGACATTCGCAAAACGTCACTTCCTTATCCGGCAGATGGCGAATGACTTCATACGAAGGGACATAACTGCGATTTTTTATATTAACCGAAAAGGACTTTTAAAAATTAGAAAAATGTGCTGCGGGGTGTTTGTTTTTTTTTGTGTGTGGAGAGTGGGGATGAATCAGTGAAAATGGTGAAAAGTATATTCTTGGATACGCCTTCTTCCTTGATATTTCCAAAATATGTCTCAAAGGTACATTTTGAAGAAGAAAAGTTGAATGTCAACATATTTGGACCTCCCCTAAGGTAGAAGTAGGCCGCGAAATTTTGAAATTTTGAGCGTGCAAACTACCAAATTTTAATGGTAAGGAACTATTATTTAACTTTAATAGGTATAAGGAATATCGCGGTTTTAGGTATACAAGGTATAACTTTATCAATACAATTTTAGTAAGACGGTCACCTGAACACGCGAGCACGCACGCACGACATACATACGCACGCATACACTGAGGCGCCGCATGATACGCGCACGCCAACTGAACTTCTAAATTAATCCGTCTGTTTCATTTATTACTCGCCAGACAGACAGACGGGCAGGCAGGCAGGGCAGGGCATACTATATCAAACGTAACTCTGCCCAGATTAGCCGACGATGACGGGGTTCTACATGTAAAAATGTATTGACCTGTATATACTTTTTGATTGTAGGACTCCATCTACAGTTTGAAAGACAATATATTCAGAGATCCAAATCATATAATAGGACCTTCTAATATATCAAAATACTAATCTAGTATAATTTATATTCAATTTTTTCTCTAAGAAATCAGTAAATAACTATGATGACCCTTTGAAATATGTTTAATATTATTACTAAACATATGTTCTTATTCAAAGTTCGTCGTTGAAGACTTCAGGAAATATTAATTGGACTTTTTAAATGAACTGAGTTATTGTTATAGTTATCGTTATTGCTATTTTTATTCTTATATTTATACTTATTTTTGTTCTTGTTCTTGTTCTTGTTCTTGCCCTTGCCCTTGCCCTTGTCCTTGTCCTTGTCCTTGTTCTTGTTCTTGTACTATTAACTGGCTCATACCAGGATTCTTCTGTTTAACCAACATTTTACTTAAATACTTTAAAAAAAATAACTTAGTTCTGACTGGTTATTTACCTATTATATAATTAATATGAATGAAACAATAAGCAGTTTTACTGGAACAAATCTAAAATCATGATCACCTGACTGTTTTTCTTAGATTTAAGTATTTAGGTATATGTTGCTGAAACAGGAGCGTGGACGTGAATACGTGATTAACTACTTAATGCAGATATTCCGTTTCTATGATATATATTTCTATTGCTGGTATGCACATTTTATTGGTGGGAGAAGACCTCAGAATGTAGGAAAACATGTAAAAATTATGAATGACTTGAAATGCATAGGCTGAAACGGTTATATTAAAAAAACTCAGATTCAGTTTGGTTATTTCAGAGAGAAAGCTATTTAATACATCAAATTATCCTCTAAGACGGTGTTCTCTTAAATTTTGATTGGTGCAATCATACTGCGCAAATGAAACGTTCCTTGATGTCACAATTTGTTCGTACGAAATTCTTAAGACTTACGAAGGTTATATAAACGGACCCAGAACTATATCAGAGTATGATAATATTGTTGATGCGGTATCGTGTTTAAAAATCACAACTGACGATTGGGATAAGCAGGATAGAATGCAGAATTATTTGTACATCACTCTTCACATTGACAGTCTGTAAGTGAATATTGCATATACAAATATCGGTGGGTGGAGGCAGAGTGTCTAAATAACATAATGGTCAAAACAAATTTACATTCGTATGTCCTTAATATTACATATAAAATAGAATGTAAATTGATCGCATAAATCTCACACAACCATTACATTTTCCATAGGGCTACATTGTAACATTTATGTCCAAACACACAGTAAAAAAAAAAAAATCTGCAGTATGTGTCTGGGCTCAAATTCTTCACTGGTTCAAGATATGCTTTTTTAATTCAATGCTTTTGTGAGACCTATCAAATTCCAGAGTAATAATATGTCAACTATTCGCCCATGATGCGGTTCGAACCAACAATTCTGAAATGACACAGAATTGTCCAGAAAACTATTATCAGCATCACATTTTCAGTGGTGATTTCTAAGTAAAATACTGCCACTTAACTCATGCTAGGAAAAAATAAATCACTGCAGTACAAAGCCCTGAAAAAAAATAAGAAAAAGAGAACTAAAGTTTTATTTCTACCTCCTTCATCTGTCCGGAGTACTCAAGAGAGATAATAGTGGTGTGAGTCATAAACAACTTCTGTTGTTTTTTTTTTTTGGTTGACTGTGCGCTCCATCTCTGTGAAAACGATTTCCGTGTGGATAAAAGAACAGTATTCGTTTTAGTTACGCAGTAAACAGGTGTGTCCCAACAACTTTCAAAATATTCCAAATAGATTTAAACAAATAATGTCATTTAAATCACAAAATGAGCATTAAATAAAGGGAAATGCATTTTTAAATTAGAAAAAATGCTTTTTATTTTTAATCACCGCCATCCAAAAAAGAGCAGCAATGTTTGTTTCGTTAGATTACAATTACGAACCAGGTAGTTTGACGAATATACCATCAACATTACCTCGAAACCCATAGAAGCAACGCAACATGGTTAATTCTCATATTTTGGTCAAAAATGGTAGGGCTAATAATATTCCTATCAATGAGCTAGTTCCTCCTGAAGGCAATGTCGTGGTAGGAATGCCGCGGAATATTTAGATGTTGTTCTTTTGGCTAGAACAGAAAGTTTCAATTTTAGTTTTATCCCAAACACTCTTATTCAATTCCAGCTAAGATCATTTTCATAGCGAATGCATTCATTGGTTCTGTGGCTAGCTTTGCTTCAGCTATAAGCAGTTTTATTATTGATTTACACTCAGTATTTCCCTTTGTTACAAGGATTTCTGGATCACAGGCGACAGTATCGGCGATTAGACCACTCAATTTACTTGACCTCCAAAAGTAAAATATAGATTTAGTCTATACATCTAAATCCATAACTCTATCAAACATACCTTGTTTAAAAAAAGCATATCCATTTATCTGTATATAATTATATAAAGCATATCATTTGTTTATGTATAAAAAAAAGTAATTAAATAATGTGGATGGGTCGGGTGGGTGGGGTAAGTTTTTTTTGTTTAATTTTGGAGATCGGGTTAAATGTTTAGTTTATACTAATTAACTTTAGCTAGATTGCGATGAAAGCTCAAAGCTTATATGAGTCCGCTTCCAGGGTAGAACCAGTACTGAATGTTGTTTTATGACAGGCATCGGGTCGAGCTGGGGATCGAACCCGCAACGTCTGGCGTAAGCGGTCATGTTAATTGGATGGTCCAAACACCGATACTGCCGCCTGTGTTCTGGATGTGCGTAGTAACCACGTATAAAATGACGTCATCAATATAACCAAGTTCAAGCTGGAACGTGTGGTCCAGCGGTAAAGCATCTGACACAGGATCGGGCGGTCGTGGGTTCGATCCTCCGCCGCTTCGGCTATTTTTGGTGTCCTTAGGCTAGACACTTTATCCATGTGTGCTAAGTCTAGTACTGATTTTTCCCAGGAAGACATCGAGCGTGATGTATCTATGTTGTAAGAACTTGTTTCACAATCGTGGTAAAATAAATCAGTTTAAAACATCAAAATGCGACTACCACACCGAAGCACTTCCTGTTTATTCAGGACATAGCGTCAATGACGTCAGATCCGGCCTTAGTTTAACGTCGCAACGCATGACAACATTAACGTCACTTCTAATATGAACATTAGACAGTGAAGACGTGTTTTAAAGATGAATCCTTTAAATGAAAATAATAACGAAACAGCGGCATCTGGCGATAACAATTCCTTGAAAGATGAATATCCGAAATCTTTAAATCCTTTTGGCGATGAAGAGAACGTTGATATAAGTAACACCACAGCTGATAAAGAGAAGCAAAGCAAATACCCGGATAAAGAGAAGCAAATCGAATACCCGGGCGATTTGAACCCATTCGGGGATAACGACGAAGATGGACTTAATCTGTTGAAACGAATAAATATTCGTATTGCTGCCCAGTAAGTGTAAAAACGATATAATTGATACATTCGATGAATTAAAATGTATTTAGATCTATTTTAAATTATTTATCTATTATTTTTAATTTATCTTTAGTTTGGCGAGCGACATTCAGTACTGGATGCAGCATTACAAGGCATTAGCACAAACCTGTTACAGTCACAGCGAAGCCATAAAGACATCTGTGGACAATAATGAAGAATATATCGACAGAATGAAGGCAACTAGTTTTTCCGGAACAGGTATTTAAAATATATATCAAAATATCTGTTATATATGTGTTGCATTTCATTATGAATATTTAGCCTTCTTTTTCTTCTTCTTCCAAATAATGAACTAGGACATTTCCAGATCATAAATAGCTCAGCGATTTAAAACATGTCATCAGGATCAAATGGCTATCTACAATAAAAGTATGTAAAATCTCTGAGTTCTAGTTCGGTCAGACATATCACATCCGAAACAGGGATCTGAACTCGTCCAGTGAGATGGCAGACACTACTCTGGATGGGAGATTGTTTCAGTTCCTTACCGTCCTGGGGAAGAAGGAGTTGGAATATGTGCCGTCGTGTAGCCTCTCCTGGTAAAATCAGTGTTGTCCTGAGTAATACTGACACAATCACGCAGGTATTAGTTGTTTGGGATGTCTACTAAACCATGTTCAGTTCTGTACAACATTAAAAGTATGTTTGCTTTCCTTCTGGCTGCTAGCGGTTCCCAGTTTAGGTCCTTTACCATTTTCATGACACACCCTGGCGTTGTGCCGTTGTAGTTGTTGATGACAGAACATGCAGTACGCCGTTGAACTGTCTCCATGCCCTTGATGCTTGTTTGATTAAAAGTGTCCCAAACAGTTGATGCATACTCCAGTGAGTGTCTTACCTTCCCAACTTTCAAGGGCTGTAAGGTAGTTTTGGAAAATGTCGGAGTCTGTCATACTCGCCACTACTTTAAAGAGTAGGCTGTGCTTTAAACCTGTAGACGTGGGTGACTACCTGTGGAAATAGGGAGGGGAGGATTGTAACGAGCTCGGTATAAACCTGTAGACGTGGGTGACCACCTGTGGAAATAGGGAGGGGAGGATTGTAGCGAGTTCGGTATAAACCTGTAGACGTGGGTGACCACCTGTGGAAATAGGGAGGGGAGGATTGTAGCGAGTTCGGTATAAATTCGCAGAATTGGTACATTTTGCCCTTTGATTTTTTTCTCATATCCTAAGTCGCGGATTCGAGTTCCGTAATGGGTAACCTTTTCCCCTTGATTTTTCTAGCGACCACATGCTTTTCAAGCTATTTGCGTATGCTATACATGTATACATAAATATATATTATCACGTGATGTTCATTCTATATATAACATAAACTAAACTTTTAATGATACCTACGATTTAAAAAAAGCATAAAAAGACTCATTGACTGCACACGCTTCGCACAGCCGAAGATCTTCGTCATCGTTTACAGGTGCCGCTAACTCGTACTATTGACATCGTGGCCATTGTAGAAACTCAAGACGGAGTGTTACCCAGTGCGGGATTCGAGCGGGCAATTCGCGAAAACTAGAGTGTGGTCTACTCACTTAGCTAACTGGGTCGCTGAAGGAATCCATACCGGATCACTTAAATTAATTATCAGTTTTAATTTGGCTGCTTTTTTCTTCTAATTTTAGGTGAACGAAAGCTGTTTAGGGAAATGGACATTATACAAGAGCGTCTTCAACACAAGTCGGATGTTCTGAAACAAAATGCAGACAAGTTTTTGGAATTTGCTCAGGAACTTAAATCGTGAGTAAATATAATATATATATATTTTAACTTGAAACACATGACATGTCGTGCCGATGACTTGGTAAAATTGTTAATCATTTCTGTTTTATAAATATGTACTTTAGTTTGAAATTTATGGAATACTTTGCGTGTGGCTTACACTCTTCGTCTTGTTGTTTATGTTTATCTATATATGTATATATTAGTTGCGCATTAAATAATCAAATCAACTATGTGGATCCTCAGTGACCGAGTAGAACAAGGCACCGTCGTCTAATGACCACTTTGCTCTCACCACTGAGGTCGTGGGATCGAGCCCAGCTTGGTTCTTAAACATTACGGTTGTCATCTACTTGCTGAACGATGGTGTTTCTACTCAACTACATTCTGAAGTCTTCTTCCACAAATATAATTGGAAATATCATTTATAACCTGTGAGAAAGGGCGTTAAACCCCATAAACTGCTTGATTTATGGACAGATGGGAAAATAATCGTCTTAAACTACGTTTGATTGTCATATTCTGAATTCTTTGATTTTTAATACGACTGGCATAACCGCATATTACATTATATGTGCAAACACATAATCGATATAATCGACATACACTATATACACATACATACTAGACAAATTATGTATCAGTCGAATCAATTTTAATAATCAATTTTAAACATAAAATGTTCAATCATTAAAAAAATGAATATATTTAAGAAGTCGTCATTGCATTAGGTGCATGTAGTTCTTTTTATGAGCATAAAAAAATCTTAGGAACACATTTTGCTGTATCATGCATTTTGTAGCTGAAACCATATTTATATGATTGACAGTAGAAAATTATACATGTTTTAAATAATAAGTAATACGTTCATATTGTACTACACTATGGGACAGCATAAAAGAAAATGTTAAGCTGATTCAACACAATTGAGAGAAGATAATTTGACAAGGTTACTGGTTTTAAAATGGCACCAAATGATTACCAAAGTAAGCTAACATCTGGGGTTGTATTCACGAACCATTCTTAAGAATATTCTTAGATTTTAATTTGAAAATCTAAATTTCAACCTTACAAATCTAGATAATCATGGCAGATAGAATAATTATAAGAGTTTATCTGACTATATATTAGGTGTCCCTGCATGCTTGCAAATTTTGGCCTCAGTAAAAAATGGTCTCTAAATGTGTTTTTCAAAATTCATTATTGAGTTCAAGTCTAAGAATATTCTTGATAATGGTTGGTGAACACCATCCCAGATTCCTTAAACCACTAATAACAATAATTGTATAGCTTGTGCTAATTGTAAAAGGCATTTGAAGAACGAAATTGTAAGGTTCATGTATATAATAATGATTCTAAATATGCTATGCAACGCACGTAAACAAAACGTCAAAGACGATTATGATTAAGTGTTAGCCTATCCTAGCAGTGTATGGTCCAGTTGTAGAATATCGGATCCTGGATCGGAGGGTCGTGGATTCGATCCCCCGTCACGGCTATTTGTGCCCTGGAGCAAGACACTATATCCACATATGCTAGTACTGGTTTTATTCACGGGAAGATTTCTAAGTTGTATAAACGTGTTTCATAATCACAATAAAAGCCTATACTATAACATATATTCAGATACAAAGACGATGACACAAAAACTATAAAGAAGCTTGACAACAAATACAAACAGGCAAGGGACAAGCTGGAGAAACAAAGTAACGTTGTTGACGAAGATAGACAGGTGAGTTAAAAGGAACCTATCAATTTTAAAAAGATCATATACAATGCCATTATGTTTCAGTCATATAGTAATTTAATATATGGACGGCACATGACATTAAAATGACTTTATTCTGTGTTGTTCTTTGGAGCCGATTGCTTAATATGTTGTTGTTGTTGTTTTGTTTTTTTTCTTTTGTTTAATTCGTTTCTGTCAGATATATATCACATATGATAATACGGTTCGTCACACACATGTCATCCAGTTGACTTTGCAATTTGAAGAAAGAACACGTGGTTTTCCTATTCTCTTATTAAGTTAATTACTGCTTTGGCACATAGAATATGATCTCATGATAAGATTGCTCACACATAACATCCAGTTGACTCTATAATTCAAAGAAGGAACACGTGGTTCTCCGATTCTCTTACTTTGTTTATTACCACTTTGACATATACACTATGATCTAATAAAACGATTGCTCACACGTATTATCAGTTCGTTCTGTAGTTCTAAGAATGACCACGTGGTTCTCGCGTGCGTCTGTCCAGCTGTTACATAATTTGTGGACGCTAAGTTATTTCATGTTTTTATTTTAATCAGACTCAATATAACATAATCTGCTAGTTTCTTTATATTTCTTTATGCTTTGTCCTTTCTCTGCTTCCAAAGCACCCTTTTAGCCAACATTTATGAATAAAAACATTGGGTAACGGGATCATTTGCAAGCTATATTTGGGCAAATACGACCGACGCGCGACCTTCCATTTTAATTATTGACCTGGAAACTATTATATTCTTAAAAATTACGCAGTTTAGATTCAATGGAACTGCTACAGTTCAAATACCTGTAAAACTGTCATATGTTTAATTTACTTAATTCCAGGCTTACCACAGAGCTATGCGCAATCATGAAAAGGCCGAAATAAAGGCCATTATAAAGAAAAATGATGAAAGACGAATGAAACTGATACAGACTTTACAAGAAAAAGCAGTAAAACAACATTGCACGTACAAAGAAGCTCTTCAGAAATGGCAAATTAAGTTGGAACGAGCACAGGAGGTTAGTTATTCAAATAATGTATTTTAGATATATCTCTGCAATAAGCTGGGTTGTGGGTGAATATAATGATTGTAGAGCATATATCAAGTTTAAAGTCACTGCCTAGCTTCAATACTGTCCCAAATTGCTTTTCAACATCGCCATCTTGTTGATTATTTAAGTAATGTATCATCATTTCCAGTATCCATGAAATATAACCATGTTACTTAAACGGCTGTCTGCTAGTTGAACGACCGACGTGTTTATGGCTTCCCATCATAAATCCATTTTTAAAAATTGTTACTATTAAACTGATAATTGTATCAGTATTTAATCAGTCAATAACCATAATTTCATGCATGCATATTTCACACACTGTAATTTTTAACAACTGATAAATGTACGTACCAGTTTGCCAATATTGTTTTCTGTTTCTTCAGATCTCTGCAGAGTTACGGAAGGCATATATCACCAGGGAAGTGTCGCGAGCAGAGATTGTACTTGATTGTTTACAGAGGCACATACAGATGGCCACTTCTGAAGGAGAGACAGACAGGTATGTGTATAGTTTAGAGTTACGGGAGGCATATATCACCATGGAAGTGTCGCGAGCTGAGGTTGTATGTGATTGTTTACAGAGGCACATACAGATGACCACTTCTCAAGGAGAGGCAGACAGGTATGTGTATAGTTTAGAGTTACGGAAGGCATATATCACCAGGGAAGTGTAGCGAGCCGAGGTTGTATTTGGTTGTTTACAGAGGCACATACAGATGGCCACTTCACAAGGAGAGACAGACAGGAATGTGTATAGTTTAGAGTTACGGGAGGCATATATCACCAAGGAAGTGTCGCGAGCTGAGGTTGTACGTGATTGTTTACAGAGGCACATACAGATGACCACTTCTCAAGGAGAGGCAGACAGGTATGTGTATAGTTTAGAGTTAAGGAAGGTATATATCACCAGGGAAGTGTCGCGAGCCGAGGTTGTATTTGATTGTTTACAGAGGCACATACAGATGGCCACTTCTCAAGGAGAGACAGACAGGTATGTGTATAGTTTAGATTTACGGAAGGTATATATCACCAGGGAAGTGTCGCGAGCCGAGGTTGTATTTGATTGTTTACAGAGGCACATACAGATGGCCACTTCTCAAGGAGAGGCAGACAGGTATGTGTATAGTTTAGATTTACGGAAGGCATATATCACCATGGAAGTGTCGCGAGCCGAGATTGTACTTGACTGTTTATAGAGGCACATACAGATGACCACTTCTCAAGGAAAGGCAGACAGGTATGTGAACAGTTTAGAGTTACGGGTGGCATATACCACCAGGGAAGTGTCGCGAGCCGAGGTTGTACAAAGGCAAATACAGAGCAGAGGCAGACAGGTATGTATGTGTATAGTTTAGAGTTACGGGAGGCATATATCACCAGGGAAGTGTCGCGGGCCGATGTTGTATTTTATTGTTTACAGAGGCATAAACAGATGACCACTTCTCAAGGAGAGACAGACAGGTATGTGCATAGTTTAGAGTTACGGGAGGCATATATCACCAGGGAAGTGTCGCGAACCGATGTTGTATTTGATTGTTTACAGAGGCACATACATATGGCCACTTCTCAAGGAGAGACAGACAGGAATGTGTATAATTTAAATTTACGGGAGGCATATATTACAAGGGAAATGTCGCGAGCCGAGATTGTACTTGATTGTTTACAGAGGCACATACAGATGACCACTTCTCAAGGAGAGACAGACAGGTATGTGTATAGTTTTATATATTTAACATCAGTGAGAAGCACGAGACCTTGTTAAACCATTAAAACTGTGTTTTTGTTGATTTCAACACCCTTCTCAAGTATCATTTAGTAATGACAAAAACGCATACATGCTACATTGATACTGCAGATCTTTTCGGTTTTATGCTTAAACGGAACTATTGAATTACACTAAAAACTGGCATTTGAAAAAAAATAGTCATGTATTTGTCAAATGTAAGTATGTAATATTTACAGCTTTCCAGTGGAGTTTGAAGCTTGGAATACACAACGTAGTACTTAAACGATTCCATACCCAGAAAGCTCTGTACGCAGAGATTGTAGGTTTGATACTCCGATACCTCTGTACGCAGAGATTGTAGGTTTGATACTCCGATACCTCTGTACAAAAAGACTGTATATTAGATTCACAGAAATAACTTTTGTGCAGAGATTGTATATTTGGTACTCAACAGTTTTTTGATTTTATGCTCAAATAGAAACATTGAATCACACTACAACTTGGCATTTAGAAAGTACTTTGTGTTTTTATCATAATTGTATTTGTTTAATACAAGTATTCTGTATTTACAGACTGCCAGTGGATGTTGAAGCTTGGGATCTCCAAAATATGAAATCGCTGATAGAAAATACCTGCTTACTTGAAAGTATTGACATCCCGGTGTTACAGGTAAGCTATAACTATATCTATATTGAACACTTAACAGAACGTGAAAATATTCAACTACATGTAATAACATTTTTGATATGTTGTTTTTCCTTATGTTAATAACATTCATTATGATGGACGACTGTGTTACCTTGATTAATCATAAAGAGCAAAATTTGTAGAAAATTCATAATGAGCACTTTATAGAATTGTGAATATTCAACTTATCACATTTTTAAATATGTTGTGTTTCCTTATTTTATTAATTTTCATTCGTTTTGTTGTTTTTTATAATGAACGTTTAAGTTTATCAAACGTTACTTTGATTAACCATTTGCAGCAATAAGTTGTTATTTAACTACTTGAATTATAATCTGTACCGAATTGTTGAAGAATTATTTAAGATGGTTCGTGTTCAGTAAACACCAGCTTATATAATTATTAGAAGCGGCGATGCATTAGTCCATTAATCACATTTTATATTGTTTCAGGAATACAAACGCGGCAATACAAAGTTAGACATAAACGCAAATGGTGAGCTCCTCATATTTTTAGATATGCATTATATAAACTATGACTTAATTTCTATTTTATTCTAAATCATTGGAATTACTTCCAAACATCACGCCAAGAAAATTATCTGTTAATTGCTTCAGTTTATACTGAGTAATTTTAGCTCGATTGTAAAGTAAGTTCAGAGCTTTTATACACCGCTCTCGAGTGGACTTCCTGAGAAGAACCAGTATTGAGTGTGTTGTATATATATATCACCGGGTCTATCTTGGGATCAAACCAGAAACCTCTAGCGTGAGCAGCAAACACTTTATTTATTGCCCTACCACCCGCTTAATATGTTTGCTTTGATAACGAGCCGAGGGTCCATTTTTGTTATTTCGTCACTTTTAGCAAATTAATGTTTCCTAACTTAACATCGAAGTAAAAATCGTTTACTCATATCTCATGACGTGCAATCATTTTGTTACCCTTATACTCAAACTTGACATGCCCACGCCCTGATAGTAGTTATACATGTAATATTACTAGCACGGCATATACCTTCACACGAATGTAATAATATTCTATATAACAGACAATTATACAAAGTGTAATAATACTGATGCTACAATATACAATTTTACAGGAGATCACGTGGATCGAGCGACAGTTAGGTCTTGACGTCATACAAGGGCCTCGTGTTACACATGTGGCAAAAGAGCCATACGCAAGGCTTGGAAATAAACCAGCTGGAAGTTGAAAAATGGTAAGTAAGCGACATCGTGTCATTTGTTAATTAAAGTCTAGTATTGATAATTGTGTTCAGTAATTAGATAGGGCCACCTTGCCATAGTTACATGTTACATTCTATGGTTAATGTATTATATAACATTTCAATCAGTATTGGTGGCAGTATCGGTGTTTGGATTACCCTATTTACCGATTAAGAAAAATTTTTTTTTAAAAAAATGCCAAAAAGCAAAAAAAAATAAATTGTTTAACCCCCGCACCCGCCACCACCCACCCCACCACCAATATTTATATATTTTTCATTTTATTTATATGTCATTTTCATCCCATGAAGAAGGAATAGTATATATTCCAAAAGCGCTCGGGTTTTTTAAAATTATTTTAAAGAATTCAGTATTGTTTGGATATATTAATTAATTTTTAATAATTAATTTATTCTCTCTCTCTCTCTCTCTCTCTCTCTCTCTCTCTCTCTCTGTATATATATATATATATATATATAGCCTTTACCCTAACACTAACCCATCAAGCTTAAAAAAAAGTTTAGGTATGCATACAAGGTTACCAACTTCACACTGGGCCATGGTTACACCAACTGCATTCAATCAACTATTTCACCGATCAAATTTAGAGATTTATCCACGAATCCACGAATTCGTTGTCAGGTTGGTTAGTTCCGTTTCTGTATTTCGAATAAAAATGTGAAAAACGAACATAGTTCTTCGAATACAGCAATTTGAGACAGGCAAACATGTTGAATAAGTTCCATTGTCACTTAAGTTGTGTTTGCAACGTGTGGATACCGGCACTCTTGGAGAATTATTGATAAATCGTGGTTATATTAGCATTTTCTGAGTTCCACATCTTTTCCGACCTGCGATAAAAAAAAATTCGTGCATATAGACTTGTCACGGAAAAACGGTCAAAGGGAATTGATTTTTTGTTTTCGGTTTCGGAAACTACAACCATTTATAGTGTTAACCAGCCCTGGTTCGTGGATAAATCTCTTAGATTGATCGTTGAAATAGTTGATTGAATGCAGTTGGTGTAACCATGGCCCAGTGTGAAGTTGGTAATCTTGTGTATGTGTGTATATATATATATATATATAAATCCAACCCCGATTTTCCCCCCTTTTTTTAGCTTTATGGGTTAGGGTTAGGGTAAGGAATATAAAAATTATTTACTATATATATATATATATATATATATAAATCCAACCCCGATTTCCCCCCCCTTTTTTTAGCTTTATGGGTTAGGGTTAGGGTAAGGAATATAAAAATTATTTACTATATATATATATATATATATATATATGGGGGTTGGGATTAATTTTTTATTTTTTTTTTGCTTTTTTGCCATTTTTTAATGTGTGATACATGTGGTTACTTTGTGTTTCATATATCAGTTAAAGTGTGATACATATGGTTACTTTGTATATCATATATCAGTTATATTGTGATACATGTGGTTACTTTGTATATCATATATCAGTTATATTGAAATACATGTGGCTATATCATATATCAGTTATAGTGTGATACATGTGGTAACTTTGTCTTAAATATATCAGTTTTAGTGTGATACATGTGGTTGCTTTGTGTCGCATATATCAGTTATAGTGTGATACATGTGGTTGCTTTGTGTTTCATATATCAGTTATAGTGTGATACATGTGGTTGCTTTGTGTTTCATATATCAGTTCCAGTGTGATACATGTGGTTACTTTGTGTTTCATATATCAGTTATAGTGTGATACATGAGCTTACTTTGTGTCTCATATATCAGTTATAGTGCGATGCATGCGGTTACTTTGTGTTCTCATATATCAGTTATAGTGTAATACATGTGGTTACTTTGTGTCTCATATATCAGTTATAGTGTAATACATGCGGTTACTTTGTGTTCTCATATATCAGTTATAGTGTGATACATGAGCTTACTTTTCTTGTGTTTCATATATCAGTTATAGTGTGATACATGTGGTTACTTTGTGTCTCATATATCAGTTATAGTGCGATGCATGCGGTTACTTTTCTTGTATTTCATATATCAGTTATAGTGTAATACATGTGGTTACTTTTCTTGTGTTTCATATATCAGTTATAGTGTAATACATGTGGGCACTTTGTGTCTCATATATCAGTTATAGTGTAATACATGCGGTTACTTTGTGTTTCATATATCAGTTATAGTGTGATACATGTGGTTACTTTGTGTCTCATATATCAGTTATAGTGTGTTACATGTGGTTACTTTGTGTCTCATATATCAGTTATAGTGTGTTACATGTGGTTACTTTGTCTTACATATATCAGTTATAGTGTGATACATGTGGTTACTTTGTCTTACATATATCAGTTATAGTGTGTTACATGTGGTTACTTTGTCTTACATATATCAATTATAGTGTGATACATGTGGTTACTTTGTGTCGCATATATCAGTTAAAGTGTGTTACATGTGGTTACTTTGTCTTATATATATCAGTTATAGTGTGTTACATGTGGTTACTTTGTCTTACATATATCAGTTATAGTGTGATACATGTGGTTACTCTGTCTTACCTATATCAGTTATAGTGTGATACATGTGGTTACTTTGTCTTACATATATCAGTTATAGTGTGATACATGTGGTTACTTTGTGTCGCATATATCAGTTAAAGTGTGTTACATGTGGTTACTTTGTCTTACATATATCAGTTATAGTGTGTTACATGTGGTTACTGTGTCTTACATATATCAGTTATAGTGTGATACATGTGGTTACTTTGTCTTACATATATCAGTTATAGTGTGATACATGTGGTTACTTTGTGTCGCATATATCAGTTAAAGTGTGTTACATGTGGTTACTTTGTCTTATATATATCAGTTATAGTGTGTTACATGTGGTTACTTTGTCTTACACATATCAGTTATAGTGTGATACATGTGGTTACTTTGTCTTACATATATCAGTTATAGTGTGATACATGTTGTTACTTTGTGTCGCATATATCAGTTATAGTGTGTTGCATGTGGTTACTTTGTCTTACATATATCAGTTATAGTGTGATACATGTGGTTACTTTGTCTTACATATATTAGTTATAGTGTGATACATGTTGTTACTTTGTGTCTCATATGTCAGTTATAATGTGATACATGTTGTTACTTTGTTTCTCATATGTCAGTTATAGTGTGATACATGTGGTTACTTTGTGTCTCATATGTCAGTTATAGTGTGATACATGTTGTTACTTTGTGTCTCATATGTCAGTTATAGTGTGATACATGTTGTAACTTTGTGTCTCATATATCAGTTATAGTGTGATACATGTGGTTACTTTGTCTTACATATATTAGTTATAGTGTGATACATGTGGTTACACTTCAGTCAACAATATTATAAAGATTGGGCATGTCCGTCTTTTTTTAATATCAATTATCAATCACATATGCACGTTATTTAATGGTGTCACTGCACATTTTACCTAATGTACATGCATACATTTAAATCGCCCTTTTATTTTTTATAGAAAGATTGATTTTGTTAATTTGTGTTATAGGTGACCGTATAAAGCAGTTGGTTCCGGTTAATGAAGATGGATTTGCCTACGGGGAAATAAACCGCGGCCCTTTTCGCAGGAAGAAGAGGGGATTTTATCCAGTAGCAAATGTTTAAAATAAGTTGAATTATTGCATTTTATAATAATAAAAAAATTAAAATTAGTTTAATAAATATTTTGTAGCCAATTCAGTATTTTGTTTATATACGCCTACGATAACTATCTCTTTTACACGCTTTTTTACTGTTGTGGGTCTGCATGTGAAAACTCGCACATTTTACATCTTGAATTGAAAACATCCGCGCCGTTGCATTGTGAATTAATCGTTTTCGCTCTGATCTTTCCAAGGCGGTAGCTCTGGTCAAACATCATTTCCCGCATTTCGAAGAACACTCCGCCACGGTTATATGTGGTGTCGTTGAGCAAGACACTTTTCCGCATATACGTAGCACTGGTTCTTACCAAGAAAATCTACCGTGATTTGCCTGAGTTATAAGAACCTGTTTCACAATCGAAGTCAGATAGATAAGTTTAAACTATTAATGGATATTGAAATGAGAATGAAACCTGTTGTACATCAGTACATCTAGCGTAACTTCCTATAGGCACTGTAGACACGTACCTTCACTTTTTTATAAGAAATCGAAAAAATATAAATGCCAAAAACAGCATACAAAATCGAACTATAAACATTGTAACACATTACTGTATGAAAATAGAAGCCATTAAAAACAACGAGAGAGAGAAGGCTTCTTACTTTCCTCTTCATTAAAGTCAAGGACGTATATACGTCCTTGTTGTGGGGAGCAAACCTTAGAACATTACATTTGTCATAAGTTTATTCGGTTATAAAGCGTGTAACGTTTTTAATTGTAAATTTATCAAACAAAATCCATGCTTGAACATAAAGATACGAATACACAATATCATGTTGAAATTATAAATTGTCCACTTGTTTAACTTTTTCAACAACGCTTACTTCCTGATACTTCCAAATTATTAATACATATATATTAGAAGAATATATACAGATCAGTTATGCATTTTTAATCGTTACTTCTCCAAGTTCTGTTTACAATGTTTGCGTTTTAACCATACAGTATTAAAACTTTTGCATTACGATGTGGTTATTTGTCATTATGATTCGGTCACTACACTAAGATTAACCACTTTACATTTCGATGTGGTTATTTGTCATTATGATGCGGTCACTACACTATGATTAACCACTTTACATTACGATGTGGTTACTTGTCATTATGATACGGTCACTACACTATGATTAACCACTTTACATTACGATGTGGTTATTTGTCATTATGATGCCGTCACTACACTATGGTTAACCACTTTACATTACGATGTGGTTATTTGTCATTATGATGCAGATTAACCACTTTACATTACAATGTGGTTACTTGGTATTATGATGCGGTCACTACACTATGATTAACCACTTTACATTACGATGTGGCTACTTGTCAGTATGATGCGGTCACTACACTATGATTAACCACGTTACATTACGATGTGGTTACTTCCGTGTCATTATGATGTGGTAACTACACTAAGATTAACCACGTTACGATGTGGTTACTTCAGTGTCATTATGATGTGGTATCTACACATAGATTAACCACTTTACATTACGATGTGGTTAATTGTCACTATAATGCGGTCACTATAATTATTATGATTAACCACTGTACATTACGATGTTGTTACCTGTCATTATGATACATTCACTAAACACTGTACTATGATTAACCACTTTATATCACCTGTCATTATGATGCACTCACTAGACACTGTACTAAGATTTACCACTTTATATCCTGTCATTATGTTGCATTCACTAGACACTGTACTATGATTACCCACTCTATAATACCTGTCATTATGATGCACTCACTAGACACTTGACTATGATTAACCACTCTATAATACCTGTCATTATGATGCACTCACTAGACACGGTACTAAGATTAACCACTCTATAATACCTGTCATTATGATGCACTCATTAGACACTGTACTAAGATTAACCACTCTATAATACCTGTCATTATGATGCACTCACTAGACACTGTACTTTGATTAATCACTCTATAATAACGGTCATTATGACGCACTCACTAGACACTGTACTATGATTAACCACTCTATATTACCTGTCATTATGATGCACTCACTAGACACTGTACTTTGATAAACCACTCTATAATACCTGTCATTTTGATGCACTCACTAGACACTGTACTATGATTAACCACTCTATCTTACCTGTCATTATGATGCACTCACTAGACACTTTACTTTGATTAACCACTCTATAATACCTGTCATTTTGATGCACTCACTAGACACTGTACTAAGATTAACCACTCTATCTTACCTGTCATTATGATGCACTCACTAGACACTGTACTAAGATTAACCACTCTATAATAACGGTCATTATGATGCACTCACTAGACACTGTACTAAGATTAACCACTCTATATTACCTGTCATTATGATGCACTCACTAGACACTGTACTAAGATTAACCACTCTATATTACCTGTCATTATGATGCACTCACTAGACACTGTACTTTGATTAATCACTCTATAATAACGGTCATTATGACGCACTCACTAGACACTGGTCTATGATTAACCACTCTATATTACCTGTCATTATGATGCACTCACTAGACACTGTACTAAGATTAACCACTCTATAATACCTGTCATTATGATGCACTCACTAGACACTGTACTAAGATTAACCACTCTATATTACCTGTCATTATGATGCACTCACTAGACACTGTACTAAGATTAACCACTCTATATTACCTGTCATTATGATGCACTCACTAGACACTGTACTTTGATTAATCACTCTATAATAACGGTCATTATGACGCACTCACTAGACACTGGTCTATGATTAACCACTCTATATTACCTGTCATTATGATGCACTCACTAGACACTGTTCTAAGATTAACCACTCTATATTACCTGTCATTATGATGCACTCACTAGACACTGTACTAAGATTAACCACTCTATAATACCTGTCATTATGATGCACTCACTAGACACTGTACTAAGATTAACCACTCTATAATACCTGTCATTATGATGCACTCACTAGACACTGTACTAAGATTAACCACTCTATAATACCTGTCATTATGATGCACTCACTAGACACTGTACTAAGATTAACCAATCTATAATACCTGTCATTATGATGCACTCACTAGACACTGTACTTTGATTAATCACTCTATAATAACGGTCATTATGACGCACTCACTAGACACTGGTCTATGATTAACCACTCTATCTTACCTGTCATTATGATGCACTCACTAGACACTTTACTTTGATTAACCACTCTATAATACCTGTCATTTTGATGCACTCACTAGACACTTGACTATGATTAACCACTCTATATTACCTGTCATTATGATGCACTCACTAGACACTGTACTAAGATTAACCACTCTATAATACCTGTCATTATGATGCACTCACTAGACACTGTACTATGATTAACCACTCTATAATACCTGTCATTATGATGCACTCACTAGACACTGTACTATGATTAACCACTCTATAATATCTGTCATAATGATGCACTCTTTAGACACTTGACTATGATTAACCACTCTATATTACCTGTCATAATGATGCACTCAGTAGACACTGTACTGAGATTAACCACTCTATAATACCTGTCATTATGATGCACTCACTAGACACTGTACTATGATTAACCACTCTATATTACCTGTCATTATAATGCACTTACTAGACACTGTACTATGATTAACCACTCTATAATACCTGCCATTATGATGCACTGACTAGACACTGTACTATGATTAACCACTCTATAATACCTGCCATTATGATGCACTCACTAGACACTTGACTATGATTAACCACTCTATAATACCTGTCATTATGATGCACTCACTAGATACTGTACTATGATTAACCACTCTATAATACCTGTCATTATGATGCACTCACTAGACCCTGTACTAAGATTAACCACTCTATAATACCTGCCATTATGATGCACTCACTAGATACTGTACTATGATTAACCACTCTATAATACCTGTCATTATGATGCACTCACTAGACACTGTACTATGATTAACCACTCTATAATACCTGCCATTATGATGCACTCACTAGACACTGTACTTTGATTAACCACTCTATAATACCTGTCATTATGATGCACTCACTAGACACTGTACTATGATTAACCACTCTATAATACCTGCCATTATGATGCACTCACTAGACACTGTACTTTGATGAACCACTCTATATTACCTGTCATTATGATGCACTCACTAGACACTGTACTATGATTAACCACTCTATATTACCTGTCATTATGATGTACTCACTAGACACTGTACTATGATTAACCACTCTATATTACCTGTCATAATGATGCACTCACTAGACACTGTACTATGATTAACCACTTTTTATCACATGTCATTATGATGCATTCACTAGACACTGTACTATGATTAACCACTGTATATTACCTGTCATTATGATGCACTCACTAGACACTGTACTATGATTAACCACTCTATATTACCTGTCATTATGATGCACTCACTAGACACTGTACTATGATTAACCACTCTATAATACCTGTCATTATGATGCACTCACTAGACACTGTACTATGATTAACCACTCTATATAACCTGTCATTATGATGCACTCACTAGACACTGTACTAAGATTAACCACTCTATAATACCTGTCATTATGATGCACTCACTAGACACTGTACTATGATTAACCACTCTATATAACCTGTCATTATGATGCACTCACTAGACACTGTACTATGATTAACCACTTTTTATCACATGTCATTATGATGCATTCACTAGACACTGTACTATAATTAACCACTCTATAATACCTGCCATTATGATGCATTCACTAGACACTGTACTATGATTAACCACTTTTTGTCACATGTCATTATGATGCATTCACTAGACACTGTACTATGATTAACCACTCTATAATACCTGCCATTATGATGAATTCACTAGACACTGTACTATGATTAATCACTTTTTATCACATGTCATTATGATGCATTCACTAGACACTGTACTATGATTAAGCACTCTATATTACCTGTCATTATGATGTACTCACTAGACACTGTACTTTGATAAACCACTCTATCTTACCTGTCAATATGATGCACTCACTAGACACTGTACTATGATTAACCAATCTATAATACCTGCCATTATGATGCACTCACTAGACACTGTACTATGATTAACCATTCTATATTACCTGTCATTATGATGCATTCACTAGACACTGTACTATGATTAACCACTTTTTATCACATGTCATTATGATGCATTCACTAGACACGGTACTATGATTAATCACTCTATAATACCTGCCATTATGATGCACTCACTAGACACTGTACTAAGATTAACCACTCTATATTACCTGTCATTATGATGCATTCACTAGACACTGTACTATGATTAACCACTTTTTATCACATGTCATTGTGATGCATTCACTAGACACTGTACTATGATTAACCACTCTATAATACCTGTCATTATGATGCACTCACTAGACACTGTACTATGATTAACCACTTTTTATCACATGTCATTATGATGCACTCACTAGACACTGTACTATGATTAACCACTTTTTATCACATGTCATTATGATGCATTCACTAGACACTGTACTATGATTAACCACTTTTTATCGCATGTCATTATGATGCATTCACTAGACACTGTACTAAGATTAACCACTCTATATTACCTGCCATTATGATGCATTCACTAGACACTGTACTATGATTAACCACTTTTTATCACATGTCATTTTGATGCATTCACTAGACACTGTACTATGATTAACCACTCTATAATACCTGCCATTATGCCATTATGATGCACTCACTAGACACTGTACTATGATTTACCACTCTATATTACCTGTCATTATGATGCATTCACTAGACACTGTACTATGATTAACCACTTTTTATCACATGTCATTATGATGCATTCACTAGACACTGTACTATGATTAACCACTCTATAATACCTGCCATTATGATGCACTCACTAGACACGGTACTATGATTAACCACTCTATATTACCTGTCATTATGATGCACTCACTAGACACTGTACTATGATTAACCACTCTATATTACCTGTCATTATGATGCATTCACTAGACACTGTACTAAGATTAACCACTCTATATTACCTTCCATTATGATAAACACCTTGCATTAGAATGTTATAATGAGGACGATATCAATAATTATTCGCTATCAGCAGAATGCAGGCATTTTCGAAGAGATATCATTGAATTGTATAAAAGAAGATAATTCAAGGACCGTTAATCGCCATGCGCGATATTATAATATCCTGCTAACGTCAATTGTTTCAGTTAATTTTATTTTAATCTGACAGACTGACATATTTGAAGTCGCGACCGTATCAAACGTTATTTTGTCCATATCGGTTAATGTAGAAGGGTTTCTACACGTAGAAATGTATATAGGTATATTCGTTTTCATTATACATTATCAGTTTGAAAGGAAATATCGTCAGCGAACAAAATCTTAAGATAATGATTCATACATAAAATATTGATATGTTTATTGTTTGATTTACTTCTTCTTCAAGGAATCATTAATATGTAGGTCATTTGCAATACGTTTATTACCATCATCACCATTATCATCATCATCATCCTCATCATCATCATCGCTATTATCATTACTGTTGTCGTTATCGTTATCATAAGCATTATCGTTATTCTTATTCTTGCTATATTGTTGCAATCGTTATTGATGGCGTAACCGTTCTTGTTATCGAAATCGTTATCGTTATTCTTATTTATATTCTTATTTATGTTATTATCATTATTATTATCATTATTATCGTTATTACTATTATCATTAGTATTATTATTATCGTTATTATTATTATTATTTTTATTATCGTTATTATTATTACTATCGGTGTTGTTGTTATTATTATTATCATTATAATTATCATTATTATTATTATTATTATTATTATTATTATTATTATCATTATTATCACCATTATTATTATTATTATCATTATTATTATTATTATTTATTATTATTAATAGCATTGTTATTATTATCATCATTATAATTATTGTAAGTGATGTTGTTATCGTTATCATTATCGGTATCTTTATAGTTATCGGTATCGGTATTCTTATTCGTATTGATGTTTTTACTGTTATTATCATATATCAGTCATAAATATATCGAAAGCCCATGTTGATGATATTTTTACATATGTGTCAAACTGTTTTAACAGAAGTAAACGTTTACCTTTGTTTATACAGCAATCATAGGTCAATTCATTGAGACTTGGGCATGGATACATACATACGTTTCTACATACTGGTGTCGCCTATCCTCTATGAATGAAAGTAGACTCAATAAACGGACTGCACTCTGGTCCTTCTTAAAAGCTTATGTTTCTTGTAAAAATAGGATTTACACTGTAAAAAAAAGCAGTTTGTATCGCTTTATCTTCATCAGTTTTCGAATTTTAATGTTAATATCCCTGTACGTACTCTTGTTGGTGACGCCAATATGGATATTTAAACCAGTGATTGGTTTTCATCTACAAGGCAAGTGGACAATATGTCTGGTAAAGTACAAAACAAACTACGCACATACCGTTTATTTAAAAATCATTTTGAAGTTAAAATTATTGTAAAATTATTTTACTATTACTTTTAGTGCACTAGGTTCGCTTTTAGTAAGTTTCGTTGTGGTGTTGCCCCAATAAGAAATGGGACCGTTAGATATGATAATCTTAGGTTAGAAGATAGAAAACGCCCATTTCGTAATACAGTGGAAAATGAAAGCCATGTCTTTTTAGAATGTAATCTTTACAATGATCTTATAAATGCTTAACTTGAAAAAACAGCTGCATTTAATGAAATGTTTGTGTAATCTGTCAAATGTTGATAAGACAGTATTTCTATTTCCAATTCATCTTTGATTCGTGTCTGTGACAAAACCTGTTTTAATATATTACAAAGACGTGCATCTTACCTTTGTTAATAATGTTGTTTTTTTGTTTTATATGTATAATTTTACCTTTTTATCAACTCCTATGTGTAAGCTGCAAATCAGTTCTTTTCCGATTTGATCAGAGGGGATAATCGATACTTTAAGATATTTTTTTTTATTTTGTGCAATAGTGCTTTTTTTCTTGTCAGAATTTTAAAATTTTGTTTATCTTAATACACTTTTAATAAATCGATTTGCAGCATAACATATAGTCCTATCATGTAAATAAGTATGTATTTTGCATTGTATGATATTCTCTTGTAATTCATATATTTGTATGGCTATGCACATATATTGTATGATATTAATGTTTTTTGTTATTGCGTTGTACATATATGAGACTGAAATAAAATTTAAATATACGTTTTTGATGAAGATAATGTATTTGTGTGTTATATATTTCTATAGTTGGTATGCAAATGTTGTTAGGGAACGGTGTCAAATTTATAAATGGCTTGAAATATATTCACTGAAACGGTTATAAAAATTTAGAATAAATTCGGTTGTTTCAGAAAGGGAGCTGTTTGATACTACATGTATATGCCGTGTGATTTTTTGAGGTGGTGCTTTAGCAGCCGCCCTCAGAACTAACATGAATTTTTTTCCAATACTGCAAATCTACAACCGTGTTTCAACGAAAACATTAATATTATAACAGACAGCGACGATTTATACCTAGAAACAATTGTATCGTATAAATTCCAAGTTTATATCCAGTGCTATTAATCAGCACAAAGGAATTAAAGCGCATGAATACGGACGCGCTGAACTATGGTCACGTGACCAAAAGATGTTTCAGGATGCCATCTTGGACAACATTTCAAGACAGACAATTGCGTTTTTAACTATTAGTCGTAAATATATTTACCATATTTCATTGAATAAGGGGACGAAACTGTTTTAAGTCTGTCCCTTATGCCAAGGAACTAAACTTCTATAGTGCCTTGCTTATGCCAATAAACAATCAATACTCGTTCTAAAAAAATAGGGATATGCTAATGTCGACCACGTGACTTGCGGTTTCTCCCAAATATTTAAAAACAGACTTGTATTCCTAAAAAGAATTCGAGATTGATCGAGTTATGAATAATGTCAGTGCTGTTTTTTTTTGTTATTTAGTAAATATTTCATATGTATCCAATAATTGGAACGGTAGATAATTTCCTTTAAACATATAAGAGTAAAGCATTTGTGTTTCCGTAGCAAAAATACGCAAACATCCAGATGTGTCGAAAAATCGGCGCCATAACATTTTGGCTAGTGCGGTTCCGCTTATTAGGTGATATAGGGCCCCAGAAAATATTTATGTAAGAATCAATTATTAAGGTATCCATACACATTTCTACTTTTCACTGTTGCGCTAGAGAAATCCATAAAGAAAATATGAAATGAATATACTCAAAGTGGAATTCATCGTGCTAGAGTTAGAGCACTTTGATATTATATATATGATAGAAAGTTTGTCATTTCTGAAAATATCACGAGTTGAGTTGAAGATACAAATTTCATATCATTAGTTGAACTAATATCTTGATTTATTGATTGATTGAATATATAGCGTCATTTTATGCCATCGAGGGCTAACAGACGATCAGTTAACCTGATTAACCAGTACTCGAACACAACTCATCTCCGCAAGTAACTGATAACTTTTCCACTTGAATCAGCGGTGAGAGACGAACGATAATGAGACACAATGTCGTATATCAATCATCACGGAGACTTTTGCCGGGGGGGGGGATTCGAACTCACGACCCCTGGATTGATAGTCAGACGCGTAACCGACTGAGCTGAAGTTAGACATTTGCAAAATTTAAGAGTTGATATTCCTACTATAGCAGAAAATACACTTTCAAAAGCAAACAATTCAGTAACATTCTCTGACTTATTCGAGAAAAGTGTCAACGTTAAGCATAGAACATGTAGATTTTGTACACTGTATAAGAATCAAAGGTAATCGGGATTATTCTACTTCAACGTATGCAAACTGACCTGTTTGTCTAATACAATAGCGATATTTTACATTTTATATGCTCCGTCCCCATCAGCACTGCAGTGCTTTGATTTAGGTTTTGATTGATGTAGATATACATCGGAGCTATATCAGAATATGATAATTATATTGATACGATATTGTGTTTGAATTACAACTAGCCGTCGGGTAAGCAGTATAGACTGCGTCAGAATTATGCCAACATCAAATCTCAGATGGTTTGACAAAGTGTAAAACTAATTAATTTTGTAGATATCCACGGGAGTATAATGACTTACGTCCTTAGTATATGTGAATTGAAAAGATAACGACAATGACATTAAATTTAACACGCACATTAATCCTTAATTGAGTTAGCCAATCAGATAATAAAATGGCAGCTAACCGTACAGTCTCGAAATGAATAGTGCATTTACAAATAGATAATTGTTTTGGGGAAATAAAACAATAAAATTGTGAGATTTTGCAATTATGCCTTAAATTTAATCTTCAGTAAGCATATAAAGACACGCTTCCTCTCATTCAAATGAAACACAATCTTTAAACGGTTGCAAATAACCAAGATCGTCATACCATACCGTAGTAATAATCTTGACACTGTCTCGGTTCCTGACTTAACGAATATTTTGATATAACAAAGTTTGTATTTTAGCAATTAATTTAGCACGTTTTTTTTTTTCAAGCAACTAACGAATCGCAGCCGTACAGATCCGCAAATTCTTGTGAAAAAAAACAACAAGATCGTGTCAACAAAAAAATACAGCACTTTTTGAAAAACGCAGCTTACTGCCCTGTAAACTGTGTTTTTAAAAAGCGCTGTCCGACGACGTTTATTTTTCATAATACATATCCAGGGCACAACGTCAATGACGTCAGATCCGCCCGTATTTTAACGTCGCAACGCATGGCAACATTAACGTCACTTTTGATCTGAACCTTGGACAGTGAAGGCGTGTTTTAAAAGATGAATCCTTTAAATGAAAATAATAACGAGACAGCGGCATCTGGCGATAATAAATCCTTGAAAGATGAATACCCGAAATCGTTAAATCCGTTTGGCGATGAAGAAGACGTTGATATCAGTAATACCAAAGCTGATAAAGAGAAGCAAATCGAATACCCTGGCGATTTGAACCCATTCGGAGATGACGACGAGGATGGACTTAATCTGCTGAAACGAATAAATATTCGTATTGCTGCCCAGTAAGTGTAAAAATGAAATATTTGTAATTAAAATGTCGATGAACTAAAATGTATTTAGATATTTTTTTAAATTATGTTATTTTTAATTTATCTTCAGTTTGGCGAGCGACCTTCACTACTGGATACACCATTACAAAGCATTGGCAAAAACCTGTTACAGCCACAGCGAAGCTATGAAGACAGTTCTGGACAATAATGAAGAATATGTCGACAGAATGAAGGCCATAAGTTTTTCCGGAATAGGTATTTAAATACATATCAAAATGTGTATATATATATATGTCATACGTGTGTTGTATGTCATTATAACTACATAATGTGTATACATATGTCATATGTGTGTTAAAAGTCATTATAACTACATAATATGTATGCATTATGTTATATGTGTGTTGTATTTCATTATAACTACAAAATGTGTATACATATGTTATATGTGTGTTGTATGTCCTTATAATTACATAATGTGTATACATATGTTATATGTGTATTGTATGCCAATATAACTACATAATGTGTATACATATGTTATATGTGTGTTGTATGTCATTATAACTACACAATGTGTATACATATGTTATACGTGTTGTATGCCATTATAACTACATAATGTGTATAAATATGTTATATGTGTGTTGTATGTCATTATAACTACACAATGTGTATACATATGTTATATGTGTGTTGTATGTCATTATAACTACACAATGTGTATACATATGTTATATGTGTGTTGTATGCCATTATAACTACATAATAATGTTGTGCTTCTTTCGCGGGTAAGATTAAAAGTTAAGGTTAAACATATTGTATTACTTGTGTGAACATCGTGTAATAATAAATATTTATATATATTACATATGCAAATGGCTTAAACAACAAGTTATATAATAACAACATTAGTTATAGTTCTCTCCATTATAATTACCATCTAAAAAGAATCAACAGTATCTTATTTGTGTTTCCGAAATAGTTTGCTTCTTTGTTGCATTGGTGTCCGCATGTACAAAGTATGCTTCAACAACCAAGTGTCGTCCTTGTGAAACAAACTAATTCAATATGAGAAAAATATTGTCAGTGGAAAATTCAAGGGAAAAAAGACCACCCGATAAGGGACTCGAACCGCGACCTAGGACACTGACAGAGCGCTCACCCATTGAGCCAAACGGACCACTTAACGAACATATTCAAAAATCATTACAATCCTCCCCACTCTATTTCCAAAGGTGTCTACAGCTGCCGCTAACTCGCACCTATTGACTTCGTACCCATTATAAACATTTAAGGATGTGGGATTCGAGCATGCTACCTCTGAACACTAGAGGGTGATCTACCACTTAGCTAACTGGGCCTCTGAAGGAACCTTTACCGGATTACTTCAGGTCTAAAAGGCGCCCTGGGACGATGGATATAGATAAAATCTGTATTGAAAACGTGGTATATAAATTGCATATCAGTTTTAATGTGGCATTTTTGTCTAATTTAGGCGAACGAAAGCTGTTTCGGGAAATGGACATTATACAAGAACGTCTTCAACACAAGTCGGATATTCTGAAACAAAATGCAGACAGGTATTTGGAATTTGCTCAGGAACTTAAATCGTGAGTACATAATATACGAACAATAAATCATTTCTGTTGTTTTTTTAAAAATATGTACTTTAATTTCAAACTCATGAAATACTTTGCGCATGGCTAAAATGATTTTCATAAAGTCATATTAGGGCCGGTCGTCTTGTAATTTCTATTCATCTTTATTCATATCAATTGTGTATTGATTCACCAAATCAATCAACTATGTCGATTCTCAATGATCGAGCCGTATAAGGCGCCGTTGTCTAATGACCACCTACCTCTCACCACTGAGGTCGTGGGAATGGGTCTAGCTCGGACCTACTAAAATATTATGTGAGAACGTTTGCCACATATTTGCTATTGAAAGGTGTTTCTACTCAAATTCATTCTGAAGTCTTATTCCACCAGCAAAACTGGAAATGCCAAATATAACCCATGTTAAAATGTGTATGTTTTATATATGAACACTTTTAGGAAAAGAATCGTCTTAAAGTTTGTTTGGTTGGCATAGTCTGAATCCATTTAAGTTTCTATTGTACTGGCATAACGGCAACACACAAATTACACTGTACAGTAAATCTTCGATGGCTCGAACCTGACGGTACTGGATAAAATGGTTTGAATTAAGGGTTGTTCGAGCCAAGTATTTTTCAACATCGTACCATACACGTACATACATCAAAATAGCAATTCGGCTGGAACCAGATAAGTGGTTCAAACTATAATGGTGTTCGAGCAATCTGTCTTCGAGTCAAAGAGGTTCTACTGTATATCAAATTAAATATGCACATACACATAATCGGCATACAATAAATAATAGACACACTATATATCAGTCACACAACTGTAATAATCAATTCTCAATATGCAATGTTTAATAAATCAAAAGTGTGAATATTTAAGATGCAGTCATGCGTATTAATGGCAGTTCTTTTTCTGAGCATAAACGCCATAGAAATATATTTTTATGCATTATGCACTGTTATTTGAAGCTGAAATCATATTTATAAATTTGACAGTGGAAATAACACATGTTTTAAATAAGTAGTTCCTATTGTGCTATACCATAACAGAAAATGTTAAGCTAATTGAACATATTAGAAAGATAATTTACAACAATACTGATTTTGAAATGACACAAAATGTTCATCAAAATTAGCTAAAACCAGACTCCTAACCCATTCATAATTATTAACTGAATAACATATGCCAATTGTAAATGCCATTCGAAGCAAGAAATGGCAAGTTACGTGTATATACTACTGATTCTAAATATGCCATGCCTATACTAGAAGTATATGTACATGGTTCTGATGGAGAACGTCGGATCCATGATCGAGTGGAATCGTTCCTCCACCACGGCTACGTGTGGTGTCCTTAACTTAGTCACTTTATCCGCATATGTTCTAAGTAATGGTTTTATCAAGAATGACATCGAGCGTGACTCAACTAAGTTGTAATAACATGTTTCATAATCGAAGTAAAATAACTGAGTTTAAAGCCTATACTATAACATATATTCAGATACAAAGACGATGACACAAAAACTATAAAGAAGCTTGACAACAAATACAAACAGGCAAAGGACAAGCTAGAAAAACAACGTATTATTGTCGACGAAGATAGACAGGTGGGTGAAAAGTGATCTCTTTCTATTGTCTTTCTACCTTGTTCTTAAGTAACATCGGTCGGGTATATTATAAGTACGATACTATACTGTTTCGCATACGTAACATTCAGTTGACTCTGTAATTAAAACAAAAAAAAAAGGAACACAAGCTTCTCTTATTCGCCTTTATTTTGTTCATAACTACATTGACATTTACAACATGATCTGACGATAAAGTTGCTCACACATTAAGTTTACTCTGTAACTAAAAAGAAGAAACGCGTGGTTGTCCTTTACTCAAAGTTGGTTTATTACTACTTTGGCATATCCAATATGATCTGAAGATATGATTTCTTATACAGACCATTAGTTAACTCTGTAATTCTAAAAAAAAGAAACACGTGTTTCTCTCGTACGTCTGTTTAGCTGTTAAATACTTGTGTATATTTTGTTGAAACTCCAGCACTTCCATGTTTCCTGTGATTTTAAGTGAAGTTCATGAGCTCCCTAAAATCGAGTCTGCTTTTTTGCTTTATATTTTAAGGTCCGTTCTATGCTTCGAAGGGATCATTTAATCAGATAGTTTGTATAAACAAAACCTTAAATAGCATGATAATTTGCCACATATGGACAAACACGACCGTCACATATTTAATTCATTTAATTTCAGGCTTACCATAGAGCTATGCGCAATTATGAAAAGGCCGAAATAAAGGCCATTATAAAGAAAACTGATGAAAGGCGAATGCAACTGATAAAGACTTTACAAGAAAAAGCAGCAAAGCATCATTGCAAGTACAAAGAAGCTCTTCAAAAATGGCAAATAAAGTTGGAAAGAGCACAGGAGGTTAGTTACAACATTACTGTATTATAAATATACCTATGTAACAACCTGGCTTTTGGGGACTAATAATGAATGCAATTTTTAGTGCATTACCTTTTAAAGTCTCTCTTTAATCCAATACTTCACCTCAAATTTCCTTTTTACCACACCACCTTGTTAAATAATGTATTATCTGGGTATAAACAAAACTGACACATATTTCTAGTATCCACAAAATATAGATACCTATGTTGCTTAGATGGTCTTCTCTATTTAACAAACCTACACGTTTATAAAAATTTGGCTTTCCATCGTTTAAATCTCACTGTAAAACTGATAATTTTAACTAGAGTATTGACTATTGACCATATGTTTACGATCATTTCACACAGCCTTCTGTAATTCTTAACCACTGATAAATGCACGTACCAGTTTGTCATTATTATGTGTCTGATTGTTTCTTCAGATCTCTATAGAGTTACGGGAGGCATATATCACCAGGGAAGTGTCGCGAGGCGAGATTGTTCTTGATTGTTTACAGAGACATATACAGATGACCACTTCTCAAGGAGAGGCAGACAGGTATGTGTATAGTTTCATATATTAAACATAAGCGAGAAATATTTAATCGGTACGGTTTAACAATTAAAACTGTGTTTGTATTTTTTATGATCCTTTGTGAGTATTATCAACAATGACAAAACGTATACATGATACATAGATAGCGCAGATTTGACACTCGGCGGTTGTCGATTTTATGCTTAAATGCAAACATTGAATTATGTTACAACCTGGCATTTTGGAAAATAGTGTGTGTATCTATCATACATGTATTTTCATTCTGTATTTACAGCTTGCCAGTGGAGATTGAAGTTTTGGATATAATATCGCTGATAGAAAGTACCTGCTCTATTGAAAGTATTGACATCCCGGTGTTCCAGGTACGTTATACTTGTAATGAACACTTAATAGAATGTTTTTCCTTATTTCGATAATATTCACGTGTTATGTTTGGACTATTTTTGTCATAACGAACTTACGTATTTATGAAACGTTATTTTAATTAACCATAGACAAGACTAATTTGTTGTTGTTTAACTAATTGAATTAGGCCTATAAGCATGTACTGTTTTTTGTCTATAGACGGTTATTGTCTATTAAACACCACTTTAAATAACTATAAGCAACGGTGATTTACTATTCCATTAATCTACTTTTATATTGTTTCAGGAATACAAACGTGGCAATACAAAGTTGGACATACACGCAACTGGTGAGTAGAAAATCAATATTTAATCTTGCATTAGCTTGATTGCTGGAATGATCTTTAGTATTAATACACTGTTAATAACAATATATATCTCACATTAATTACTCTCGATCAATAATGTAGTACTCTTATTTAATTAAGTAACATTAAATACTCGTTTTACTGCATGCAATACTTATTTATTATACAAATGTTATTGTTTTACAAATGGAAGTGGTCTGTATTGGATAGTGTATAAATGAATATTTAATGTTTGGAAACACTCTATTCACTGCACTCTATCACTTTGATAACGTAGTCATGGCTCATTTTGTTTTTTCTCAGAAAGGTCTCTTTCAGTAATTAAAGATTCTTCAAAAACGAAGTAACATAATTACTCAAAGCTGGTGATTTGCAAGCATTTTGTTATCCAAATATATTACAATAAATATATGTCATGTATATCTGCTGGTAGTAGCCACGTACAGCTATTGTTACCCAGGTGTATTTTATATATTACGTAATGATTATTTACACGACAGGTAATAGTATAAAAATAATGACACTGATGATATATTATACCGTTTACAAGAGACCACGTGGAACGAGCGACAGTTAGGTTTGACGTCATATCAGGGCCTCGTGTTACACACGTGGTGAAAGAGCCATATGCTAGCTCGGAAATAAACCAGCTGGAGTTGAAAAATGGTTAGTAAACATCGTTTTGTCTTCAGTAATTAAATTTTTTTATTGATGATTATTTTCAGTAGTAAGTTAGGGTCAACTTGCCATAGTTACATTCTATGTTTACTGTATTAGAAAAAATGGTCAGTAAGCATTGTTTTGTCTTCAGTAATTAAATAATAGTATTGGTGATTGTGTTCAGTAATGAGACAAGGGCACCTTGCCATAGTTACATACTGTAGTATCAATAATATTAACATCATTATTACATGTGGTTACAAAACAACCGTATTGTGATGGTTACTTTGCGTTCCATCTATCTGTTATATTGTGATGTATGTGTTCACATCTCAGTAAACATGATCATAATTGCCAGTCTTAAGCTTTATTAATGTCACATAACAAACACATGTGTACATTTTTTTATTATGCCACTGCATCTACTACGTATTCAAAATACTTTTTGTTTTTGTATCACACTTTTTTTATAGAGAGTTTGGTTTTGTTTACTTGTGTTTTAGGTGATCGCATAAAGCAGTTGGTCCCGGTGAATGAAGATGGATTTGCCTATGGGAAAGTGAACCGCGGCCTTTTCCGCAGGAAGAAGAGAGGATTTTATCCAGTAGCAAATGTTTAAAATAGTTGATTTTTTAATTGTTAAGATAATCAAAAAAAAAAAGAAATTAATTAAATAAATGTTTTGTAGTCAATAAAGTATTTCTTTTATATACGCCTACGAGTACTATATATTTTACACGCTTTTTTACTGTCGTGTGACTTCATGTGAAAACACGCACCTTTTGATATAATGCATTTTGAAGTGAAAATATCCACGCTCTTGCACTGTAAATAAATCGTTTTTAACTGACCTTTCCTAGGCGATAGTTCTTGTTGTCACAAAGTATCCATCGCTTTTAGAAGAAAATTGAAATGGTGTCCGTCTGCCTGTCCGTAGTTGGTTTTACCACCATGTGGACACAACAAAGTTAACCCGTTTCAAGCGAAAACTATATTTACAACTGAACATGAGCCCGTGGTCTTGGCGTTTTGATTGAATTATTTTTTATCAAGTTATTGTCCACTTGTTCTTTTTTTTTTTAGTTAAATTTTACGCCACACTTTGGACCCACTCCCAAAGTTTTAAATCAAATTCAAATGAAACTAGTTATACAGCGTGAAAATGGACTGTAGTTTTAGTGTTTAAATTCAATGATTTTAGTTGAGTCATGTCCCTTTTTCTTCCCTCGAAATTGGATCAACAATCTTACAGACGCAAACTCCTCCCACATTTTTAAACTAAGTTGTGTGAAACTGTCTGTAAAGCAGGAACATGGTCTGAACATAAGTCAGCGGTCTTAGCTTTTAGATATAAAGACTTTTATGTCCTATGGTATTTTTAATGAAATTACATTCATTTGCAACTTTGCATTTCAACCTATCGAATATAACAACAGCTACCACATCAACAGGCAATGTCTTCTTTGCTATGTCCATGGCCCTTAAATTTAAGGATATGAATTCATCAAATTTGCATGTATTCACAATGCCCCTGTGATTATTATATTTACAATTTGATGGTACGTCTCGTGCTGTGTTTATATATTCGTTTTATATGAAAGCATTCTCACTTCTGTGACAGAATGACCCTCAATATGAACATATTCGAACTCTTTAAATGTAATGTATCTTTGTATGCATACATTCACATAGAAATGTTCATACTTATGGAGATATCCACATTATTGTAATGTACACTATATTCATATAAAACATCCGTACCCTTTCAATGGATCATGTCTCCGTGTGTTACATCAACGATCTTGCAAAGTAGACATTTTGAAAATATGAAGATATCCACATTCATGCAATGTAGTACATATATATAATGTTTACGTCATCGATCTTTAAAGTTTTAATCAACAATGTTAATATCAGAACAAAAAATGTAACGGTTAAAAACACTTTCGAACTTTTAAGAAATGAGTTTGATTCCGTGTTACGAAATAGACATGTATTTTTTTTAAATAGACACTGGAATAGCTACAATTATGTGAAAATTAAAAATATAAAAAATGCAACAAATACACACCACTGGGATTTAAATGACACAAACTCGCATATATCTGTATACGATAGAAAGTATATTCAAAAATAAAAGTCTAATAGATTAACTACAACTTTACATTGACATAAAAATGTTTGTATATATTTATTCATAGGTTAAAAACAGTTTGCAAAAATATAACAACATTTATACATTTAAGATTAATATCACAAAAGGTTCAGTCGTTGATTGTTTATTACACCCATACGAGTATTAATTATATGCATTATATATGTGTTTGTGTTTTATCAAAGAATAGTTTATGTATCTAAATTATGTGAAATATTTGAATGGCAGTAAGTTATAGTGGCCAAGAGAATGAAGTAGATATATATACTGGACAGAACAGCTTACCCGCCACTTTTGTATTTCAAATATCTTCGTCAAATTATGGAGTTTCTCTTCTAAAAGTTGTATATGCCATTAACATACAATAAATGATCTTACTTATTCAAGTCCAAATTTGAAGGAAATTGATTCGATACTTCTTAAGAAAATAAATAAAATATCAGGTGGCGGTCTAGCTATTCCGTTCAGTATAACTTATGACTTGCAATGACCAATATACACAACACTATTGCAATTATATGTACACATTAAACAAGAGAAGCTAACAAAAACTGCTCATGTCCAAGTTTATCTATGTTTTTGGACAAGTCATCCCCCAGCACCAACAATTTAAACATGCATAAGCCATACTGGCTTTTATAACTGACCCTAAAAAACAATCGCAGAATAATGCATGCTTAACAAACTGAACATTGAACAATAACGATGTCATTTACTTAGACCCATCTTCTTTCCAGTAAGTGCTCAAGTGAGACAATTAAGACCAATGGAAACATACAGAACATTACAATGGGATTAAAATGCCCGAAAACTAAGTATCATAGTGATACGTTCTTGTTAAAAGTTGAAATACCCATTGTAATGAAGTCATAACGTTTTCATATTCAAAGTTAATGAAAATATATAATGTTAAGGTTTACATTATTTATATAAATATTTAAATGGTGTCAGGCTTAGCTGCTGAAACAGTCATTCTTATCATTTCTATGGCTTTTAACAAAACTGGATAACACGCCTTTCCGTAACAATCACGCATGAGTGGTGGGAGTAAGTAGTAGAAGTAGAGGTAGAAGTAGTAGTTACCTCCATTAGAAAGTGTTTGTTTACATAAGATATGAACATAGATTCCGTAAACAGAATAAGTTCATTATGACTTGAATCAGTTTCCTTATAACAGTTTCCTTTTAAGTATATATGCAGGAAATCCAACTGTCAACCTTGTATTTTCATTTAAATTATAACCATTATGTGTTTAAATCCATCTATATTTAATATAAAGAAATCCTTGGCAATATCAATGTCTATTTGTACACATTTGACTCATGTACTAAACGTGTGTAAAAACGCATGATTTTTTTAATATCAAATATATTTTAATCACAGATCTGATATAAATTTTTATCGGTTCACTTAAGTCGACCGTAATAAATTAATTAAATTTGTGTTTTAAAAGTGATGAAAATGATGGAATGAAAATGAAAATCAAGGTAAGAAAGTTTTGTCTTGATTTATCATTTATGTCTAGATTTGATATAATACAGTCTTTGTTTTAAAAGCGTTAAGTATATATTTAAACCTAGCATGACACGGCTGGTTTCATAGAAATATGGAATTTTAGATAGTTATACTTGGAGTTTTAGATAGTTATACTTGGAGTCTCAGATAGTTAAACTTGGAGTTTTAGATAGTTAATTTTGAGATTTAGATAGTTATACTTAGAGTTTTAGAAAGTGATACTTGGAGTTTCAGATAGTTAAACTTGGAGTTTTAGATAGTTAATTTTGAGTTTTAGACATTTATACATGGAATTTTAGATAGTTATACTTGGAGTTTTAGATAGTTATATTTGGAGTTTTAGATAGTTATACTTTGAGTTATAGATAGTTAATTATGAGTTTCAGATAGTTATACTTGGAATTTTAGATAGTTATACCTTGAGTTTAAGATAGTTATTCTTGGAGTTTCAGATAGTAATACGGAGTTTTAGATAGTTACACTTGGAGTTTTGGGCAGTAATACGGAGTCTTGAATTTATCCATACGGTTCTGCCTACGCATCTGAATACATTGGTTTGATGTGTAAACATGAGTAAATTTGATTTCAGCGTTGCCGTGTGTCCTTTAGGTTCCTCCATGAAAAATGTTAATAATAGATATATTTAAGGACACGTGACGTTGCTGGGAACCATCTAGTGTTATCCAGATTGACATATCTGACTGGTAACCAGATTTTTTAATGGTTGCGTGCCTGCTTCGAAGAGCCGTCCTCTTCCCAACTCGGTTTGTAACCGTGAAAATCGTCCTTCCTTGATCTTATTAGGATGTTCTGATCAGCTGTAAAGGTAAGATTAAAGTTAATGACATTCACTATGGTTTTGTTTTAAAAACATACGCTGTCTTATTTTTTCTTGTTATCAATTAAGTACATAGGACGTTCCTCACGTAACTATTTTTGAAATTGATACACGATCAAAAAAATTGAAAACTGTAAATAGAAGGATTTTATAAATATGTACTATAATTGTCAATCGCCTAAAGATTAACACTTTTATTCACTCAAATGGGAAATATTTCCTTCAATAAGTATAAATATATATATATTTCAAATAAGAGAAAATATATTACAGCATAATATATATATAGTTGGTCAGTGGAGGAAGACGTAAATATAGTTAGGAGGAATTTATTTTTTGTTCTTTTGTAAGAAATATTGCTAATCAAATTATTCTTTTACAATTCTTATTAAATGTTTTCACATGTTTTATAATGCTGTTCAAAGCTCAATATTTACTGTTAGCAAATATGTTTCTTCATGAAACGAAGTTCCATAAATCATATCAATATTGGGAATACAAACAAAAAGGCAACCTTACAGAGTATTTCAGTTTAGGAATAATTGACTGTTACTATTACGACTGACGGTGCACACATACGACAAATACATAAAGGAGTTTAAATTGGATAAAAAATATAGTATCCATGCATTGTTTCATGCATTTTACACGAGAACACTACGGCCGTAAATGATCAATATATCTCCAAAATTTGAGAACTGCATGACATACCAAAAACCAAAGAGAGTTACGTTAGTAAGCATAACGGAACAATCTATCTATCAAGAAATGAAGCAAGGTGGATCAAATATTATTATTATCATCATTTAAGTTTATCAGCATATAAAATCAATAAAAAAACACAACCTTCTCTGTGAAATGTATCTCGTTTGAACATATATGGTTATATAGCAACCCATTGACGTGGCTGGGGTGTGTAAGACGGCACTGGCATGGTGTAAGATAGATAGGGGAAATATAAAGACAATAAAAGTGCTCATGGTGAGGGCTAAGGAAACTGAAGGTATTTATATTGAAAGCTGGAGCAAAGAAAAATATCCATAGTGACGATACGAATTGCCAAGCCGAATACTGGTGAATAAAAGAGATTACAGTATATCAATGATGTCTTTTAAATTATAGAACGAATGGTAGTAGCAAACAAAGAAAGAAGCAGTGTACACGTTAGATTGGATTTGTAAAAAGGAAGGAACATTAACAAATGGTTACAGTTTGAAAATATATGGATTTATTTGGGGAATTTATATATTTACTTATATAAAATTGCAAACCTCAAATGAAACATTTAAAATACTTAAATATTAACGTGATATAAAATTAGATATCATGCATATTGAATTTTAAATTAATCCATATCAGCAGAAGTAACACATTATATTACAAATGAAGCATTAACTTATATATAATTGGTTAAAAGTTAAAACGACTTGGTTTTAACGTTGTTAGCATATAAAAATAAATTGCTAGCCGTACAAAGAGATGTGCCTTTTTGTGAACGGTACAGCAGTGATCATTTTACTAGTGTTCTGTTTACCTTTTTTCCTTTCAGGTTTTACAACACGTGTTTCTTCACGTGCTAAGAGAGTGTAATATATACGTGTTACCGTACTAGGATATAATCAGAAACATCAAACAGATACAGAAGATAAAATATGCCCCTCTCTCTCTCTCTCTCTCTCTCTCTCTCTCTATATATATATATATATATATATATATATATATATATATATATATATACTCTTTTTTCCAAATTGTAGAGTTTCGTCATGATTTTTATGGATTATATTTTGTTGTTGACTTTGTTCTTGAAAAAGGTTGAAAACGTGCTTGGAGTTTATTTTTAGATGCAAGTTCCATCTACAGAACGTTTACTGCCGATGTTTAAATATGCAAGTTATGAGACATTTTACGGTCAATGGGTGTTGTCAAATTGAGCAGAATGTTGGATTCTTTTTCTGACACCTAAGTCGGTGACCTTTTAAAGTTGGGCAGAGCCTTGGGTTTTTTTCTGACACCTAAGTCGGTAACCTTTTCAAATTAACATATTCTAGGTGTTTTTATTATTAAAACAGCGCATTAGCACAATATCCATCGAGTTTTAGCATATTATACGCGCTTACCGTTTGAATCCTGAGAGAACTCCTGCTGCTTTTGTTCATTTCTGTTTCCAACCAAAGTTCTATTGATAAATGAAAAAGAAAATAAATTAGATTGTCCTGTAAAAGCGATAATTATAATATTTTTATTGTGTTCAATAGTTTACGTTCAGCAATGAAATATCATTCAGCCAAACGGAACCATTTTCACCATTACGTCATCTATATTTACCCGAGTTAGCCATGTGACATGTTCTGTAATCATTAAAAAGTAGAAATAGTTAAACATACAAAAAAACGCAAGGCGGTCTAGCAATCGATGTTATTCTTAACCACACATTAAATAAATAATTACACAAGGCTATGAATGTGTAACCATGTAATATTTAGTGTCCATAGGTAAAATTTAACAATTAAGAAACCCAAATGGAGCGGCCGCAGTGAGCGACTGGGAATTCTTAATTGTTAAACTAGCTTAGTGTTAAACGTCATTTGACTGACAGTTTGTGTACCTCTGGGCGGAGCTACGATTAAAGCTGAAATGTTTAATAGCCATCTGTTGCTAAGGTCATTTCTAAGCATATCTCGCGCAATGATGACGAACTTCTTAATAACAAGAAACGAACTTAATAATGAAATTTTTTGTAGGCTGTTTTGACCAATAAGAGCAACAAAATTTTGAAAATTGAAGAGATTCCATTGGTTGTCAAATGAGGTTAAACAATGGAAATAGGGATATCCAATTGTCACTATTTAATATTTCATATTTTAAGAATTGTTAACAGAGTTGTTTCGGTGGTATTGGATAAATAGAAATACTTATTGCAATAAACAAAAAAAACAAATTAGAGCACACACAATTGAATGGTGAAAATTATAACTAAAATTACGAAAAACATATTGCATACAACTTCTCTCGGCGGTAAATTTCGATTTCTCTTATCTTTTAACATATGTTTTTTTACTTCCTGCAATCCGTCTGTTTACTTGTCAGACTTTGTACTAGTGTTGTTCTGTTATTTACCGTTATCATGTAATGTGTTTCAAAATTATGTAGGTTTATTTATACATAAACACTTTTGTATAACATTGCACTACGTCTTACATGTAATATAATATATTTATCACAAAAACAAAATGAAAGTACCTCATGAAGTCTCCGCCATATATATCATTGTACATTTGGGGGCACTTATTTTTTAAACGTTCGGCCCTGGCCCTGTGGTCGATTTGGCCACCCTCGTTCATCTTCCGGGGTGACAGTTGTCCGTATGGCGCCCTGTTGTCAGTCTGCTGCAGTCCATCGTTTGAAAGCTGCGTATCTTTATTTCCAGTTGACTGTTGCAATTCTAGGTTAAAGTTGTTTTTGCTGAAAACAAAGGATGGCCATTGATTGATGACAGAGTTCGGTCGGTCCAGTATAGAATACATTACATTATTTAACTTGACTACACACATTGTGTACATTGTAAATTAAATCGTTTGTTCACAGTTCGCTTGTTTATTCCTTTAGACTGGGATATTCTAAAGGAATTCGTTAACATAGATAATCATAGAAAGCAATTCTAATAACGCTTAACTATATTGTGGAAACACAGAACACGACTCAGAGAAACAAGCAGTCTCTGTTGTACTACCACGACACAGACAAATAAGCAGTCTCTGCTGTTCTACCACGACACAGATAAATTAACAGTCTCTGTTGTACTACCACGACACAGAGAAACAAGCAGTCTCAGATGTACTACCACGACACAGAGAAACAAGCATTCTCCGTTGTACTATCACGGCACAGGGAAACAAGCAGTCTCCGTTGTACTACCACGACACAGGGAAACAAGCAGTCTCTGTTGTACTACCACGACACAGGAAAACAAGCAGTCTCCGTTGTACTAGCACGACACAGAGAAACAAGCAGTCTATGCTGTACTACCAAGGCACAGGGAAACAAGCAGTCTCTGTTGTACAACCACGACACAGAGAAACAAGCAGTTTCTGTTGTACTGCCACGACACATTGAAGCAAGCAGTCTCTGTTGTACTACCTCTAGTTTTATCACTTGAAATGAAAATGATACCGTTTACCTTTTTTGTTTTGATACCAGTAATTATAATTAGAAACTATTATTAATAGTCACTGATAGGTTAGTTTATATTTATTTATTTTAGCTCGGTTGCGAAGTAAGATTGGAGTTTATATGAACCGCTCTCGAGACCGCTTTCTGGTACTAGGTGTTGTTGCTCTTGTTTAGAGGTCATCAGGCCCAGCTAGGGATCGATCTAGCAACCTCTAGCGTGAGCGGCCAACATATGATTCACTGCACTACCACCACGCTTTAATACCATAGCCACATATAACCTGCTCTTTCTGATAGTACAGATTATATATGTAACAAATATGAACATTACCCATTTCTCATTGATTCTCTTGGATTTCCTCCATTTGGCGGACTTGTACCTATATTTAGACAATATAAACGAATAGATGATATTTTAAGACATTGTCGAAATGTACATATTAAGCCATTTTCTACATTTGGAGTTAATTAATGTGAGCAAATAATAATAAGCATGTGCTTTATAAACCTCCGTAACACAACTTAGATAATGTATTGGCTAGTTGATAACATATTTTGCCTTTATTTGCTTACACATTTATCTTTAGGTTCACCTCTGGCGAGTGTGACAATATTTGAAGAAAAAAAACACTTAAACTTAAAGTTATTTGTTATATATAAAATCCGCAATGGTGATCAAGGAGCGTCCGCCTCGCATGCGAAATGTCGTAAGTTCGTTCCCTGGCATGGCCATATCAAAGACTTGAAAAATGGTATTAGATACTACTTGGCTTGGCGCTAATCATTTAGAGGATAGATTTAGGTCCGGCGTCAGTTTAATGTGACTGGGTGAGGTATCATACCATGAGTCTGTGGCATGATACTCCAGTATAAAGAATACTGTCTCAAGTAGTCATTGTCGCGGAAAAACTTAAACATTGTTGAAAGCAAGGCTAAACGTCATACAACCAACGTGATATATCAATGTAACGAAGGTGGGCACCAATACATCAATGGTCCAATTAACTTTTCTTGATATCGCAGTATCTGACCTAGATGGAACAACCAGAAAAAAACCTTTCAATAATTGATATACCACCAGGTGAGATAACATCTAATCAACATATTTCACATTTTTAATTATTTAGAACGTACTAATGTTTGTTTGTTGCCATTAGGTCAAAATAATCAATCAAAATGTCCAACTGTGTATAATCAATTATGCAGCCACACCTACATATCATATGCAATTACGAATGTTATCGATTACCCGCAAATGTGGACGTTCTATGTGGGTGGGTGACGGTAATTCAATTATTGGATATCTTATCCTTATTCCTCCAACAAATATTAACTCAAACGTATGTGTTATTAGTTTCACAAACACACACACAAACACACACACAGACACACACATATGTGTATATATTCGGGGTCATGCTGTAAAAGCAAACAATTTGGAAGCTTTACAAACTAAATGCCTTAGCAAAATGGAACATCAGTTGTAATTTGCAACTGTTTTAATTGACACGTAAATTCATTAATACTTTGGGTCTGAGAATCAGACTCGGACATTAAAATATAATACATTAAAAATCCAAATAATAGCAATTCAATAAGAAAACTGATATATTTACTTGATGGAACGAAATTTTAACAATAATTCATGAGAAAAAAGATGAATTTAGACCCAAACAACAACATTAAGATATTGAATTTCAATACGATCGTTATTATTGACAAACTTATTAATGAAATACGTCTAAAGCTATAAATTTGGCGTACAACATGTTTGATTATGTGGCTTTTAAATTCACCGGCGTTTCTGTATCCTTTCAATATACATATTGGCGGCCATCTTGAATATTTCAAAATGCTCAATAATGACAAGATGTCATCAAGCTTATTTTTTATAAGCAAAGCCTAAACTAGCATAATCACAAAAATAAATACTATACATTTCCATACAAGGTTCAATGCGGTATCTGCCGGACTAACATGTATATTTATACGATCGCAGTCTTACCTGTTCCTCCGTGCATATGTGCGTTTCTGTCTCCGAGTAGCTGTCTGTGTAAAGAATCCAAGAGACAATTAGGGAATGCAGTTAAACATGATTTAGCTGTTATTTTATTTTATGCAGGTTTTAGATTATTTCCTGAATTCTGATTATGTTACGTCGGGCATGGTTAGCTCAGTCGGAAGGGCATCTGGCTATCAAACAAGGGATCGTGCACGGTCACAATCTACATGATGATTGCATATGTCGTCGCTGAATTCACGTTGAAAAGCTATCAGTTATTTTCAGAGATGGTTTGCTCGAGTACTGGTTAACTGACCGTCTGTTAGTCCTCAATGGTATAAAAAAAATACGCAAAATATTTAAACAAACTGAATCAGTTGTACATCCCTAATGTATGACAACTTACATAGTGTGATTAATAGAGTAGTAATGTGTTTAAGTGGCTCTACTATTTAGGGTTTGGGCAACAATAAACATTTAGTACATGTTTTTGGTTTACAGAATAAGGATTTGTGATTTAATATATAATAACTAATGGTAGTCACGCTAGCTTTGAAAATAGGAGTCAAACGTTCTAAAATCACAAACCGGTATTTCCTTGGAATATTTTCTATCAGACTGATAAAACGATCAAATATATTTGAAACATTTTTCGCATACAATCACAAATGTGTGGAATATCATGCCTTAAACTATTTTAGATATTAGTTTAATCATAAAAATGAAACTGCATATTTCCAAAATAGAAATTAGAGTAAGAGTCAGCATACATACTGGGTACTTTTTTACTTCAATTATGCACCAAGTGGGTGAAATAATTTTCAAAAATGATGTTAATGAATCGAATATGCAATTAATATTTTTGTCACGTAAAACTTAATTTTAACAAGAAAAGGAATTGTTTCGTTAATAAATCTCACCTCATCCAATCGTCACCATGGTCATTCCTATATTTTAGTGGTTTTAAGTTTTTCAGACGCTCCGCCTTAGCTTCCCTTTCCTTTGCTGCTTTCTCAGATGCAAGCATGTCATTTGCAGTATCCCGTGATGTATACATTTGCCCGTCTTCTTCTTGTGATTGACCTTTATTGAACATCTCTTCAAAACTGTTCTTACGAGGTGGCGGACTGCCGTACTGCCTATTTCCACTGCCCAATCCATTATCAACTTGTGGAGATTTAGCTGGTGACCTGCTGGCTTCGTAGTTCTTCAAAGCTGTCCCACGTGGTGAAGAATCGCCTATTAGTGGGTTGTTCGAATTGAAACCAGGGAAAGTATTTCTCACAGCAGACTGTCTGGTGAATTGCTGCCTGCTTGACATCTCTGCTAGGATGTTTTCAAATTCCGGAATAGAGCTTTGATTGAGTTCTTGTTTCCACTTATTTCTCCAAGAATCAAGTTTCTCCACCGCACATTGTAACTTCTTTGTTTTCTGCATCGTTCGTGATGTTGCCAGCGGACTTGAAAAAGTCATGACGCAGACACTGCAAGTTATATGTAACATATTTGTAAAATTGCAATTAAGATTCCCCCTCCCCCCCACCCCCTCCTCCACACCCCCTTCACACACACACAAACACACACACACACACACACACACACACACCGAGAAAAAAGCAATTCGCAACAATTGAACGCTTACTAAACTGTGACGTCATTCAAACTTTCAATTGAAGCAACTTACCAATCAACTTGCTCAAATGTGGCTTTCTCAACATTGCTTTTTAAGGGGCCCGAGTCGGGAGAACTGGTTTCATTTTACAAACCTGGTTTAGACTGGGATAAAACCAGCTACCTCTGACATGAGCTTCGAACACCCTATCCATAATGCTACGTATGGTACATACATGATAGAACATGCTCTATCAATGTTAAGCCATCCTACGCATTTTAAAGTTAACTACAGCAACACTATCCTCCATTTGACATGTAACCAAACATGAATATGAAATATGGCTTATTCGAGATATACTACACTGCGGACGTGTGACGAATCGTTTAAAACAGCTAAACAGTATTCAAATGAAGGTCAAATTTGAATTGACCTTTAATACCATACAGTGTCAGATCCATTTCTTACATGACAATTATTTTTAGATTATAAATTGGAAAATGTATGTTCAACATGTACGGTGTCCTGTTATGGCCATCGCCGCATATTTATCAAATTAACAAAAGTCGAAACAACCAAACTACGATAATTTTGACATCGTATGTTATCACTACATTTGCATATTACAGGTAATTGTATTTACATTGGTTACAGAATATCACAAGTATTTCAGAGTAAGAATACCAGAAGACAAAAGTTAACCTGCTTAACGATGTATTCGAAATCAAATGGTGAACACACACTGCAGTTATTTATATGGGCAGTGCAAATGGGTACAAAAAATACCGTGTTGAATATCATGCTAATTACCGTTGGAAAATAAGATCCCCCTTCAGGCATTTTAACATTACCTGCTCTGCTGATTTTCGTTTCTGTGGAGTCCAAACCAAAATATCACAAATCAAATCCTTCGCGTCCGAACTTGCAGGTATATCTCCCAACCCAGCTCCTGCTGTGCCCCTAGGGATGGTGTACCTAGACTGACGTGCGAGCATACTCCCCTCCGGCCACTCGCTCTGAAATAGACATGTCCTTGTGTCAATATGTACAGATGTCGGGCTGTCGTATTATGTCAGACAAATGTAGTATTTGACTCAACGTTAGCAAAATTGTTGTGTTTAGATTTGTTCATCTTGTTGTATTACTGCTCTTAGGTGAAAAAAGCAGCGTGCATATTTTATACATCTGATCAACATTTGAATAGGAAAGTACAATGTTACCCTTGTAAAAGTCCCCAAGAGGGTGCATACCTTTTACATCTGATCAGCATTTAACTGAGAAAATACAATGTTACCCTTGTAAAAATCTCCAAGAGAGTGCATACCTTATACATCTGATCAACATTTGAATAGGAAAGTACAATGTTACCCTTGTAAAAGTCTCCAAGAGAGTGCATACCTTATACATATGATCAGCATTTAACTGAGAAAAATACAATGTTACCCTTGTTAAAGTCCCCAAGAGAGTGCATACCTTATACATCTGATCAGCATTTAACTGAGAATGTGCAATAGTTACCCTTGTAATAGTCCCTAAGAGAGTGCATACCTTATACATCGGATCAGCATTTAAATGAGAAAGTACAATGTTACCCTTGTAAAAGTCTCCAAGAGAGTGCATACCTTATACATCTGATCAACATTTAACTGAGAAATTACAATGTTACCCTTGTAAAAGTCCCCAAGAGAGTGCATACCTTATACATCTGATCAGCATTTAACTAAGAAAGTACAATATTTCCCTTGTAATTGTCCCCAAGAGAGTGCATACCTTATACATCTGATCAGCATTTAACTAAGAAAGTACAATATTTCCCTTGTAATAGTCCCCAAGAGAGTGCATACCTTATACATCGGATCAGCATTTAACTAAGAAAGTACAATGTTACCCTTGTAAACGTCCCTATGAGAGTGCATATTTTATACATCTGATCAGCATCTGACGATCCTTTCATAAGAGGTGTGCCAGTTAGCAGCTCGGCCATGATGCATGCTACAGACCACATGTCAATTGGCGTAGAGTATTCGGTGGATCCCAAGATAACTTCTGGTGCCGTGTACCTATAAACGTAGTTGACATATTGGTTTATCAACAACGATATTTAAGCATGACGTAGTTGGCTTTTTAACGCCAGGTGATTTATAGGCAATGGGATTTTCAGTGGCTATTTGCTAAAGATGTTCACCAAACAAAGCTATATTTAGCCTAATTGATTCTGCAAGGTACTTCTTTGGTAGTTGTATCTTCTACAGTTTACTGCTCGTGTTACGTTTTCCTTTTTGGTTGACGACGGCCAGAAGGAATTGTGAGTTTCTAGTTCAACATGTTTGATGTAATGATCAAGATGCACCCGTAAACTAGGTTTAATGTTTCAAGCTTTGGTTTGGTTACTGACAAGGCGGCGATATATCTAAATTGCAGTTATTTTTAGTTTATTATGTATCGATTGAGTTTGTACTTTTGGTGATGTTTTTGCACTTTGAATGCTACACCTGCTGTTGCATATTTTCTTAAAATCTGACCGACGCCTTACTGTTTAATGATCTTGAATCCATGTATGTTTGTTATAAACCTAGAAGAACCTGATTGACGTGACCACATAAGATGCCAATGTTTCTTTCTGTCAAATGATTACAAATACGACACAACATTATGTTTCTATAATTAGACATATTAAGTATTTTAACAACTGTTTGTGGGCATACTTACTTATCCCTTATCCCGTACTCTTAGTTCCGAAAATGTCAGGCAAGATAGCAATTAAAATATTCATTTCGTTACACTCTAATTCCAATATTCCGACCCAATGGGTCTTTATCAAGGATAAGCTACAATTAGACACTACATCGCATTGATTGAAGATAATTCTATTCAATGATATGTTATAATGTCTAATTGTAGTTCATCGTTGGTAGATATCCATTGAAATTAGTGATGGGCAATCGCAAATATCTAGAAATCGATTACCGATTATAACATTGGTTCAGAAATCATTACTTATTTAGGCTCACTTTTCATTTTGTTGGTCTATTTTTAGTCTTATCTCTGCACATAACTCATTTTGTTTATAATAGTTATTCTAATACAGTCTTTATTTTATGCTTAAAATTCATGTCCTTTATTATAGTTCTTCTTATACAGTATGTTGGCCATACTAGGTCACATTCGTATTATCACATTACAAGCTCAATGAACTAAAAAGCAACAATATTTTCGATTATAATCGATTACTCAAATTCACAATAGAAATCGAATCGGATGAATATTTTCGATTAGTTATCGAGTTTAATCGATTAATCGTTACATCACTAATTAAAATATTTGAATTATAGTGTAATTTATGCCATATTTATATCATTTTTGTATATATGTTATATAAGACCGCGGCGTGGTCTAGTGGTAGAGCGTCCGCCTCGCATGCGGAAGGTCGTGGGTTCAATCCCCGGCCGGGTCATACCAAAGACTTTAAAAATGGTACTAGAAGCTTCCTCGCTTGACGCTCAGCATTAAGAGGAGAGTTCTAGGTCTGGTCGGCCCGTGTCAGTATAATGTGACTGGTTGGGGTATCATACCATGTGTCTGCTGCATGATACTCCAGTGTGACAGCGCTTAGAATACTGTCTCAAGTAGACACCGTCGCGATATGACTAAATTTGTTAGCGACGCTAAACACCATACAACAAATATATGTAATATATATTATATTGATAGTAATATCCTAATATATATTAATAACCGCATTTATATTTTAATGAATAAACAAATGGTTTGTCGTAAACGCAATGTATAGTATGAGAGTAATGACCGATAAATGTTGCCATTACACTAGGTAAACATTTTTTAAATACATGTGCACATACATATAAAAAGGTATGTTACCAGAACGTTTGCGTGGCAAATTCCCCTAATGGCGTGTCCAGTACTGATTTGGCCATAAAGAAGTCTGAAATCTTCACCACACTGGCGTCCTCATTACATTGCAGAACTTCTGGTCTCAAAGTTCGGTGCATAAACCCTAATTGTAAGAATATTATGAAAAACGTAATGACAAGAAGTTCGCTATTTAATAGTTAGAATGTTATGGTAAACACATATCAAAGTAAAAGTTATTCTTTGTTGTACTACATGAAAATACACACTTTCAAATATACATGTACCATCAATTCCGATATTACTACTCGCTATTCCTCTTTTCCAGTCCCACATTCTAATGATAGGACACTTGTTCTCCTTGTCCACTATAATATTAATTATTAAAAAAAATCATTTTTCACTAGTATCATTATAATTTATATATGGTCGAAAACAGTATCACCAATCTTTACCTCTTTTATCACAACGAGATTACCGTTATACATACTACTGGTCTGCCTGCCTGCCTGCCTGCCAGCCTGTCTGTCCTGTCTGTCTGTCTGTCTGTCTGTCTGTCTGTCTGTCTGTCTGTACACAGATACACACAAACACACACACACACACACACCCTTTTTTCAATGTAAACATGATGTAAACTCAGTAAAACTGTTGTCTCAATTACTTCACATTTGTATTGATGAAACGATTTTTCTATATTGAGACATCAGCTTCATTTTCCTTATCATCAAACCACTTGTTTAATTTTCCTGGTCTTATAATCATAAAACAAACATTAAAGGTCATAAAGACAGAAGATCATCGATCGTGCCATTATATGTAGTACGTCTTACCATACCTGCTTTGTGAACATGATCAAGTCCTTGCAGGAATTGATACATTATCCCTTGTGTTTCCTTTTCACTGAATGGCTTGTCTCTAGATAGGAGAGTTAAAACAAGATAATAAAACTGTTTGAAACAATACTTAAACAAACACTAACAATTAAGGTCTCAAACTACATAGTTGCGCCCCTTTGTTGCCATGGTAAAATGATTCCTTCGCTTAAAAATAGTCCTGTGTAATTTTGGTTTGAATTATTTTTAAAATGGTTCATAGTGGCTGTGATTTCTTGCTGCAAATGAGTAGAACAAAAGCTGGCATAAGCATAAGCTACATTTATGAGTATTTAGGGACTTCTTTTTTAACAAATGTTAGGGTGCCACTGCACTGTCTATAAAAGACAAGTTGTTGTGCATCTTATGTGCGGATACATTCCTGCTTTGAAATCTGGAATTTTTTTTACCGTGGCAATCCTTGACTTTATTCTATGTAGAGCAAAACAACAAAATTCAACTGTGTACGCATATTTTTATGCGTAAATATTTCTAATAAAGATGGTTTGTTAATGTAATAAATGATATATAAATGTGGATCATTTTTTTACATAGATAACCAATTTAAAAAAACTAATAATGAATGTAATTTTTGTCGCAATAATATGTTTTCACTTACAACATTCTTCGAACTGTTACAGATTATGTGGAAACAACATTTCAAAACTTATTCCCGCACCACAATAACACTATGTGTGTTTCGGGGTTCCGTTGTACAATTCCTACTAATTCAGTTCTAAATACACCAATTATGGTCAAAATGACCAGTTGACATCAAGGGAAGTACTTAAATGCCAATGTGATGTATTACCTTATACAAGTCGCAAGATGGCTCTAGGGTAGATTTTATATAAATCTACACATGTTTCAAATAAGAGAACCCTTTTTCAAAATGTCAGTGGTTTTTTTTGTAATATAATTGTGCATACTACTAGATCATTGTAAATACATTTAATTGAACACTATAACAAATTGTTACTTTAGGTGTGTACAACTCTGACTTGACTACACCTATATTAAATTAGTTTTACAATGATACTTTATACATTGTAGTTGTGATACCAAGAATCGATTCGCTCGGGAGACAAAATGGCGGATCGCAAGGTGCGCGTATTTTGTGACGTCACTTGCAAACAAAGTAAGTTTGGGTGACGGAATATCTATAGGTTAGCATGTAGATGTGATCTTACCGTTTCTTCATGAGTCCTTTTAAAGTTTCAGGTAGATACTCCAGTATCATGATAAGGTCGTTACTGTCGTTGATCATTTCTATCATCCTCAACACATTATTGTGCTTCATCTTCTGGAAAACCTGAAATAATGGTTAGATACAAGTACAGTACGTCATTCGGTACTGTTGTTGTTGTTGTTGTTGTTGTTGTTGTTGTTGTTGTTGTTGTTATTGTTATAGTTATTGTTACTGTTGTTGTTGTTGTTGTTGTTGCTGCTTCTGCTGCTGCTGCTGCTGCTGATGCTGTTGTTGTTGTTGTTGTTGCCAGTGGATATTGTGGTTGTTGTTGTCTGTGGATATTAGTGTTGTTGTTGTTGTCTGTGGATATAGTTATTGTTGTTGTTGCTGTTCTTTTGTTGTTGTTGTTGTTGTTGTCTGTGGATATTGTTATTGTTGTTGTTATCTGTGTATAGTGTTGTTGTTGTTGTTGTTGTTGTTGTTGTTGTTGTTGTTGTTGTTGTTGTTGTTGTTGTTGTTGTGTTGTTGTTGTTGTTGTTGTTGTTGCTGTTGTTGTTGTTGCTGTTGTTGTTGTTGTTGTTGTTGTTGTTGTTGTTGTTGTTGTTGTTGTTGTTGTTGACGGTTTCCACTTAAGATGTAGTTTTCTAAGCGCTGCCACAATGGAGAATCATGCCGCAGACACAGCAGACACATGGTATAATACCCTCATCCTCCTCCCAGTCATATTACACCGACACTGGACCAACCAGACCTAGTACTATCCTCTAAATGCTTAGCGCCAAGCGAGGAAGCTTTTAGTAACGTTTTAGTACCAATCGTTGGTATGACCCGACCGGGGATTGAACCCAGGACCATAGCATGCGAGACGGACGCTCTACTACTAAAGCACCGCTGCAGGTTTTATTTTGATAATATATTGTCATCAGAATATAATATATGATAGAAGGATCCCTTGGAAATAAGTAAATAACAGACTTGGTGGTGATGCGGTGGTATAGCTACTGACAGACTGTTTCAAGTGCGGAAGGTCGTCGATCTCCAAGTCGGGTCATACCAAAAATTTAAATACAGTACTACTAGTAGGGGATTCCCGCTTGGCGCTCAGCATTTAGAGGATGGTGCCAGTATAATGTGACTTGGTGGGGTATCATACCTTGTATCTGCACCATGATAGCCATAGTGGGACAACGCTCAGAATACTGTCTCAAGTAGACACCGTCGCGATATGACTTTAAACACAATAGTGTTATGTTCTGGACAGTTTATGTTACATAATAGCGTTATGCTCTAGACATCTTATGCTACTTAGCTTAGCAGAGTTATGCTCTGGATGTTATGCTACATAGTTGCGTTATGCTCTAGATAGTGTATGTTACATAATGGAAGTATGCTGTAGATATTGTATGCCACATAAGAACATTATGTTCTAGATAATCTATGCTACATAGTAGCATTATGCTCTAAACATTATGCTACACTAATTGCGTTATTCTCTAGATAATTTATTCTCTAGATAGTTTAAGCTACATAATAGCATTTTACTCTAGATTTTAATACTTCATGATATAGTTATGCTGTATATGGTTTATGCTACATAATTGCGCAATGCTCTTGATAATTTATGCTACGTAATATAATTATGCTATAGACAATTTGTGCTTCATAATTGCACTATGCTCTAGATAATTTCTGCTACATAATCGCGTTATGCTATAGACAATTAATATTACATAATATCATTATGCTCTAGATATTCTATGCTACATAATAGCATTTTACTTAAGATTTTTTGCTACATAATATAGTTGTGCTACAGGCAATTTATGCTACATAATAACAATATGCTCTAGACAATTTATGCTACATAATAGCGTTATGCTACAGACAATATCTGCTACATAATAGCGTTATGCTAGACAATTTATAATACGTAATATAGTTATGTTTACCTGAACCTCTCTGTTATGGCAACATTCTTCATGACTGTAGTACTTCTTATTGTAACTAAAATAAAGAAAAGTATTTGTTTGAATATTAACGTCATTTTAATGTCACCGAGGGCTACCTAGCCACTCTTTCCTGTGATCCTGGTAATTTAACCAATAATTGATCACATCCATCTCTGCAAGAACCTGATAACTTTTTATCTTGAATCAGCGGTACCAGGCGAATAACATTCAGACGCAATGTCGTAAATCAGTCATCACGGAGGCTGTGACAGGGCGAAGAGTCGAACTCATGACCCCTTAATTGATTGTCAGGCACGCTACAGACTGAGTAAACGGTCTCGGCGTGATAAATGTAATTAGGTCTGTTATTAGCTGCTTGTAATTAGCGTACTTGTAATTAGCGTACTTGATCCGAAGCTGATCTTATGTTATTATTTCACTGAAGAAAAAATATCGCTGCCATATACTAGTTCCACGTGAATATATCTTCAAATTCTAAGTGCTATTACTTTGAGTGGTCATTTTATATTTGAACATATTTTTTTCCATTGGATTATTCGGATATTTTAGTAGATATAATATTTTATAAAGTAACATGTTAATAATCGTTCATCCTGCTTGCTAAATTATTACTTGTCCGAGAATAAAAAAAAGAGCTAACACACACAAAGTGCACAAGTTAGTAGGATTATAAGACTTGATCAAACACAGACGGACAACAAGACGCACAATCTAAAACATGGTACAAGACGTTTGAAAACTCTTAAGTGGTTTTGGAAAGCGTATGTAATTTACTTGTAAAGTAATGTTAGAAAATGTTAATATAAAAAACAAACGTTCCAATGTAAATGAGTTTATTTTTTATTTATAATGGGGTTTATATACATGTATGGCATATCCAGTTTTTTATTGGTGGATGGATCTGAGTAGAACAACCTTCTATCAGCAAGTAAATGGCAAACTTTCTTGCATAAAGTTTTTGGAGTGAGCGTGACTCGAACCTACGACCGTAGCGGTGAGAGGTATATAATGATATAAGTGAGCTTGGGACGACTTCTTTGACAACTCAGCCACGGAGGACCCCACATGTTTGACAACTCGGCCACGGAGAACCCCACATGTTTGACAACTCAGCCACGGAGAACCCCACATGTTTGACAACTCAGCCACGGAGAACCCCACATGTTTGACAACTCAGCCACGGAGGACCCCACATGTTTGACAACTCAGCCACGGAGAACCCCACATGTTTGACAACTCAGCCACGGAGGACCCCACATGTTTGACAACTCGGCCACGGAGAACCCAACATGTTTGACAACTCAGCCACGGAGAACCCCACATATTTAACAACTCCGCCACGGAGGACCCCACATATTTAACAACTCCGCCACGGAGGACCCCACATATTTAACAACTCCGCCACGGAGGACCCCACATGTTTGACAACTCAGCCACGGAGGACCCCACATGTTTGACAACTCAGCCACGGAGAACCCCACATATTTAACAACTCCGCCACGGAGGACCCCACATATTTAACAACTCCGCCACGGAGGACCCCACATGTTTGACAACTCCGCCACGGAGGACCCCACATATTTAACAACTCCGCCACGGAGGACCCCACATGTTTGACAACTCGGCCACGGAGGACCCCACATGTTTGACAACTCCGCCACGGAGAACCCCACATGTTTGACAACTCGGCCACGGAGGACCCCACATATTTAACAACTCCGCCACGGAGGACCCCACATATTTAACAACTCGGCCACGGAGAACCCCACATGTTTGACAACTCGGCCACGGAGGACCCCACATGTTTGACAACTCCGCCACGGAGAACCCCACATGTTTGACAACTCGGCCACGAAGGACCCCACATATTTAACAACTCCGCCACGGAGGACCCCACATGTTTAACAACTCCGCCACGGAGAACCCCACATGTTTGACAACTCGGCCACGGAGGACCCCACATATTTAACAACTCCGCCACGGAGGACCCCACATGTGTGACAACTCGGCCACGGAGGACCCCACATGTTTGACAACTCCGCCACGGAGAACCCCACATGTTTGACAACTCCGTCACGGAGGACCCCACATGTTTGACAACTCAGCCACGGAGGAGGACTCCACATGTTTGACAACTCGGCCACGGAGGACCCCACATGTTTGACAACTCGGCCACGGAGGACCCCACATGAATACCTTTATCACATAAATGTAGGAGTGTAATCAAACTACGACTTATTTTTGATGAAACACAAATATGCCAGATTTTTTTCTCGTTTCTTATTGAGTGATCTGTTAAATAAATGGTAAATGTATTTTTCCTGAGTTATGTGATAAAAAGAATTTTACTTTCGTGCTCATGTATTATTGAATCTATTGAACTCGTTTGGAAAAATGATATAATGCTCAGCAGACACTGACATAATATGTTTAATAAATTCAATAATAAATAAGCACTCATGTAAGATTCTCAATTTCGAGCTGGGTGTTCGAGCTTTGGCATGTTTAATTTGAATATGTAAACATTTGTTTTTGTATAATTGTCATATGTAAATATAATGTAACGTATACGTTACGTAAACGGCTACTACGCCGCATTTTCGGTGATAACTACACACGATAACCGGTACCTCCTGTAATTTTTGTGCCCCCGGTCGAACAGTGAGGTAATATTGTTATTTCGTTTATGGCCGATACGAGCGGCATTGTATTTAAGTTTCAAGCGGACATGTGTTTTTGAATGGGAATATGACCGTTTCCTCAAACATTCAAGAAAAGTGAAGGACTGAACCATTTTCAGATAGAAAACTTCGGAAGCATTTCTGGGACAACTGTATGTGTTTTACATTTGTTTTATGTACCAATATACCAAATTATATCAGTTAAAAAAATACAAGTTGATGTTATAGGGCTGCTAAACGCCAAAATTTGCTTAGTACGTAGCATAAGTAAGGTGCCTTGCATATTGTACACTACATAAGTCGGCGTATTGTGTCATTTAGCGGTATTCTAATAACATGAAATACTACTGCTATCCAACTATTTAAGTTGTATCGTTGTTTACACTTTACAAATATATTAAGTATTTTTCCGTTTTAAAACATAATCGTCCATCACTATTTTGTATGACGTATCGCAGCTGTTTCAGACCCGTAAACCATTACCTGTTCTTCATGTAATAAATGTACAATATTTACATTGAGTGTACTATTCGTATGTTAACCTTCGATGGCATAAACTGATGCTAAATATCCAAACAAAACATTGTTCTAATAATCCTTCTTTTAGCTGTTAAGAGTCGAAGATTAATAATAATTTATCCTCAAGGCGGTAGCAACATTGAGGCAAACGGAGGCACTTGCCTCCTGTAGAATTTGTGGAGGTTCACATGTGTATTAGTAGTTTTGTAAAAATATTAAAGTTATCCCGAAAATATTAATTACTCTCGCAAACAATTGCATATCCTTCACATATATTATATGCAGTATCGAATGTACCCTAATACCCAGCAAATATTCTGTTACTTGTCAAGGGAGGGCCGAATCTAAGTTGGAAGAACTTGTGGCCCAACCCTATTTCAAAATATTTGAAATAAAATATGTTTAAACTAAATACTTGTCTTACAGTGTTTGCTAAGAGTTGATATGTACAATTATGTCGGGTCTAAAAAGCCATCAATGTGTATGCAAGATAATAATGTAAAAAACGGGCAATTGTATAAAATGCAGTTTGTGTTAAAGATTTTATCGGCTTAAAATGTTTGAAATATCCGAAAAAAATGCAGGAAATGCGTGCCACGAGCTAAATATCGTTTTGTTGCAGCATGCCCCCGGACACCCCTAGCAATGCTAGGATTGTGCCTCCTGTAAAATCAAACAGGACAATATAATAGACTTCAAGACTACTTGAACATGTCCGATACATCAGCATAATAACATCGCTTTTCATACAGACACAACATACATACTTCTTCATCACAGGAGTACGAGAATTGTGATTTTGTCGTTGCTTTAAGTTGACCTATTGTTCAAGAGTGTCAGTTGAATACAGGTAACATTTGAATAAAAAAAATAGATGAAAAGAATAAAATAAATGTACATGTTTTATTAATTTTTAGCCTTGAAGTGCTGTTTGAACATACGACATCCTGAGTGACAGTCAAAGGCATATAGTACTGGACCCCTTTGGAGCCTATTAATAGTGTAAGAGTTAACACCTTTTAAAGTTGTTAGGTCTTGAAAGGGGTGTCATTCAAGTTGACCGGACCTAGAATTAATTCATACGTTTGGTATACTTTTTTATGTTATGCAAATCGTTGTAACTGACTAAATATTTTTTGCTGGTGAATATAAAATACCTCGAAATATGCACGTTGTATCGATACGTTGTGGCAGTTTGCTATAGGTGCAAATAGCCTAATTTTGAAACCCTCATTAATTTGAGGTCAACCAATCAATTGTAATGTGGTTGTCTTAAAATTTCTACAATCACCGGTCGAGGAGGATTTAGCACATTTTAACTAGTCTTCTCTCTGTCTTTCTTATGTCTAGTAAGAAAACTTTCTTTTTCTTGTGTTTGAATAAACCGGTTTGAATCCATATTTGATATTGATGTCATATTTTGATAACTGGTTTTACTATTACTATTAGTACTCCGTTCTGACTTTAGATGTGTCTGCTAAAACTTTTTTCTTTTTCCGAAATCTTTTTATTCTGTACATTTCCGTATTAATCTGTTTTCTGTTTCTCTAAGTTTACTATTTTACAGTCTTGACTGTGCTTGCTCATGTTCTATATACTTCTCCAATACACAACCGCCCATATTCCTAAATCACTCTGTGGTAACGTTAAATGTCGCACTGACTATAAATGACGCAACAGACGTCATATGTCGCAACGCTGGCACCAACGCTAAAAGACTCACACCACCAGTATCTTCCTTAAGTACTCCGGACAGATGAAGGAGGTAGAAATTAAACTTTAATTATCTTTTTCTTTATTTTTTTTTCAGGCTTTGTATTGCAGTAATCTATTTTTCCCTACCAGATGTTAAATGGTCAGTTTTTTCGAAATCACCACTGAAAATTTCGATGCTGATACCACATTTTTCCTTTATAATTGCAAATCTTGAACCAATGGAGAATTTAAGCCTAGACATAGTTTTGAAATGTTACAATTGAGCCCTATGGGAAATGTTATAGTGGTGTGAGACGTTAATGTCGCAAAATCATCTGCCGCCAAATGTCGCACGTTTAACACGTTATGGCATAGCACCAAATTGGGAACAGGATGCGCTTCCATGGGGTAGTCGCATAATAGTGTTTATAAATAATCCTTGTTCTTCTTTAAAAATGCATTTTTTTTCTTATTTTAATGATCATTTTATTTGCTTTAAATGGCATTCTTGATGTATTTTGAACATTGTACACACTGAACTTATGTGACACATGACACCTACCCTTTTCATCAATTTTGATAGTACAGAGGTTGACGCACTTTCATTTCTTTCATGTAAGCCTCTGTATGAATTACAAGTCTTCAAACTTTTATTATTTACTATTGAATAAAGAACTAAAATTAATGGTGGGTTTACACGTTATGTCGCAAGATTTGTACAACCGACATATGTCGCGACTGTGGGGATCGCTGGTTGAAATGCTTCATATTTGGTGTGTTGATATATGAATAGTACTATTCAAATATTGATATGTCATACAACATAGTGAGATGGAGGATAATGTTCTAAAACGGAAACATTCTTTATTTGTGAAGTGTAAACAACGATACAACTTAAAAAAAAACCTGAATAACAACCCTCAAATAGTTGGATAGAAGTAGTATTTAATGTTATTAGAATACCGCTGCATGACACAATGCCCAGACTCATGTAGCGTACAATATACGAGGCACCTACTTATGCTGCGTATTAAGCAAATTTTGGCCTCTCAACTTATATCTTTTTACCAATATTACTCGGTGTAATGATATATAAAACAAATATAAAACACATAAAGTTGTCCTAGAAATGCTTCGGAAGTGATAAATTGATCTGTAAATTATGTGCCGAATTCATTCCGTCACTTTTCTCGAATGATTGAGGAAACGGTCCCATTCAAAACATTCAAAAACAACACATGCCTGCTTGAAACATAAATACAATGCAGCTCATATCGGCTATATCTTTGATTTAAAAACGATATAATAATATGAAAATAAAGGGGTTTTCCCACCTCACTGCCCTACCGTGGGCAAAAAAAAATAACAGGAAGTACCGGTTTATCGTGTGTAGATATCACCGAAAATGCGGCGTAGTTGCCGCTTATGTAACGTATACGTTGGACGGGGTGTTGTAGGCTTAGTGTTAATGTAATCAAGAGGATAAAAAAGTAACTGAAGATATACGTATTTCTAATATCTGTAAATTAGTAGTTGGTTCTTCCAAATGTAATGTAAATTTTAAACAGTGACCTTAACGTGTATGTTACAAAGATATGCCTGTGAGCGATCATATGTTTGGTAAGTATTGCCGTAGATGTCACATGTCTCTGTAAAACAATGTTTTATGTAGTGTCAGTTTAATACTACTTTTTTTTTTTAAATGGGGCTGGGTCAAGTTAGCAGAATAGCAGAAAAGCAGAATGAAAAAAAATCTTTTTGCCGCAGAACATCAGATTTTTTTTCATTTTCAGTGCCAGTAGTACAGCAAAATAGCAGAATGAAAATTGAAAATATTTCAATCTGCTATTCTGCTAGTTTGCTAACTTGACCAACAAAAAAACACAAAAAAAACAACAAAAAAACATACATTTTTACGGCAACCTTCTCGTTCTTTTTCGCATATTTCCCCAGGTTGGTAGTAGCGTGCGCCTCGGTTAATAAAATACGGTCACGTGGCACCCTGTATTTCTGCATCGTTGTCACTTATTCACTAAATTTTGTTCTCAGAATCAGTAGAATGTATTCGATATATCCAAATGTGTATTAATAGTACACAGAGCGTCCGGCGATAGTTATTGTTCCTTCGTCAACAAATGAACTGTGTCACAAGAATCCAGAGCTACACTGTTCAACATCACAGCTTTATTGCGCGTTTTGTTCTACTAACTTTACAACACTTTGTAAATACGCCCGTAAACAGTCCCAGGACTGCGTGCCGATGCCTTTTGTCAATACTGTGATTTGCCCACGGTAGGTAAAGTTTAATGAGCGCTTTGTTTTAGCATCTATGTGTTCTGAACAAGTTTCAGGTGCGGATTTAGACGTGGGCTTATTAATATCTGCTACAGACTACGAAAAAGAAATAATATAGTATCCGTGATAGCCAAGGTGAAAACGCATTTTAGATATTCCTTTTTGTAAAACAAAATTATATTGCAGCCCGTTGCGATTTTGACAGGTTTGTAACTCCTACGCAATGTATTAACTAAATAACTTGATGTGTACTTTATATCTTAGAATTGATTGGACATTGGGTGTGGTCGGTAGCACAAACCCGAAAGCATACCGTTCCACGATAGAACATGTAGACAATGCAATTATTTAGAAGATGAATGTCATTTTGTAATTGAATGTGAAAACAAGGCAGACAATATAAATTAGAAAAACACTTTTGGAAACATCAGAGTTACCCTGAAATTTACGAAACTTATCAATAGCACGTGCTATTGTGTGAACTTCGTATGTTGTTGCTGTTGTTGGTGGTGGTGTTGGTGTTTTATAGATACAAACTTAAATGTGCTTTTGTTTTAAAGTGTAAACCATAGCTACTATTTATAATATATCAAACACTTGCTATATCAAACTGAGCATTGTATATGTTTATAACCAACTGTTTTTTGCTTCATACCATCTCACTATTGATAATTATGCTACGGTATGTGTATTATGTACACATATTCATGGGCCATATATGGCTTAAAATAAATAAAATATATGATATAAAGCACATTTTTATCTCCTTACAAAGTTGCTCGCACTCGTGATAAATTGAGAAATAAAACATGTTTTAATATGTTTTAAAAGTCGAGTGTGAAATGATATTTCAAAGAGATCAATGACGCACTCATTGGTACCCGAGGTATCCATGTTTAACTCCTACTCTAACAAAATTCCACACATAAAACACTAAGTATAGTTCAAACATTTGACTTAGCCTCGAATTGGAAAGTATAAGTGCTGATATGAGGTAAAAGGTTAGGATTATTCACATTTATTTTGTGATAATTAGCCCAGTCGATTTACAGTTGAGTATAAAATCTTGAGTTGAGTAACATGATAACATCGGGACCAGGGCCCGGTTTCACTAAACATCTCAAGTTGAGATTTTCCTTAATTAACTCATTTTAATTTCTCTAAATCATTACTCGAACTCATTACACATTCAATGACTACACAGGACTGAACTCATTACACATTCAATGACAACACAGGACTGAACTCATTACACATTCAATGACTACACAGGACTGAACTCATTACACCTTCAATGACTATACAAAACTGAACTCATTACACATTCAATGACTACACAGGACTGAACTCATTACACATTCAATGACTACACAGGACTGAACTCATTACACCTTCAATGACTATACAAAACTGAACTCATAACACATTCAATGACTACACAGGACTGAACTCATTACACATTCAATGACTATACAAAACTGAACTCATTACACATTCAATGACTATACAGAACTGAACTCATAACACATTCCATTACTACACAAAACTGAACTCATTACACATTCAGTGACTACACAGGACTGAACTCATTACACATTCAGTGACTACACAGGACTGAACTCATTACACCTTCAATGACTATACAGAACTGAACTCATTACACATTCAATGACTACACAGGACTGAACTCATTACACCTTCAATGACTATACAGAACTGAACTCATTACACATTCAATGACTATACAGAACTGAACTCATTACACATTCCATTACTACACAAAACTGAACTCATTACACATTCAATGGTTACACACAACTGAACTCATTACACATTCAATGACTACACAGGACTGAACTCATTACACCTTCAATGACTATACAAAACTGAACTCATTACACATTCAATGACTACACAGGACTGAACTCATTACACATTCAATGACTACACAGGGATGAACTCATTACACCTTCAATGACTATATAAAACTGAACTCATAACACATTCAATGACTATACAGGACTGAACTCATTACACCTTCAATGGCTATACAAAACTGAACTCATTACACATTCAATGACTACACAGAACTGAACTCAATTCACATTCAATGACTACACAGAACTGAACTCATTACACATTCAATGACTACACAGGACTGAACTCATTTCACATTCAATGACTATACAGAACTTAACTCATTACACATTCAATGACTATACAGAACTGAACTCATTTCACATTCAATGACTATACAGAACTGAACTCATTACACATTCAATGACTATACAGAACTGAACTCATTTCACATTCAATGACTAAACTCATAACACATTCAATGACTACACAGAACTAAATTCATAACACATTTAATGACTATACAGAACAGAACTCATAACACATTCAATGACTATACAGAACAGAACTCATAACACATTCAATGACTATACAGAACTGAACTCATTACACATTCATATACGCCTAAAATGATAGTCGCAAGAAGAGCATTCATGCCAAAAACTGGGACAAGACTGGGGAATAGTGATGATTGATCCGCACGTGTGTTTAACTTCATTGTTTTATTTATTTCTATGCGCGCAGTAACCGTCGTCGCCATAGCTATTGTTTATACTCAATCAACGGAATCGATACAACTTGAATAATTTACACATTGCCTTTCCCAGCACGCCGTTATCGAGAGCATCAGTAAACGTCCCTGTTGCGGAACGTTACAGGTGATATGCGGGTTACCCGATGTTTAAACACGCCATCTTTAATAAGTAATTGCGTTATTAAAAAAGTGTTATATTTTTAAAGGCTTACATTCGGAAGAACAGTAATTCCATTTTTGTGTATTATTGCTTTATATAGAGAGAATACCATATAAGTGTCTGATATTATCAACTTTATCAGGTGAGGCTTAGAGAAAAAAACAGGAGTTCTTGTTTTTTTTTCGCGTCGAACCTGATAAAGTTGATCATATTAGACACTAACATGATATTCTCTTTATCATGTAAATATATCTAATTCGTCTTTTTTATGAAATTGAAAATCAAACTTTGATTTTGTTACAATCTGTAGATTCCGTCCAGGTCAACATGTATAAGTATGCCTGATAAACTTGCATTCACGGACGATAAACCTTATTCTCCCGAAAATAAACCAATTTTTATCTCAATACATATATTGACTTTTTGAGATAATGTTTTGTAAAATCTATTTATTTATAAATGCCAACACATAGCTTCGTCATCCGTGTACTGTATACATATTTATACTTTTTTGCGTTTTTTTGTTGTTGTTGTCGCCAGTGTTGTTGTTACTGTTGTTGTAGTAGTTGTTGTTGTTGTTGTTGTTGTTGTTGTTGTTGTTGTTGTTGTTGTTGTTGTTGTTGTTGTTGTTGTTGTTGTTGATGATGATGATGATGATGATGATGATTGTGATGATTTTGATGATGATTATTGAAATGATGATGATGATGATGATGATGGTGGTGGTGGTGGTGGTGGTGGTGGTGGTGGTGGTGATGATGATGATGATGATGATGATGATGATGATGATGACGATGATTGTTTGATGACAACATGGTGTATCTTTATTTTAGGTAAAAATGATGTGTAATACTTCCCATAATGCAATCTGTTATAAGTGACTACGACTGTAAGTACCATCTGTATTACTTTTAATGATACAAAAGGGTGCAAAGTCATATTTTAGTGTGATCATTTTTCCGCGTCATCAGTCACAAACTGCTGTCAATAAAATTCGGAATGCATGATGCATGTAAATAATTATCAATACAAAGACATCAAAACGCGAAATGTGCGTGCGCATTATCGCTCCGTGATACCGCACTTAAAGATGCATTAAAAGTAGTCCTGTGAGAAATGGAGATCAAAGATATATATTGATATTAATATTTAATGTTAGATGTTCAGCGTTTCGGTCAGTTAACATAATAAATTATGCATTTTAATAAATGGGCGAGTCGTTAATACAATCAATTAGGCTACAACAGTTGCCAACAGCCTGTTATGCATTACAAGTAAAACCGTTTTTCCGTTTCCGGTGAAAAAATATACGAGTTCCGCATGAGTCTATGTTTGGAGAGTTCAGGGGCCGTATTCACCAACCTTTCTAATATTAGTAAATAGCTGAATATTACTAAACTTCAGCTTGAAAATCAAAATTTCAACCTAGATATCTAGTTCAGCATGATCGATAGAATAATTATGAACGTTTATTAGCTTAAATATTAGGTGTCCTATATGCTTTGGTTTCAAAAATGGTTTTTAAGTGCTTGATTGAGAGACCTGCTTCAATATAGACCTGCATGGAATAAATCAAAGAGAGAGAAGAGACCTGCTATAGAAGATATATGCATACAATAAATAAAAATAAAAACCTGTTTTCTCATAATGAAAGAAATGAGAGATGCCTACTTCAGTAGATAGCTGCATACAAAAAATCAGAGATGATGCTTGATTTAAAACCGTTGTGGGAGTTGAAGGAGAGACCTGCTTCAGTAGAGATCTACACTTATTAAAAGAAGATGTGTGAAGAAAAATCATTTGTGGGGAATAACTGCTTCAGAAGAGATCTGCTTTAAAATTAATCAAAGAAGAAGTTTTATCCCGAAAAAGTGTTTGAGGGAAAATCTGCTTCAGTAGAGATCTGCATACAAAAAATCAAAGACGATGTTTGATTAAGAAGAATTGCTTGAGGGAGAGACTTGCTTAAATAGATACCTGCATACACTAAATCAAGGGAAATGTTTGATTAAGAGGTGTTGCTTGAGGGATAGTCATGCTTCAGTAGAGACCTGTATACAATAAGTTATGGACGATGTTTAAGAAGAGTTGCTTGAGAGAGAGACCCCCTTCAGTAGAGACCTGCATATAATAAAGCAAAGAATATGTTTTGTTCAGCTGAATTGCTTGAAGGAGATATATATTACAGTAGAGACATTTGATAAAGAGGAACTGCTTGAGAGAGAGAGAGAGAGAGAGAGAGAGAGAGAGAGAGAGAGAGGGAGAGAGGAGAGAGAGAGAGAGAGAGAGAGAGAGAGAGATAGAGAGAGAGCCTCTTGCAATAGAGACCAGCATACAATAAAGCAAAGAAGAGGTTTGATTAAGAAGATTTGTTCGAGGGTGAGACATGCGTCAGTAGAGACCAGCATACAATAAAACAAAGACGATGTTTGACTAAGAAGAGTTGCTTGAGGGAGAGATATGTATCAATAGAGACATGCATACAATAAAACAAAGACGATGTTTTACTAAGAAGAGTTGCTTGAGGGAGAGACGTGTCAATAGAGACCTGCATACAATAAAACAAAGACGATGTTTGGCTAAGAAGAGTTGCATGAGGGAGAGATATGTATCAATACAGACCTGCATACAATAAAACAAAGAAGATGTTTGACTAAGAAGAGTTGCTTGAGGAAGAGATATGTATCAATAGAGACTTGCATACAATAAAACAAAGACGATGTTTGGCTAAGAAGAGTTGCATGAGGGAGAGATATGTATCAATACAGACCTGCATACAATAAAACAAAGAAGATGTTTGACTAAGAAGAGTTGCTTGAGGGAGAGATATGTATCAATAGAGACTTGCATACAATCAAACAAAGACGATGTTTGACTAAGAAGAGTTGCTTGAGGGAGAGATATGTATCAATAGAGACCTGCATACAATAAAACAAATACGATGTTTGACTAAGAAGAGTTGCTTGAGGGAGAGACGTGTCAATAGAGACCTGCATACAATAAAACAAAGAAGATGTTTGACTAAGAAGAGTTGCTTGAGGGAGAGAAGTGTAAATAGAGACCTGCATACAATAAAACAAAGAAGATGTTTGACTAAGAAGAGTTGGTTGAAGGAGAGATATGTATCAATAGAGACCTGCATACAATAAAACCAAGACGATGTTTTGACTAAGAAGAGTTGCATGAGGGAGAGATATGTATCAATAGAGACCTGTATACAATAAAACAAAGACGATGTTTGACTAAGAAGAGTTGGTTGAGGGAGAGATATGTATCAATAGAGACCTGCATACAATAAAACAAAGACGATGTTTGACTAAGAAGAGTTGCTTGAGGGAGAGACGTGTCAATAGAGACATGCATACAATAAAACAAAGACGATGTTTGACTAAGAAGAGTTGCTTGAGTGAGAGAAGTGTCAATAGAGACCTGCATACAATAAAACAAAGAAGATGTTTGACTAAGAAGAGTTGCTTGAGGGAGAGACGTGTCAATAGAGACCTGCGTACAATAAAACAAAGACGATGTTTGACTAAGAAGAGTTGGTTGAAGGAGAGATATGTATCAATAGAGACCTGCATACAATAAAACAAAGACGATGTTTGACTAAGAAGAGTTGCTTGAGGGAGAGATGTGTATCAATAGAGACCTGCATACAATAAAACAAAGACGATGTTTGACTAAGAAGAGTTGCTTGAGTGAGAGAAGTGTCAATAGAGACCTGCATACAATAAAACAAAGAAGATGTTTGACTAAGAAGAGTTGCTTGAGGGAGAGACGTGTCAATAGAGACCTGCGTACAATAAAACAAAGACGATGTTTGACTAAGAAGAGTTGGTTGAAGGAGAGATATGTATCAATAGAGACCTGCATACAATAAAACAAAGACGATGTTTGACTAAGAAGAGTTGCTTGAGGGAGAGATATGTATCAATAGAGACCTGCATACAATAAAACAAAGACGATGTTTGACTAAGAAGAGTTGCATGAGGGAGAGATATGTATCAATAGAGACCTGCATACAATGAAACAAAGACGATGTTTGACTAAGAAGAGCTGCTTGAGGGAGAGATATGTATCAATAGAGACTTGCTTACAATAAAACAAAGAAGATGTTTGACTAAGAAGAGTTGCTTGGGGGAGAGACGTATCAAAAGAGACCTGCATACAATAAAACATAGACGATGTTTGACTAAGAAGAGTTGCTTGAGGGGGAAACATGTCAAAAGAGACCTGCTTACAATAAAACAAAGACGATGTTTGACTAAGATGAATTGCTTGAGGGAGAGACGTGTCGATAGAGACCTGCATACAATAAAACAAAGACGATGTTTGACTAAGAAGAGTTGCTTGAGGGAGAGACGTGTCAATAGAGACCTGCATACAATAAAACAAAGACGATGTTTGACTAAGAAGAGTTGCTTGAGGGAGAGACATGTCAAAAGAGACCTGCATACAATAAAACAAAGACGATGTTTGACTAAGATGAATTGCTTGAGGGAGAGACGTGGCAATAGAGACCTGCATACAATAAAACAAAGAAGATGTTTGACTAAGAAGAGTTGCTTGAGGGAGAGATATGTATCAATAAAGACCTGCATACAATAAAACAAAGACGATGTTTGAATAAGAAGAGTTGCTTGAGGGAGACGTGTCAATAGAGACCTGCATACAATAAAACAAAGAAGATGTTTCACTAAGAAGAGTTGGTTGAGGGAGAGATATGTATCAATAGAGACCTGCATACAATGAAACAAAGACGATGTTTGACTAAGAAGAGTTGCTTGAGGGAGAGGAGAGAAGTGTCAATAGAGACCTGCATACAATAAAACAAAGACGATGTTTGACTAAGAAGAGTTGCTTGAGGGAGAGATATGTATCAATAGAGACCTGCATACAATAAAACAAAGACGATGTTTGACTAAGAGAGTTGCATGAGGGGGAGATATGTATCAATAGAGACCTGCATACAATAAAACAAAGACGATGTCTGACTAAGAAGAGTTGCCTGAGGGAGAGAAGTGTCAATAGAGACCTGCATACAATAAAACAAAGACGATGTTTGACTAAGAAGAGTTGCTTGAGGGAGAGATATGTATCAATAGAGACTTGCATACAATAAAACAAAGACGACGTTTGACTAAGAAGAGTTGCTTGAGGGAGAGACGTGTCAAAAGAGACCTGCATACAATAAAACAAAGACGATGTTTGACTAATATGAATTGCTTGAGGGAGAGACGTAGCAATAGAGACCTGCATACAATAAAACAAAGAAGATGTTTGACTAAGAAGAGTTGCTTGAGGGAGAGACGTGTCAATAGAGACATGCATACAATAAAACAAAGACGATGTTTGACTAAGAAGAGTTACTTGAGGGAGAGACGTGTGTCAGGTGAGACCTGCATACAATAAAACAAAGAAGATGTTTGAATAAGAAGAGTTGCTTGAGGGGGAGACATGTGTCCGTATAGATCTGCATACAATAAAACAAAACAGATATTTGATTTAGAAAATAATTGTAGATGTTAGTACAAACTGAAACAATTTGGTATATATTATTTGATATCATTATCAAAATATAAAAAAAAATCGGAGTTTACTAAAAGACCTGGAAAGTTTGCCCTTAATTTACAAATATGAAAATGTTATATCAGAATTTCTGTATACACTATATAATAATATATCATCATTTGCATTTTTACATATGATATTGTTAAACTGTTACAATGAAATAAAAAAAGTACAAAAAAAATTGAATAAGAGGAGTTGCTTGAAAGAGAAACATGCATCAATACAAACATGCATACACTAAATCAAAGATGTTGAAGAAGAGTTGCTGGAGGGAGAGACATGCATACATTTAATCAAAGATAGTTGATTAATAAGACTAAATGTTGTTTGTGAGATTGATAGAATTGCTTCAATAGAACATGGCTTAAATATATATTAAAGAAGAAAAGAAGTTGCTTGATAAAGTAGAGACTTGCATACACTAAATCAGAGAATCATTTTATAGAGACCTGTATAAAATAAATCAAAGACGATGTTTGATAAGGACGAGTTGCTCGAAGAAGAGACCTGCCGCAGTAGAGACATGTAAACAATAAATCAAAGATAGTTGATTAATAAGACCTAGTGTTGTTTAAGAGATTGAGAGAATTACTTCAATAAAAAATGGTTTTATTATAAATTAAAGAAGAAAAAAAATTGCTTGATAAAGTAGAGACCTGAATACACTGATTCAGTGAATCATTATTCAGAGACCTGCTTAGTCTCACCCTCATACCTTAACATTCACAAAGTTGCTTACAGACGTTCGTTTTATATAGTATCATGGTACCTGGTCCCCCTATGTGCACTACACTTTATAATAGGTCAAGTGCGGTGCAAATAGTATTATCTGCGGTCCTGCAGGGGTATCATTGGGCACCACCCAACTCAATGTCGCCAGGTTTTGGGTTTTATTGGACTTGACCGTACTTTTCTTTAACACAAAAGGTTGTTAATTTACAACAATTGCGTAAAGGAATTGTCGGAGGGAAATTTCAAAATGTAAAATGATGTATATTTGGGTAGGGGTCTGTGGGAATTTTAAGGGGTAGGATGGGAAGAATTGGGATGGAGACTGGTATTTATTCAAAGATCAGGAAAGTCAGGTTTGGGATTGGGCCGGGTCAAAGGGTCTGAACGGTAGGGATTGGGGTGGGGGCTGGGAATAATAAATGCTTATTGAACTTAATACCACCGTTATTGTAAGACAAGTCGATCCGGTGGCTAATTCTGACTTGTACCATAGGATTGTTTATTTGCCGGTGTCAACACTGTTTTAGAATATTAATGGTATTAAATGAACGTTAGCATTTTCGGTGCCCAACTTGTATTTAGGATACGAAAATAACCACTAAACACACAAGGTATATTTTATTTCTATACAATATGATATTGATTTCTATACATGACATTTCATTACAAGGGATCCTCTTCTGAAGCGGGTCTGTCCTCAAAGCAACTCTTCTTCATCTGGCATGCTCATCCTCCTCCAAGCAACTCTTCTTCATCTGGCATGTTGATCCTTCTCCAAGCAACTCTTCTTCATCTGGCATGTTGATCCTCTGGCATGTTGAATCTTCTCCAAGCAACTCTTTTTCATCAGGCATGCTGATCCTTGTCCAAGCAACTCTTCTCCATCTGGCATGTTAATCCTCCACCAAGCAACTCTTCTTCATCTGGCATGTTAATCCTCCTCCAAGCAACTCTTCTCCATCTGGCATGTTGATCCTTCTCCAAGCAACTCTTCTTCATCAGGCATGCTGATCCTCCTCCAAGCAACTCTTCTCCATCTGGCATGTTGATCCTCTTCCAAGCAACTCTTCTTCATCTGGCATGTTGATCTTCCTCCAAGCAACTCTTCTCCATCTGGCATGTTGATCCTCTGGCATGTTGATCGTTCTCCAAGCAACTCTTCTTCATCTGACATGCTGATCCTCCTCAAGCAACTCTTCTTCATCTGGCATGTTGATCCTTCTCCAAGCAACTCTTCTTCATCTGGCATGTTGATCCTCTGGCATGTTGATCCTTCTCCAAGCAACTCTTCTTCATCTGGCATGCTGATCCTCCTCAAGCAACTCTTCTTCATCTGGCATGTTGATCCTTCTCCAAGCAACTCTTCTTCATCTGGGATGTTGATCATCTGGCATGCTGATCCTCCTCCAAGCAACTCTTCTCCATCTGGCATGCTGATCCTCCTCCAAGCAACTCTTCTTCATCTGGCATGTTGATCCTCCTCCAAGCAACTCTTCTTCATATGGCATGCTGATCCTCCTCCAAGCAACTCTTCTTCATCTGGCACGTTGATCCTTCTCCAAGCAACTCTTCTTCATCTGCCATGTTGATCATCTGGCATGTTAAATCTTCTCCAAGCAACTCTTTTTCATCAGGCATGCTGATCCTTGTCCAAGCAACTCTTCTCCATCTGGCATGTTAATCCTCCTCCAAGCAACTCTTCTTCATCTGGCATGTTAATCCTCCTCCAAGCAACTCTTCTCCATCTGGCATGTTGATCCTTCTCCAAGCAACTCTTCTTCATCAGGCATGCTGATCCTCCTCCAAGCAACTCTTCTCCATCTGGCATGTTGATCCTCTTCCAAGCAACTCTTCTTCATCTGGCATGTTGATCTTCCTCCAAGCAACTCTTCTCCATCTGGCATGTTGATCCTCTGGCATGTTGATCGTTCTCCAAGCAACTCTTCTTCATCTGACATGCTGATCCTCCTCCAAGCAACTCTTCTTCATCTGGCATGTTGATCCTTCTCCAAGCAACTCTTCTTCATCTGGCATGTTGATCCTCTGGCATGTTGATCCTTCTCCAAGCAACTCTTCTTCATCTGGCATGCTGATCCTCCTCAAGCAACTCTTCTTCATCTGGCATGTTGATCCTTCTCCAAGCAACTCTTCTTCATCTGGGATGTTGATCATCTGGCATGCTGATCCTCCTCCAAGCAACTCTTCTCCATCTGGCATGCTGATCCTCCTCCAAGCAACTCTTCTTCATCTGGCATGTTGATCCTCCTCCAAGCAACTCTTCTTCATATGGCATGCTGATCCTCCTCCAAGCAACTCTTCTTCATCTGGCACGTTGATCCTTCTCCAAGCAACTCTTCTTCATCTGCCATGTTGATCATCTGGTATGTTGATCCTTCTCCAAGCAACTCTTTTTAATCTGGCATGTTGAATCCTTCTCCAAGCAACTCTTCTTCATCTGGCATGTTGATCATCTGGCATGTTGATCCTTCTCCAAGCAACTCTTCTTCATCAGGCATGCTGATCCTCCTCCAAGCAACTCTTCTTCATCAGACATGCTAATCCTCCTCCAAGCAACTCTTCTTAATCAGGCATGCTGATTCTCCTTCAAGCAACTCTTCTTCATCAGGCATGCTGATTCTCCTCCAAGCAACTCTTCTTCATCTGGCATGCTGATTCTCCTCCTTTCAAGTAACTCGTCTTAATTTTGCATAGAATTCCTTGTCTAAAGTAGATCTCATTAAAGCACTTCTGTAAAGCTGATCTGTCCTTCATAATATTCCACAGCAGGTCTCTCCTTCAAGCAACTCTTCTAATCCAGGCATCTTCGAGTTTGGTTTCTCTCCTAGAGCAGATGTCTTCTGGCACTGATAAACGCATACAAATCGTCTATATCCGGCATCTGATTGAACTCTCATTGAGAACTAGTACGCTTCTAAAGCAAATATCTCCATTAAGCAACTCTTCTTAAGCAGGTCTATTTTTCAGCAGGGGTCTTCTTAAATCATCAACTAGAGCACGTCAATTTTCCTTCAGAATGACCCCCTCCCTCCTCTCACTTAACATTACGCAATAACATACCACAGAAGCGTATCTACCTTTACATATTCAACGCACTTTTAAAAACAGATAATGTTTAAAGCACATCTCCCTGATTACAAAAGAAATGACTTACCGCTATCTCTTCCGAAGCAGACCTCCTCTCCCCCTTACATCTAAAGCAGATCTCTTCTGATAGACTCTGACGTCTAATCTTTATTTCGGAGAACAGGTTTTAAAGCAAATCTCCCTCAAGCATATCATCTAATCTTGGTTCTTTAAGCAAGTCTCTTCAGAGAAACACATTCTCTTGTTTCGACGTACAGCTTTAAAAGCACATCTCTTTAACTCGCCTCTTCCTCCACACGCTTCTTGAGAACCTTTGTCCGCATACATCGACCGTTTCATTTTCTTCGTTGTTTCTTTATGAGCAGTAATGAACAACGCCGTCGTCTTATTTATACTTGTTTTTTAGAAAGTGGTCTTGACAACGACGTGACGTGACGGCACATTTACTAACGCGGCAAAATGGCGAGATTTTTTCGGCGTTTTGTGTTTCCAGTTGAATGTAAATTGCATATTTATTCAAAAGCATTTTTCAAAACTTTAAAAATTATACCATTTTTTCTTTTCATAAGTTGTGCTTAAATCAATTAACAGAAAATGTCCCGAATTGTCACCGCTATTTAAGTAAAAATTGATATTTTCTTTGAAAATAAAGAACAGATTAATAGAATGAGCCCTTTTTAGCTGTTAGTTCTGATATCTAATATTGTTTTGAACTATTTCTTTCAAGTTGAAAAATTATGGCAGTACCCTAGGTACATATTCGGATAATTTATGAAATGCTTTATTCCCTTTGACGAATTTAATCCGGACAAAACAAACATTTTTAAAAAAAATAATTTTGCCAACAGAACTATATATATCAAACACAGTTGAAACCTACATAGATTGAAGTGTATGCAAAAAGAATGGCTTTATATGCCTCGAATATCACTCATTTCCTACAGATGTCTGCACTTTGTTTTGTCAAAATTCGTTGGCTATGAAAAAAAGTTACTGTAGTTTATCCAAAGTGTGCCTTTTTAAGGAAACATATACATGTACCTACCAGGGGCGTAGCTTGGCTCAAAACGATGTGTAGGCACAGTTGTAGTGGTCTGGGTCATGCACCCCCGAAATTTCTTTCAGCTAGGCCGTCGTAGGTGCGTTTAGGCGTATATTTTTTTAGGGATCTGGTTATCCTTAATATTAACATTGAATTCACTGTTTTATAACCAAATAAATTGATATAATGATGTTAAATATCTGGATCATATTCAAAGATTTTTTTGTCTTGAATTTATAGTTAACCTCTGCTAGGGGCTGATTTTATTACATATTTGGCATTTTTATTTTTTCGATTTCTCAGGAAAAAACTGTAGGCTCGTGCCAACAGTGCCTATAGGAAGCTACGCCACTGCCTGCATATGTTAAGTATTGTTTGAATCCACCGGAGGACAATGTACTTTATCTACGTTGCGAAAACTTATTCTACAATCCAAGTAAAATGAATTGAACTTAAAATTGTTTATTTATTCTTGTAAACACACCTAACATTCGTAGGCGGGAATGGTCGATCATTATGTTGATAATACCGCTCGATTGCCAATAGTCACTTTTCTCTTAATCCTAAACAGACAAAACTATACTGTGACAATTCAATGTAAGTAAGAAGCGATATGAATATACAAACAGTATTTTATTTCAGTTTCAGATAAACGAAACGTGCGATCCTCTTGCTGCACGTGTTAGAAAGAACACAACATTGAAAACCTGTGACTATAAATGATAAAAATAGTAGAGGAATTGCTAAAAAGCACCAGTTTATTTATTTTACATCGATTCTTACAACTCAAACAAATCACGCTCGAGGTCTTCCCGATAAGAACCTGTACTAAGTATGTGTGGATAAAGTGCACTGTTCAAGAGCTGTGGCCACACATGCGGTGACGGGAATCGAACCCACGGACCATCGATCCTGGGTTCGATACTGCACTTCTGGACCACACACTTCATAACAATGTATTGTCGTTCATACAAAACCTTTTTTATTTGAAAACAACAATACCGTCGTTTTCTTGGCTCCGAAGGTTTTTTGTTTGTTTTTAGTTCACCTATTTTCTAATAAACATGCAAGATCAAATTTCTGAAAAACCATGCATGTGCAACGTACGTGTTGCAATGCTTTTCAGTTTACAACTACTACTACTAACTACTACTAACTACTACTACTACTACTACTAACTACTACTAACTACTACTACTACTACTACTACTATACTACTACTACTACTAACTACTACTAACTACTACTACTACTACTACTAACTACTACTAACTACTACTACTACTACTACTACTACTACTACTAACTACTACTACTACTACTACTAACTACTACTAACTACTACTACTACTACTACTAACTACTACTAACTACTACTACTACTACTACTAACTACTACTAACTACTACTACTACTACTACTAACTACTACTACTACTACTACTACTACTAACTACTACTACTACTACTACTAACTACTACTAACTACTACTACTACTACTACTAACTACTACTAACTACTACTACTACTACTACTAACTACTACTAACTACTACTACTACTACTACTAACTACTACTAACTACTACTACTACTACTACTAACTACTACTAACTACTACTACTACTACTACTAACTACTACTAACTACTACTACTACTACTACTACTACTACTACTACTACTACTACTACTACTACTACTAACTACTACTAACTACTACTACTACTACTACTAACTACTACTAACTACTACTACTACTACTACTACTACTACTAACTACTACTACTACTACTACTAACTACTACTAACTACTACTACTACTACTACTAACTACTACTACTACTACTACTACTACTACTACTACTACTACTACTACTACTACTACTAACTACTACTACTACTACTACTACTACTACTAACTACTACTACTACTACTACTACTACTACTACTACTACTACTACTACTACTACTACTACTACTACTACTACTACTACTACTACTACTACTACTAACTACTACTACTACTACTACTACTACTACTACTACTACTACTACTACTACTACTACTACTACTACTACTACTACTACTACTACTACTACTACTACTACTACTACTACTACTACTACTACTACTACTACTACTACTACTACTACTACTACTACTACTACTACTACTACTACTACTACTACTACTACTACTACTACTACTACTACTACTACTACTACTACTACTACTACTACTACTACTACTACTACTACTACTACTACTACTACTACTACTACTACTACTACTACTACTACTACTACTACTACTACTAACTACTACTACTACTACTACTACTACTACTACTACTACTACTACTACTACTACTACTACTACTACTACTACTACTACTACTACTACTACTACTACTACTACTACTACTACTACTACTACTACTACTACTACTACTACTACTACTACTACTACTACTACTACTACTACTACTACTACTACTACTACTACTACTAACTACTACTACTACTACTACTACTACTAACTACTAACTACTACTACTACTACTACTACTACTACTACTACTACTAACTACTACTACTACTACTACTACTACTAACTACTACTACTACCAATATCACTATCACTACCACTACTAATAATAATATTAATAATAATAATAATAAAAATGACTTTATTAACGGAGAAAAAAAAATAAGCCAATCTTCCCTGAGGTCCTCAACAGCAAATTTTAAACAAGATCATGTGTTTAACATTAAGCGTATAACAAATTAACATATTATACGCTGATTTTTAAAGACAATATAGAAATGTTATAGATTCGTATTATATATATGGTTTGTATGCTATGATCCACTCCACTGAAAATAAACTGTAAAATACTAAAATCAGTATATTCAGCTTGTACGTTTAGTCTGAGCCGATATCTCAATATACATGTATAGTGTTTATTTAACGTTTTATAATCTTGTGTGCGATATACAATATTGTTATTCTGAACAGGTTATCCAAAAATGTTTACCTTTTATAATGATTGTGCTGTCAGAATAAGAATACTGAATATATAGTAGTCATATTCATGTACATATAATAAATGTTATTTTTTCTTTAATGTGTTTATGTATTGTTCATTTTTGTAGATATGTTGACTTGTATTTGTTCATTTGTTTCATTGTATTATTCATATGCTCTCCTGAAAATTTGAGGAAATAAAATTATCAATCATAATTATAATCATCGAAAGAGACAATACTCCTTTTAAGGCATTCAAATATACATGTTAGGACTAACAATGTCTCACTGAGAAAACCTAGAAAAAAAACATTCACAGAAGTTTGTAGTGCATTTTCATAGCAAGAATCTGTAGGTACCCACAAAAGAAAAATGTATTCTTGTCGTCAGTTACTTCCAGTGTAATGGGTTCTTCCAATGTTTTATTAAACTAATATTGTTGACATCCAAGAAGAAAAAGGCCTTATTCAGATTACGTGTCATTTAAATTTAAACATCATAAATGTTCTGTTGTTTATACAAACATAAAAGTTCCCAGGTTGGTATTCACCAACCATTTTTAAGAATACTCTTAAACTCTTAAACTCCAGAATAAAATTTGAAAAAAAAAACACACTTAGAAAACATTTTTAAACCAAAACTTGCAAGAAGATATGGAAACCTACTACATAGGCAAATAAACACTCATAATTATTCTATCAGTCATGGTGAACTAAATATCCTATGGTTAAACTTTGGATTTTTAAGCTGAAGTCCAAGAATATTCTCAGGAATTGTTGATGAATACAGCCCCAGGAACATGTCCGAGACCTTAATATGGTTATGTAACTACTGCTTAATTCTGGAGATAGGGAAAAATGCCAATGCCAGAGTGCAAAGTGAGACAAGTGTAACATTTGATGATTCAAGAGCCATGACTCGGATCTTTATAAGATTAAGCAAGTTCATCACCTATTGGTTACTGTCAAAGTTTGATAAAGATCCGCTGAGACATATCAATGCTGGAGTGCACATTCAGTCGAATACTGGAATGACTGAATGCCATTGTTAACAACTTGTCTGGAATATTTTGATTATATCTGTTTGTTTGAAAACTAAGCATCATTTTTACGCCATCGAGGGCCAACAGACCATCAGTTAACCCAACTATCTATCTATAACATTCCACGCCTGGCCACAGTCTCCATGATGACTGATATATGAAATTGCATCTCACTGCCATTTGTCTCTCGCTGCCGATTAAGTGAAAAAGTTATCAGTCACTTTTTGACATGGAGTGAGCCTGGAATCGCTCTTGCTGCTGACATCATAAGACCATTGTAAAATCCCAATTCGATCCATATTCCACCTTTAAATAAAGTACAAAGCAAATAAATAACAAAAGAGTTGGGGTTTTTTTTTTAAAGAATTTTAATCTTTTATTTTTACCTTTCTATAATGTGTTCACCTTCATCATGAACATTTTGCGATACAGGAACTATACATTCATAAATGTTTTTAATTCTCACAGTCTAATCACCTCTCAGTAACTCCTCATCCATTCACAAAACATGCTCGCCAAGATTAAAAATTGATTCTTCTGTGTTTTCATGTATTACATAATATTATAGAGCTGGGCCCATATTCATAAAGTATCTTAAGTTTATCATAGAGCTGGACCCAGATTCATAAAGTATCTTAAGTCTGTCATAGAGCTGGGCCCATATTCATAAAGTATCTTAAGTCAATTAGTTCACAATTTAAGTTTTTTTCATAATTTTTATCCCCTTTGAAAACCACTCTAATAGATTATCAAGCTTATATTTTCACAGTACAGGTTGTGTTTTTTAATGGGGTTTAACGTCACATTTCAAGTTATTTATGGTATATTCAGTTTTACTGGTGGAGGAAGACCTCAGAATGAATCTGAGAAGAAACACCATACTTCCGCAAGTAACCGGCAAACTTTCCCACATAAAGTTTTTGTAGCGAATGGGGCTTGAACTTACAACCTAAGCAGAGAGAGGTGATAGGCGCTTTGGAACACTCGGCCACCGAGGAACCCTTTAACCAAGAAACTTTATGAATACCGACCCAGTTGGGGGGTTGGGTTTTTTGACAATCATGTTGTTTTTTTTAATATAACAAGTACTCAATTAATGATAATAATGTAGATTTCTAATCCTCTTTATTGAGATATGCCCATTGACTTGATATGTTATGTTATGTTCTTTAAAATGAATCATAAATGTTAAAAAACATTTATATATAACAACAAAAAACACATCAACGAAAATTCAAAATACAAGTAATTTGTATTCCGTACCAAAAACATTTCAAAACAAGAAAAAAAATGTGCAACAACAAGTGTATTTGATGTTGAATGTGTAATGATACATCAATGATTTAGCGCAAAACTGGTTGAATTGTACAAAAAAAATGCATGAATCTCTGATAAAACTGAATCAATGCTGAAAAATCCAAAAGAGGCTAAATTTAAAACTTTAATAAAAAGTTTATCTAGATTTACTATAAATCAAGTTAAAAATAAAAGGTTTTAATCTATCTAAATTCCATGTCTTACTATGTGGTACAGTAGTAGTGAGAGAATATAAGCCAGTAAACAGTAGTAATGCTTGAAAACAACATTATTGATTTGTTTTGTTCGTTTAAATATTTAGCATCATTTTTATGCTAGCAAGGGCTAACAGACGATCAGTAAACCTAACGGCTCTTTCCCGGGATCCTGGAAGGTTAACCAGTACTTGAACATATCCATCTCCACAACTGACTGACAACTTTCCCACTTGAAAGAAATGCTACGCTGTATATCAATTATTACAGAGACAGTGGCCTGGTAGAGACACCTTGATTGATAGTCAAATTCTGTCAACTGAGCTTACAGGGCCCGAAACAATATAATTGAGAAGGTTTAATTTTACCAATTAAAAAATTATACACCCTATATTTATTAAACATATCCATGTAGCATGTTGATAAATATATTTTATATATACATAAAAATTATAATATAAGTATTGTGACCAAAAAAAAATGATTTTTTGATGGAATTCATGTGATCAAAAAGTGAATTTTCATAGAAGTCAAGTGACCAAAAAAGGATATCATGCGACTAGAAGTCATGTGACTGATGAGCAAGCGTATTTGAAATCTGAATCTTTAAGACTTTCAGAATGCACTTAAATTTGGTTTAAAGTTTAGGCAACAGTTTCCATCTTTGATATTGGGCAGCGACCATAAAAACTAAACTAATTCTACAAGGCCCTACCCGAGGAAAACTGAAGATAAGTATATTAATGTATTATTTATAAAATTATCTTGTTTTAAAAGACAGGAAGACAAGCTAAGTAGGAAAATACACCATTACATAAACCAGGCTACGTATTCACAAAACATCTTAACTTGGGCACTCAAGTACAACCTTCATTTTCAATGATGTCATCATTTCTGGATAATTTCAATCATCATTATTTTATACTTATTTATTTTAACTTGATTGTGAAGAAAGCTCTGAGCTTATATGAATTGCTTTTGAGCCCACTTCTGGGCCCCAGTTTCACGAAAATACTTAAATTATTTTACTCCATAGATACGCATTTTACTCCATAGATACGCATTTTTCCACACGCCTTTGAAAACACTTCCTGCACTGTTTTCCACTCTGTCAGTTTATATAAAAATAAATCACCCATTGCTGATATGTGGTGAATTAATGCTTTCAATTTTGAAGAGTCCAAGAAAATTCTTATGGAGCAAAGGGTTCAACTCAAATAGTGTGTTCAATCTTAGTATGAAACTGAGCACTATTGAGTTTAGGTACAGACTTAAGTATGTCTGTGTAACAAGTGCCTGAGAAGGGCCAGTATTGAGTTTTGTTTATTTAGAGGCCATCTAGTCAAGCTGGGGATCGAACCTGCAATCTATAATGTGAGCAGCCAACACTCTATCCACAGTTTTCTATTGAAGCATTTTCAAAATATTTTGTTCAAATGTAATACTCAAACTGAGATACTTTGTGACTTCAACGATCTGACATCTGTCAAACCATTGATATGTGACCAGAAAAACTCCATGGCTTTAACTTAAAAGTCTATCAATTTCATTTAAATACCTAACTAAGAAATAAAATGGCAAAAATAGCATATATAGTGAAATAAAATGGATAACCATATAAAACTGAAACACATAGTAATAAGCTATCATATGTTGAAAATTATATAACTATTTATTGGTTTATTTCTATTTCAACCATTTTTTTTTTCCGTAAATTGAAGATTTGCTCTCTTCAGTGAAGTGAAATTACTGTTTGCATCAAAAAATAAAACACAGAGACATTCAATATAATGTCAAAAGCGTCAATAATATCTCATTCCAGAGTTATCTAACATTATAAATGGAACAATCAGAGAACATTCTAGTGTTCCATCGTGTATGTACACTGTCATGTAGAAAAGAAGAAAGATAATTTCATTTTTCTTTTGCACATATTATCACAGACTTGCAAAAAATAAATATTTATACATTAAAGTAAAAGCACATTCATTTGCAATTTTTACCTTTCAAAACAACATAACATATAACTCATATAACTGATAAGGCCATATTCAAAAAAGTACCTGTTTCCTGTGACCCGACCCACCCACATAAAAAGTCTCCCACTCAGATGTATTTTTGTTGTTTCTGTCATTTTTTTTAAACAATACACAAACAATACATTATTGAATACATGTGTAGTATATACACTCAGGGACTTTGAATACGCACCACTTACAAAGAGGTGATTTTAGTGCAGAAAATGACATGAGATTTCAAAGAAAGTCTATATACGTTGAGAGTGCCATCTCTGTCTTCTACCGTCAATATTTCATGGACGAGACTTGAAATTCTAATGCATTATTTCCATTTTTCGAAATTACACACAAAAGTTAAAATTCACTAGTGAGTGCATTATATTGCATGTATCCAAGGCAAATGGTTCACAAACTCATTATTGACGCCTGTAAATTTTCACTTTTGGGGGTAGCTTCAAAAAGTGCACAAAAAATTTAGTCTCAGTCCCTAAGTGCATTAGTGACAAAATAATTAATATTCAACAAAATCATTGTATAATTTTAGTTCAGCTTATTTTAGTCTTGTCGGGATGTTTTGCCTACTTGTTTTGTCTATTTAGTTTCCCACTTTTGCTTGGGAAAAAAGGACAACCTTACACAAATTTGAGAGTTTCGACTGGGCAGCAGGAAACAAACATTGAAATATAGGCCTAAATAGAAAACAGACCTCAAAACTCATTACATGTACTTTCTGAACAAGTCAACATGTTATCTGATTATCCTAGGTAATTTACATGTAACAGACAATATATTTGGTATTACTTTTTACATTTGTCTTTAACAGCATCTTACGGCCATCTTATACAATATGTGAAATTATATATTCGTAGAATATTTCTATAAAAACATCACATGAACATTCAAACCCTACATAACATAAGTATTCAGACAAACTCACTCTTCATTCCTTTTCTGTTAAACCTTTGCTTGCTCGTAAAACAGCCGTGGAATACACGGGTAATCCATTACGATACTCTCCATTCATCATCCGATAATGGATGGAGAGTATTGGAATTGTCACCAGGGTGTATCAGACGATGGTAAAACAGCTAACTAGCAACAAATTAGTTAGATCTGTAACAGGAAATACTGACCATAGAACAATTTGTGTATAGGCTAACATTAAAATAATATGTTTGCTGTCTCTACATTCTGGTTTTCAAAATAATGTGGGTAGGTAGGGGGTATTTTTTAAATATGGTATCATACAAAAAAACAAGTAATTTGTCCTACACATATGTGTTACTGCCTTGACGAAACACAAAAAAACATGGTATCTAATTTTTTTAATTCTTCTTCTCTGGGTAGGTTTTTTGATAAGTTTGTTTGAATATGTTAGCACCATTTTTATACCATCGAAGGCTTACAGACAGGAGTGAGCAAACAAATTTTTAATTCAATTTTGTCCATCTGAACTGCAACAAACTGCACGCATAAGTTCTCGTGATAATCTACTGACAGAACCTATTGTTAACATGCTCACACTAGAAATGCATCCATCACACAGAAGCAAAATGCACTGAGATGGCAAACATTTGGGCATATAGCACAGGACATTGAATGTACATTTAATGTACATTCATCACATAAGATCAAAGCATACATCAAACATGCCATTGTATATCTGAGAATAATTCATAAAATTATTTCGACATATATGAACAGAAAAATCGTTAAGAAAACAAAGTTCCTTCCTCTAGAATTTGTTTAACATGCAAATGACCAATGATGCATTCTCAGGGATTTTGTGTATATTTTTAAATAAAACATACAAATTTCTTACAGGAATTCAGTTAATCAGATTCTTTTGATTTTTATGGCTTGCAATGCCTGCATATAGCTACACCGGTGCACTTGATGTAAATATAAAAATACTCTTGTTTGTAATGCAAACCATTAATTTAAGAGGGACCCAACTCTGATGAAGGACTGGAAAGTGTTCTATTATACACGTGTGTAGTTGATTACATCAAAAAGTGCGAAATATATTTTGACTTTCCGTGTGACCTTAAGTTCAAAGATGTAAAAATGGATTTATAAAAACAGTAATAATTTCTTTAACAGAAAATTTCAGACATTCACATACATGTCAATATAAATATCAAATATTTCCATGTGACATTCATAAGTGTAAAAATTGATTTAATGCTTGAAGTACCTTTAAATGTTATCTATTTAAAACAATCACAGTTTTTATATGAATATAATAATTCTATGTAACAACACCATGTGACCATTACGACGTTCATGTATATATACTTCTGCTATTTCATGATTTAAACTTTGTAAGTCACTACATCTCTTTCATGAGTTTGACAGCTATGACTGAAAATATGGAAATGTAATAAATGTCACCTAATATGAGGAAACCTGAATGTGAACTTTAGTCAATAACGGTAAAAAAAAGTTAATAACAGTTGATAATAGTAAATAATAGTTCAAAATTCTCATAACAAAGTTTCAGACATCTCACATTTTTAACAAATAACGTATTAACTTTACAAAATGCTTGAGATTTATCACAGTTGCAGACAGGCAAGTAAGTCATGTAAACTAGTTCTTTAACATTTATTCCAGCAAAAATATCTCACTTTCTGCACTCTTTATACTGGTACTTAAACTAGGTATATACATACTGCATCATTTTCTTATTGAATATCAGTAACAAAAAATGAGAAAAACAACATATGTATTAAAATTTAAATGAATTGTTATAAAGTTCATCAAAATATTAATTACCAGTAGGCATTTTAGGCTATCTCAAGAGATTTCGGAAGAAAACATTCAGAAGTGGAAATCAACATATTCAAATTCTAGAAACTGTATACAGTTAAACCTGTCTTGAGCAACCTAGTCAATGGAATTAGCGAAAGAGGCCTTTTAAAACAAGTGGCTGCTTAATAGAGGTGACCGCTCACACAGCTTTGACTGTATACGATTTCCAATCTCTTTAAAATATTTTTAGAATTTACACAGGATCACCTAGTAAACATCCTTAGTCAAAGAAAAATATATAAGGAACATTTTTAAGGTTACTCTCACGAAACATAAAACACTTACTTTATCTGGTGAAAACCAACACCCTGCTTCCATTTCACTGATGTATAATTACATACTTAAATATCAGAAAAGCATCTAGATGATAGAGTTTAAGATGGATTCTACTTCAATCATCCATTTTTTTTAAATCAAAATTGATTACAGAATAATCAAGTAACCAGTCACATACAGCTAAAGCCCCAACTTCCAATATAAAAGTCACAAGATGGCTCTGGGGCAGGTATGATATAATTCAGTACATTATTCAAATCACAGAACTTTTTTTCAAAATATTCAGTCATCAATGGATTGTTTTAGTTATAATTTTGCATACTACTAGATTACTGTTAGTATATTCAATTGGCCAAAAAAAAAATCTCAAAATAAGTGTTTGTTATATGCAGTTTGAAATAAAGTTTAACTTCCACTACCAAAAATTTGAAATTCTGAGGGGGATACACTCTAGTACACATGGATCTGAGTTAATTCACCATCAGCAGATAGCCTAGTGTATTGTTGTAATTTGATAGTCTCCTCTTACAAATTTTTACTACACTGGCAGTAAAAGTTGGGGTTTAAGTGTTCCAATAGTTGGTATGACAGAAGTGTTACATACAACTACAGAAGTAAAACATTCATCCAATAGACGGCATTGTAATTGGCCCATGATTTAATGATTTTCTAGTAATTAAAACAATAAAACAATGTTAAAAATTCGCTTTTTTTAAAAAGACAAGTATTTACAATCATTATTTAACAACAATATTAACAATAAACAAAAAACCTCATTAACGTTGTTAGCTCTAAAAGAACCTGACACACATAAAAATGTCTAAAATGCATAAGTGCACCATATTCTGTCATGGTTATGTACCGTGAATCTTTTTTAATTAATTTTTAATTAGAGTTCATCTGAAAACTTCTACATTTTCACATAAATCAAGATTCCAGTGATGGAACAATTGATTTCTCAAGTGTTTTTTTCCCCAATTGAAGTCATCAGGTTTGATGACCAAAAGGGAGGTAATTACGAATGATTAGATACAACTATGAAGGAGTGATTGTTCTTTAACAAAAAACTGAGCAGGAATTCTGTCCTTTTGTCGTAGTTATCATGATTTCAAATACCTGAAAATAGAAAATTGAAACCATTGAAACCATTGAAAATGTGCTGAGAAACTAGTTCAAGTATAACGGATGCTTATCTAACAGAGTAATTCAGTGAAACAGTATTTAACACATAACCTTTTGAATATACATGTATTGTACAATGGACTCTTCCATCATTGTTTTTGGATTATTCCATTATCAACTTAAAGGGGTTTTAATAAGAATTCACTGAATGAACTCAACTATGTAGACACAGATCTGATAGTGAGATACTGGTAGACTGACCTGGGATCTACATTGTTTTATATACAAGCTAAGAATCGAATTCGTATTCCATTATCAACTTAAAAGGGGTATTAATAAGAATTTACTGAATGAGCCCAACTATGTAGACCCAGATCTGATAGTGAGATACTTATAGACTGACCATGGGATCTACGCGGTTTCATCAACAAGCTAAGAATCTAATTTGTATCAAGTACACCATGTCAAATAGGAATAAAAGTCTCAATATGTCAAATAAGATTCCAGACTTGGATAAAATTTTGTCAATATGCCTGATAGGAATTTTCTTATTTTTCATTGGGTCTCTTAATTTTGTTTACACCAGATAGAATTTACAATCATTATTTAACAACAACAATATCAACAATAAACCAAAAAACCTCATTTACGTTGTTAGCTCAGAAAGAACTGACACACATAAAAATGTCTAAAATGCATCTATAACGACATCATGTTGTTTGCATTTACAGAAGAAGTGAATATTTAACTTGTGATTTTGACAGCAAAATGGTATATAGGACTGTAAAATTTTAAAAACATTGTACAGATAAACTTTTAGTAAACTTTCTCTATTTATTTACAGATTTACACTAGTTTCTTCTTTTTATTAACACCTTGGCAATATTCGAACTGAAAGTCAATCAATATATGACTCAGTCAAACCTGTCTTAAGCAGCCAGTCTAAGGGAAAGAGCAAAGGTGGCCCTTTAAAACAGGTTGTTGCTTAATACAGGTTAATTTACTCTGAAAGCATAGAAATGTGAAATAGAAAACATCGTTTCTTAAGACAGGTGACTGCTTAATAGAGGTGACTGCTTACACAGGTTTTACTGTATTATTTGAAACAGAAATGAGAACTTGAACTTAGACTTACTTTGAAAACCAGTCATTCTTTGGTGGAGAACCCACAGGTATAGTAGTTCCACTTCTATATATGCAGGAAAGATAGACAGAAAGATAGAAGAGAAAAGAAAAAGATTATAACAGAAGATAGAGAGAAAATAGTGGAGATGAAAAGATCCAGAAACACGAGTGAAAATGTATTATTGTTTACAGGTGCGTGTTTCAGTTTCAAAGTTTTTAATTTTATATTATGAACACAATTTTACAAGAAAAATCTTTTCAGTGGTATATAAAAATATTAATTTTTTCATATTCTGTCGAATATTTTTTTAATGTAACAAAAAGATGATTTTGGTTGACAAATTTCAATGCAAAATTTTAATTAATGAAAATCAAAAAAAACATTTCAGAAATTTAAGTGAAAACTTTTCATATATGTCAAATGCTTACATTAAGAGATCCTAAAGGTTTAATCAAAAGTAATTACAAAGTATCTAAATGTTTGCTGGTTTGTTTTACTTGATCAATTGTCAAAAGTAGAACATTTTGATTGACCTTTATACAAAACTAGGTCACTGAAATTGTATTTATAAAAGCAAAAAAAAACACTGGTTGAAGCATGCACCCAAAACAATAATAATTTGTAAACGTGGATTGTATGGCAGGTATGAAGCCCAAACATGTGTGGGTGAAATATATTAACATTGTTCAAATAGCCACTCAAATAGTGTCAATATATTTATAATAAAAAGAGCCTGTATAAATCGTACAAGTTTCTCAGAGTGTTACAATTAAGGTCTTATTGTGGTCATAACTGTAACATTACATGCACCCAGATCACATGCAAATACGCACTCACCTTACCTTAGGTTTATACTAATTTATTTCAGCTTGGTTGTGATGAAAACTCAGAGCTTATATGAATGGCATCTCTGGTCCGCTTCCTGGGTAGAACCAGTACTGGGTGTTGTCTTATGAGAGGCATCGGGTCAATGAGGGAACGAACCTGCAACCTATGGCAAGAGCGGCAAACACTCTATCCATTACAGTACCACCCAGCTTCAAGGCAATATGAAGTTTGAGATTTAAACTCATGGCTCTATAAGTGAGAAGCACTTACAGTATAAAAAGAACTGATAACCATTATACCAAACATAACACTATAACTTAAAATAATCAAATTAACAAAAAAGATTACTTTATTATCCTTTTCGCACAGCAACTAACACATCTGTATATACTTACTTGGCTGCCCAGTCCGTTCTTCCTGCAGCAGCTCCTCCTACAGGCTGTCTGTACCCTGCTGAGTTCTTGTTTAGCGATAATGGGGCTGGTTGAGCTCGTTTCCAGCTCACGTTTGAGTAGGCTGAAAATAATACCACACTGTTTTATACTCATTCATTTCAGCCTGATGGTGAAGTAACCGTAGAACTTTGGTGAATCGTTTCCTGGATAGAACCAGTACTGAATGTTGTTTTTGAGAGACCACCAATAGTTTGGATTGTACATCTGATATCCTCTTAATAATTCCTTATCATACTAATTAACTTTTCTTTTAAATACTGTTTATACTTATACAGTAAATATACTCCTTAAATGATTGATAAAAACTTCATTTCATTTTCAAACTGCGGTAAGCTTTATCATATCAACAACAAAATTAACAAGAGGGCCAAGATGGCCATATATCCCTCACCTGACTAATCTTGAGTCACCCAACTTAAGTAGATATATAATACATGTACACTCAAAATTCCAGAAAGATGAGATGGGCAAGTAATTAGAATTTTGATTTGTTTTGAAGATGTATCAGATGCATAGAAAAGTTCAAACTTGGTAGAGGTTCACCCATGGTAAATGTCAGAGAAATTACATCAAAATCAGGTCAGTAGATTCTGACAAGAAGGCTTTTGAAGTTTTTACTATAGCTGCCTATACGTTTGGAGACTGTTCCAAACCTAAGTCTTCGAACTAAGATAAAAATCCAGTTCCAGCACAAAACTAACTTGTTATTTTTGAGAACGGTTTCAAACTAAAGCATCAGACTAAACTATTGTGCATGAAACAATCCACAGTTCCAGCATGATAAATATTCCTATGAGTTTCAAACACAAGCCTTCCCAAAGCCTATCGTTTTAAAGAATCTTTGTCGCAGTGCACTCTCCCCCAAAAACAATTAAGCTCCTCCTCCGAGATTTCAAGTACACTTTGACACTGAAAATCTCAAGCAGACTTTTTGCTGTGAAGAAACTAGCTAAAAATATGGTATTGCTTTATTATGAAGTAGTAAACCATCCCTATCTGAACCATAAAAACTCTGACTTTTATATTCAGAAAAACACCTACACCTGTATTTTTAAATGATTCATGATTTATGAATAATATTTCAATCATTGATTATAATTGTATCATTCATCTTTTTATGATGAATTATCTCTTAAAACTTATATCTGGTATAATAATATTTAAAGAGTTTATTACCTTTTCTTATAATAATTACTATATACAGACATTATGCTATAAAACAAGGGCATTAATTTGACATAAAACTAACCCCACCCCCTGGCTGCCATGTTTTTTGACGAATCAAGATGGCTTGAGCAAATTTGGTAAAGAGTCATCCAAGGAACATTTCTGTGAAATTATTCTAAAATCAAGCCAGTAAGTTTCTGACAAGAAGATTTTTTACGTTTTTACTAATAGAACTTGCCCCGCCCACTGGGGGCCATGTATTTTGGTAAATCAAAATGGCTTGAACTTGGTAGAGGGTCACCTAAGGAACATTACTGTGAAGTTATATCGAAATTGGCCTAGTGGTTTCAGAGGAGAATTTGCTAAAAGCTAAAAGTTAACGACAGACGGCGGACACCAGGCGATCACAAAATCTCACCTGTGAGCCTTTGGTGAGCTAACAAGAACTTTATATTTAATAATAACTCATTTTAGCTCCATTGCAAAGTAAGCTTAGAGCTTTTGTTATTCCCTCTCGAGTTCATTTTCAGGAAAGAACCAGTATTGGGTAATATTAATAAAGTGGTCATCAGATTGAGTCATGAGCAACCAAAAACCTAATCAACTAGCTCACCAAAAGCATCAGATTCAAGAGACAGTGGTATAACCTTTACACAATCAGGTTTCAATAGTAAAATGCCTTATCAAGTGACAGGTTTCGACAAATACATTCTACAATAAACAATATGTTGTACCTATCAATCCAGGGATCATGAGTTTGAATCCTCACCCAGCCACAGTCTCGATGACAATTGCATCTAACTGTCTTTCATCTCTCAATGCTAATTCAAGTGGGAAAATTATCAGTTACTGGCAATACAGAGATGGGTTTGCTTTGAGTATTGGTTAACCTTCCATGATCCAAGGAAAGAGTGATCAGGTTAAATGACCATCTGTTAGCCTCTGATGGCACAAAAATTACCCTATATAATCAAACAAACAAAACAATAGCTTAATCATTAGAGATCTAACTTACCATTTGGTTTATTACTTGACAAGAATGATGGCACGTAGGCAGATGAGCCCTGGTTACCACCAAGACCCGGGTTGGCTCTGTTTAGATTCATACCGCTGGGCTTGGTTATGGATGCAGGACTGCCTCCCCAGTTGGAGCCAACCCCAGGTCCACCACTGTCCTTTCTTGAACTACTCTTAGGATTTATACCTGAAAAAAAAAGAAAATGTCTTACAATATATATATAGCATTCTATAAATGGTTTCAGTAACATTTTAAATGAACTTTCTCCAATTATCAATAAAGGTAAGCCTGGATTCGAGATTAAAAAACTCTGTTCCATGCCAAACTAAAAATTTCATGCTAAACTAAAAAAACGAATGGAGACGTAAAAACAAAATAAATGTTAACAACTGTAAATTTCTACCTAAAATCACCATCTATTTTTATACTTTCAAATTCAAGGCTAAGTCAAGTGTATGTACTTAAATTTGTGTTTTTAAAAGAACCCTGGAAATTGTGTTAAACTTGTTAAAGGAACATCTGACAATTTTGATTTTCCCTTTACTCTTCTCAACATAGTATATATATATATATATATAACTTGTATCTACAAATATGATCTACAAATATGAAATACGCAGATGCTTAACTTCCTTTCTGTTTCTAAAAGGGGCATAACTCTGGTAAATTATTGGAATAACCTTGTTTCCCCACATCAAATTCTGTGGTCACCATGATAACAAGTAAAATTGTATCTTTATTTCACCAGGTTCGATGGAAAAAAAACAATGAATTTTCAATTTGTATTTCTGAAGATGTTTTTTTACTCAGATTATCAAAACAAGTGCGACCCACAAAAGTTTTATATAAATTTTCAATTATATAATTATGAAGTTTTGGTATCTTTATATGGTTGAATACATTCATAGGGGTAAACATTATTTTGATACAGGAGAATAGGTAAAATCGATTTCAGCATTGCCGTCTGCACCATTAAGTTATATCACAATATTTAAATCTAAAAACATGTCAATAATGTACTTGTAACAATTTAATATAATGCATTACTCATTTTAGTTATTCTATCCCTGACAGAGATCTTAAGCTATAACAAACAAGCAATCAGCAGAAACTGTAACATGCAGAAAATCAAACTCAACCAAATGAGATTTCAAGGCACAAATTTCTAAAGAGGTTCCCCCAGTCTTAAGTATATTCAATTGTCGTTAAAGAGAAATGCACCACCTGTCGACAAAGTTTCTAAATTTTCTAATTTTTGTTTTCAATTATCAGGTTATTCAGTTCCAAACAACCAACTAAAAAATCAAAAATCAATTCACGCTTTGCTAAACTAAAGACTTTGCTGTGAGAGAAACATATGCATTGTCACCCAAAATAAGGTAAGCACTAATCAAACAAGACCAGAAATGCACACCAAAATCGATCATGTGACATGCTGTATAAGTTTCATTAAAACATTCCTACAAAATATACCAATGTATAAGAAAGATTCTATTTAACAGGATAATCAAAATAAACTTTTAAAATATTATCATTATTGCTCAATATTTTTTACCTGACAAATCTGCATGTTAAAGTTATTTAAAACCCCCATACAACATAAATTTACAGGTTATGCATTATTACATTTATGTATCATAGGATAATCTTTTGACCAAAAAACAAACAAAAAAACACCAAAAATACACCATGAAAAATTCTTATTCAAAATCTTTCTTATCAATGTCCTTAAATCATGACAAATTGTGTGCCTAATGCCTCTACCTCAAAACCAACGCAAGTGCATGTGCATGTACCAGAATTGGGTTTACTCCAGAACTCGAACTGTTTAGCGAGTGGTTTTCTAGGTTTTACTGTTACTAACCCTGCATTAGTGACATTGTTCTCACCATTGGAAGTCCCAGCCATACCTAAATTACGTGTTTTTAATTTTTTTACATTTTAAATTTCTATTAATTTTATGTATGTTTTTTCACATTTTTAACATAATCTTTGGTTTTCAAATTAATCAAAAACAGCTATGTGTACAAGTATGTGTAAAAAATACCTCAAGTCATTATAGTATAAGTATAAAATTTTTGTCATACATGTGAAGATTTGCATCGAAGAACATTGCAAATATTCTAGTGAATTACAAAATTACATAACTTATGTTTTTATATTGAGATTGTCTCCCTTTACATTGAAAATTAAAAAGGGATTTAAAGCGACTTGCAAAAGAAACGGGCATTCATTTTCAGTATTTTGCGAATGAGGTCGTGCTCCCTGGAATTCGTGATTTTTGCATTTGTGAACATCAAAATTGTGAAAAATATCCATGTAAAAAAAATTACTATTTTAAATTTTCACTTTTAATTGAGAATAACAGGTACCTTTTGGCATTGGCAAGGAAAGTAACAAAAACAGTCTTAAAAAAATTACGAAACTTCGTTAAATACCATATCTGCCTCTTTCTCACAACATTGATGAATTACAATCGAGTGTATTACAAACAGTTTGGACTGTGAACCCTTCCTTTCTATAAATAATCATTGAAAATAATACCCATAGATATCAAACTTGTTTATAAATGTTTATGCATTTTATATACTGATTTTATTGGTGCAGGTGTGTAATAAACCCATGATATATTTTTATATTAACCCAGTGTAATATCATTACTAATTCATCACTTGTAGTTGTCTGTTTGTTTCAATTTTAAACACGAATGCCTTGCTACTTCCGATATGCCCTAACATCTAAATAATGCTAAATAATCATTGAAAATAACATTATCATGGCAGCGACATTTTTTCTTGCTCTTTATAGAGAGAGGAAGGAATAAATGGTAAATGTACCATTTTTCTAAATTATGTGATAAAAAACTGAATAGTTCTGATTTATAATTAAATTTATCAAACTCACTAGCAATAAAAGATATATATATATATAAATGCCAACTTGTTCAATAAATTCAATAATAAACTAGTATTCGTGTAAGATCCTCTATCCTATTCCGTACATTTATACAATTCAAACATCTAGACTGGTGTTGTGCGTTTTTTAATTCCTACCTGGTAGATATCTGGCCTTTAGATAGGTAGTGCTGTTTTGCCGAGCCTTCTCTCGACCGACCGGAGTGTTGTCTGTGATTGGTCTGTTTAGACGACTTCTTACCCAATATACTCCTGAATATTGTAAAACATACTACAGATAAGTAATTATACATGTAGTACTATCTACTTACTGTCTTCATTTACACACAATATATTCTTCTCATTGTATTTTTGTATAAGGATTTTTGTGCCTTTCCAACAGTACTGCAGTTAAATAATGACAGTCAGTGCACTTAATCATTGTTCCTGGGATGTGCTTAGGCAGTAAACCATGTACCAGACACACCTTATCTCTGCAAGTCATGACTACCTTCCCACATCCTCAGAGGTGGGAGATTCATGACCATTGAACAAAGTCAATGGCCAATCAAAACAGAGACTAGTGGCCGAGCAAGGATTCAAATTCACAACCTCAAGACTGATCAGTCAGATAAGTTATTGACTTAACCAGCCAGGCCCGGCTCTTCTCAATGATTCGGTATCCTCTGTGGCCAAACAGTCTAAGGCACACAACTAAGATAGTGTTCAAGCTATGTCAAAATTTCACATAATTTTCATGCGAAATTCATAAATCAAATGAAAATAAAATTAACTAATGATACCATTATCACACAAAATTCACATAAAATATATATTAATGTGAAATTTCATGTTAGGTAACATTGGTATTGATACATTGTATCTATGACCCAGACATGTTAATGATAACATCACTCACAAGTTCATCATTTGTTAGCGCAACCACATAACACAAAGATAAGAAAAGACGGAGATCATTAAATGTTTAATGCCATTTATTAACTCTGTGTATGGTTTTAACTGGAGCTATTTCTCTAACTAAATAACTGTACAAATTGATACAGTTATACAAATGTCTTCATATACAACATATATATCATAATTAGCTTCCAGGTCCAGTTAGCTCAGTTGGTAGCACATCTGACTATCAATCCAGTCTGATAATTGAAATACAACATTGCATCACAGTGTTATTCATTCGTCTCTCAAGTGAGAAAGTTGTCAGTTACTTGCCGAGATGGATGTGCTAAAGTACTGGTTAACCCTTCTGGGATCCCAGGCAAAAATAGAGTTAAGCTTAACTGATTGTCTGTTAGCCCTAGATTTGCATAAAAATGATGCTAAACATTCAAACAAACAAAGTCATAATTTAGCATATAAATAAAAAATTTCCATGAGAATTATATAGATCAACAATGAAAGTAAATAAAAGACCCTGTAACCAAACTTACGCCAGGAAGTCATCTTCGTCATCGTTAAACTTGTTTTCTTTTTTATCATCATGACGTTTAATGGCTGGTATGGGTTTCAGAGGAGCTGCCTTCTGTTTCCTAGGAACTCCAAAATCTATATCCTCGAAATCATCCCAGGTGTCGGACACACCTCCTCCCCACCTCTTTCTTGCACTCTGCTTCTTTGCAACAGACACTTGGAATGGATCCTGTATTAGCAACAAGTAATTCGGATTAAAATCAAAGTACTTCAAGTACTGATAGTCAGGCTTTAATAAATTTTCATAAGCAATCCTAATTAAATGAATATTATATATACAAAAAGGCAAAGCATTTCTTCATTTCATTAACAGTTGGTTTATTTTTTAATTATTGAAAAGAAATAAAGGGTCCTAAGTGACTGAGTGGTCTAAGGTGTCGTCTCAAGATCACTTTACTCTCACCGCAAAGATTGTAGGTTCGAGTCGCACTCACTCCAAAAACTTAAGTGAGAAGGTTTGCCAGTAACTTGCGGAAGGATGGTTGTTCTACTCAGATTCATTCTGAGGTCTTTCTCCACCAATAAAACTGGATATGCCATATTTAACCTGGAATGTGTTGAAAAAGGCATTAAACCCTATTCAATTACTGTTTTGTCCTCATTCCCAATGCCAAAAAGCACCCGTTATTCCCAAATAAAAGTTTAAACTTTATAGATTTTTGCCACACAATAATGATACTCACAAAGCAAAAACCACTAATTCCTGGGGCCAAAATCGCATTCGCAAAATACTGAAAATGAATGCCAGGTTCCTTTAAACCCCATTGTAAAAAAAATAAAAATGATCAACGTTGACCCAACACATGTTTATTATATAAACATTTTAAGGAAGGTCAACAAGGCAGACAACATCACAACAAACTATTTTACACGTGAACTTACATCCATATCGTCCTGCCTCTGTTTCTGGCTGTAGTTTGGCACAACAGGTTGAGGTTGGTTCTGAACTGTGGGTTTCTCCTGGAACGGTCGATGTATGGGAGGTGATGGGTTTGTGATTTTTTCAGGAGATGCCTGGGGCATTTTATAGGAAGGTTGCTGTGATATAGTGCTCTGTGGTGGCCGAGCAGGGGACTGAGTTGTAGACCCTAAATTCTGCCCTACTTGGAAATATGGATACCGTAAACACTGCAATAAAAAGAGTGAAAATCATTTTTAGTTGATTCAAATGATGCTTTTATACAGGCTACCCTCAGTTTGATATAAAACAACTTCTTTCTGAACAAATTTTTTTGTTTCTCTGTTTTCAATGGTTAAATGATTTAGGCCATTATAAACTAATTGTTAGATTATCATCCAATTATTTCTTAGAAAAGAGGGAGTGGTTGAGGGGGAAATAATTAAATTTATATATATTTTTTTTCTTTTTTAATGAAAACAAAAAGGGTAAACATAAAAATTAGGGGGCGGGTAGGGATGATTACCTTAGCAATTAATTTATTATGGCCTAAAAAGTAAATAATTTCAGGAGCTCCTTTATCAAAAAATAAATTTAAAGTACAACTAAATTATTGGTCTGCAGCTTTTGCTTACGCGGCATATTTTGGAAAATCAAAAGCTAATTTCATAGATCTATAACTATTTTAATGTAAATTGCCAAAACATGTTTAGTTAAAACATACATTTCATAATAATAAAAGATTGAAATGAAAATAAAATGCTTATAGAGTTTCTCTCCTGGTAGATAGATATACTATGTATATAATCTATATTTAACATTCAGGGTAAGATAAATAAATACAAAATTATTATTCTGCTAACCTGACTAAATGTAGGTCATTATGCACGATTTCATGCTAGTATTGTCTGTAAACATTTTCATGTACGTTGGCAGAACAAGTTTTACCATAAATGTAAAATAAGTTTGAAACTGAGTAAATTATTGTTCCACTCACCTGACTGCATGTGGGTCGCTTTGCAGGATTCCATGCTAACATGTCCTTAAGTAAATGAATAGCTTCATTGCTAGCATTTGGAATTAAGGTTTTAAGATTTTGTGGAACACATTGTGGCCATCTAAAGTTCATTGATGTGGCTAATCTATACCCCTCTTCCCAGTCGTCCTAAAAGAAACAGTTAATGTTGTTACCATGGAAATCATACACTTTGAATCATTACATCAACATGTGTCCGATGTTTAACATACATGAATTTTTCATGCTAATAAATATGTCTGTCTACAACTTTTTTTCCTTGACAAATACATTACATTCAACATTTTTTACTTTATAACCTCTTGTGGCTAATTATCAAGTAGTTTGAAAGCATTATTTATTTTTTAATTTCAATCACTAAAAAGTGATCCATTTAATCACCCAGTAATAGGGGTGAGGGTTGAGTGGGCCATCCCTCCACAATTTGTACAAATATATGCATGAGTCAAGTAATACATATATAAATGTATTAATCTTAAAGAAGGTTTTGAAGCATTATTATTCCCCTATCAGTCACTGGAGGGGACTTTAGGTTTGCTTTTCCTCTGTCATTTGGCACTCATGATTTCATATGATCATATGTCCATATGATTTCAAAGGATAACTGTAAAAAAAAAGTAGCCAAGCCTAGTTTTGTGAAACTTGGCATGTGGATAGAGAGCAATAAGGACATAATGCAGGTCATTTTTTTCAGTTGGACAAAAACTGTGGTTGCTATTGCAACAATATTGATAAAATAGATCCTGTGGTTGCACAATAGTATCCAAGCTACATATGTGAAACTTAGTATGGGGATAGATGGCAATAAGGAGATCATGCACATCATTTTATTACTTTTTCAGTCAAGACAAAAATTGTGGTTGCTATGGCAACAGAATTTGTAAACTGGTTGGTGACTTATGTATTGGTTGCTATACTTTAATGTCTGGTTTATAATGATTCATGTGTGTTAAAATTAATGAAGAAAAAACATTAATCAATATTTTTTTATAGAATAAACTAAACCTTAACTCAGGGTTTTTAGTAAAAAAAAGGATTTTGCTAATCTGCCGTTATCAAATGAAATGTTTCACTTAAAGAAGAAAACTGCTTGACAACTACCACTGAAGACAATTTGAGATCTCTTCTCTGTGTGCATGTGTGTGTGTGTGTGTGTGCAGAGTATGATCCATTTAAGTATTACCTGTTTCGGTGTACCAAGGACTGTACAAATTTTAAATATCTCGTCTATTTCTGAACTGCCCGGGAAGAGCGGTCGTAGTGTGTACAATTCTGCCATTATACATCCCACCGCCCACATGTCTATAGGACTGTTGTAGTTTGTGGAACGTAGAAGCACCTCAGGGGCTCTGTACCTGTGGATATATCAAATCAAATGGAGGGTGTTACTGCTTTTCTTTAACTTGGTGTTTTATCACCATTTTTTACACAACAGGTTATTTATTGCAACAATTTTTTGGCCACAGAGGAAGCATTTTAAATAGAATTTGAAAAATACCCATTTTGTTTATATAATTTTACATAATGGAAATTTTAAGAGAAACCAAAGTAAACTTATATACTCACTGAGCCCATATTGCAACAAAGATATTTATATGCCCAGGTTAGACTGGAAATATATTTCCAGCTAAAAAGTGAAATGTATTTTGTGAATTACCAAATGAGCCACTGTGATTTCATTTTGATTTCGATTTGAATCGTCATATTGGTGTCCATATTGTTGAATTGTTTCACCGGTAATTTACACAAAAATATTTTCTTTGGTTCATATTAACACATTTATAAAATTTACGAAATAAGGAGTTATTGATTTTTGTAGTTTCACTGATATAAAACTATATGAAATTATTTCTCAGTTAAAAACTGGCTCTCCCTCATACAAGATTTTTCATAGCCAAAACTACAAATGGCTGTAACTCAGCTGTAACAAAAAAAGGGTTATACAAAACCATACCTCATAGTGATCATTCCCAGTAAGTTTTGGCTAAATCCACCGAAAGATGTACATTACTTCTCTGGACCAGATTCATTTAACCAAAACATAAAAAAGATAATTGCAACTACCTCACAATGATACTTCATAGCAAACTTTAGCTAATTTCAACCACAGATGTAGGAGTTATCCAGGAAAAAAAATATTGACGGATGGAAGGAAAGCACAAAAACAATATGTCTACCTGAGTAAGGGAGACATAAAAATTCAATCATGTATTAAAGCTAAATCCAATATAAAACCTCACCATCGTGTTGAGACATAGTCTGTATATGGAGGCCGAGATCGTATTTCTCTCGCCAGACCAAAATCTGCAATTTTAACACAGTCTGGTCCTGAACACAACAAATTTTCTGGCTTCATGTCCCTATGGAAGAAACCTGTAAACAAAATAGAAAAGAAACATTGCATATTAAAAATCATGCATATCAATTAGAAAATTCTAAGACTCTCAGACGTGTGCAGTGACCAGGGAAATAATAAAGTAGTTTAAAGACACACACTAGCTCTAATAATATGTCAAATTTCCAAACCAGGTTTAAAAGGACACAAGAGATAATTCTTTATTAAAAATATTTCTCAAAATGATACATTATCTACATGATGCAAATATGCAGACCTTTAATTTCTGTTTCTAAAAGGGGCATAACTCTTGTAAATGCTTAAAATGCATCACATTTTACATAATCATATATTATATGACAAAAAGTATAAAAAATAATTTATTATTGGTATGAAAGATAAATTCAAACAAAAGTATTAATTTGCACTGTTTAAGATTTTTTACTCCTAATTTCAAAACTGGAGTGACTCCACTAGTTGTATAATGTTGAAATAGTAGACTACTGTTGTTGTATGGTGTTTATAATGTTGAAATAGTAGACTACTGTTGTTGTATGGTGTGTATAATGTTAAAATAGTAGACTTCTGTTGTTGTATGGTGTTTATAATGTTGTAAGAGTAGACTACTGTTGTTGTATGGTGTTTATAATGTTGTAAGAGTAGACTACTGTTGTTGTATGGTGTTTATAATGTTGAAATAGTAGACTACTGTTGCTGTATGGTGTTTATAATGTTGAAATAGTAGGCTACTGTTGCTGTATGGTGTTTATAATGTTGTAATAGTAGACTAATGTTGTTGTATGATGTTTATAATGTTGTAAGAGTAGACTACTGTTGTTGTATGGTGTTTATAATGTTGAAATAGTAGACTACTGTTGTTGTATGGTGTTTATAATGTTGTAAGAGTAGACTACTGTTGTTGTATGGTGTTTATAATGTTGTAAGAGTAGACTACTGTTGTTGTATGGTGTTTATAATGTTGTAATAGTAGACTACTGTTGTTGTATGGTGTTTATAATGTTGTAAGAGTAGCATACTGTTGTTGTATGGTGTTTATAATGTTGTAAGAGTAGACTACTGTTGTTGTATGGTGTTTATAATGTTGAAATAGTAGACTACTGTTGTTGTATGGTGTTTATAATGTTGAAATAGTAGACTACTGTTGTTGTATGGTGTTTATAATGTTAAAATAGTAGACTACTGTTGTTGTATGGTGTTTATAATGTTGAAATAGTAGACTACTGTTGTTGTATGGTGTTTATAATGTTGTAAGAGTAGACTACTGTTGTTGTACGGTGTTTATAATGTTGAAATAGTAGACTACTGTTGTTGTATGATGTTTATAATGTTGTAAGAGTAGACTACTGTTGTTGTATGGTGTTTATAATGTTGTAAGAGTAGACTACTGTTGTTGTATGGTGTTTATAATGTTGTAAGAGTAGACTACTGTTGTTGCATGGTGTTTATAATGTTGAAATAGTAGACTACTGTTGTTGTATGGTGTTTATAATGTTGTAATAGTAGACTACTGTTGTTGTATGGTGTTTATAATGTTGTAAGAGTAGACTACTGTTGTTGTATGGTGTTTATAATGTTGAAATAGTAGACTACTGTTGTTGTATGGTGTTTATAATGTTGAAATAGTAGACTACTGTTGTTGTATGGTGTTTATAATGTTGAAATAGTAGACTACTGTTGTTGTATGGTGTTTATAATGTTTAAATAGTAGACTACTGTTGTTGTATGGTGTTTATAATGTTGTAAGAGTAGACTACTGTTGTTGTATGGTGTTTATAATGTTGTAAGAGTAGACTACTGTTGTTGTATGGTGTTTATAATGTTGTAATAGTAGACTACTGTTGTTGTATGGTGTTTATAATGTTGTAATAGTAGACTACTGTTGTTGTATGGTGTTTATAATGTTGAAATAGTAGACTACTGTTGTTGTATGGTGTTTATAATGTTGAAATAGTAGACTACTGTTGTTGTATGGTATTTATAATGTTGTAAGAGTAGACTACTGTTGTTGTATGGTGTTTATAATGTTGAAATAGTAGACTACTGTTGTTGTATGGTGTTTATAATGTTGTAAGAGTAGACTACTGTTGTTGTATGGTGTTTATAATGTTGTAATAGTAGACTACTGTTGTTGTATGGTGTTTATAATGTTGAAATAGTAGACTACTGCTGTTGTATGGTGTTTATAATGTTGAAATAGTAGACTACTGTTGTTGTATGATGTTTATAATGTTGTAAGAGTAGACTACTGTTGTTGTATGGTGTTTATAATGTTGAAGTAGTAGACTACTGTTGTTGTATGGTGTTTATAATGTTGAAATAGTAGACTACTGTTGTTGTATGGTGTTTATAATGTTGTAAGAGACTACTGTTGTTGTATGGTGTTTATAATGTTGTAATAGTAGACTACTGTTGTTGTATGGTGTTTATAATGTTGAAATAGTAGACTACTGTTGTTGTATGGTGTTTATAGTGTTGTAAGAGTAGACTACTGTTGTTGTATTGTGTTTATAATGTTGTAAGAGTAGACTACTGTGTTGTATGGTGTTTAGCCTCACTATCAACAATTTTTTGGTCATATCACAATGTCCACTCTGAGCAATGCCACACTGGAGTGGCAAGCTGCAAACACATATGATACCCCACCCAGACACATTATACTGACACAGGGCTGACCAGACCTAGAAATATCCTCTTAATGCTGAGCAACAAGAAAGGAATCTTCTAGTACCATTTTTCAAGCATTTAGTATCCATTGTTATAATTCTGGTTTAGATCAACCTGCATTAAGCAGCCACCTGCCTTAAGTTGTCATTTTTGCTTGGTCCCTTCAATGGCTGCTTAAGATTGGTTTGGCTGTTGATAAATATGTTAATAGATATTCAAGGTTTCTTTAGCTGCTAATTGAAAGTCTTTGAAATCACTAATTAAAATCTATTTGTTTTGTTTGAATGTTTATAATCAATTTTATGCCATTGTGGGCTTACAGACGATCAGTTCACCCAGCCACAATCTTCTGGAATCCTGGAAGGTTAACCAGTGCTCGAGCATAATCATTTGATTTTGAGAACGTGCCTTGGACCACTCAAACATGGAGAGTGCAATTATTAGGCCTTATTATAGACCTTATTGAAATGTAAATAAATTTAAATCAAATATGGAGTACCCATCAAAAATTACATAGTGAATGTTTTATGACACTTGTGTAGCTAGCAGTACAATTTTTTTTAATTGGATTTAATGCAATTTTCAACCAGTTAAGATTATATATAGCATATTCAGTTTTATTGGTGGAGGAAGACCTCAGAATGAATCTGAGTAGAATCGTCGTCTTTCCGCATGTAACTGGCAAACTTTCTAACATAAAGTCTTTGGAGTGAATGGGACTCTAACCTACAACTTCTGCAGTGAGAGGTAGGTGATCGTTAGATGAGGCCTTAGATAGCTTGGCCAACGAGGACCCACCTATCTAGTTAGAGTACAATAAAATAAATAAAAAACTAAAACTAAATTGAGTATATCCTATAATATTATTGGGCAACTACTATTCAAATAATGAAAAAAATTATTTATCCCCCACAATAGACAAATGGATTACCAGTAGGTAAGCAATTCGATCGAAGCTTAACATTAGTTTTTACAGTAAGACGGAAGCCAAATGACACTAACTATGATTAATTGACATACATTTTTAACACTAAATGGAAACCTTGCACCACTTAAGCAAGTCATAATGAGGTGGCTTAGACAATACACTATTGAACCTTGCTGATCCTCCGACAGCCTGTATTCTTTATCAGTTTAACCTAATACCCCTAATACTGCACGTCTTTTCTCAAACCTGTAAAACTTACACAAACTAAGTGTAAATATACACCCATTTAGTGCAGTAATATCTTAATAATAAGTAGCTGAAGAACTTTGTACTACCTGGACTAAATATTTATACATTCAAACAGTATTTAGTTAGCTGAATAACCACATAAACGCTACATGGCACAGTTTTCAATACAAGCAGGCAGAATTATAATCTGGCTACTTCCTTAACAGCGCTAAACCTTTTTGGTCTGATAGGCATTTTTAATACGTTATTTTCTCTATCTGTTTAGACAGGAAACATTCTGTTTTAAAACAAATACTTTCAGTTTTTGCGCTCACTCAAAATTGATTAATGTTAGAAAATTATGCTGTCTAAAAGTTGCTTTATTCGCAAACTTTTAAAGCAGTCATTGAGTCCCATAATGATCGCCTTACCCTCAACCCCAGATAAAGGAGTGGGGTACCCAGACCCCAATGCAGCATACATTTTTGATTAAGCCTTCTGCTTTGAAACTTGTCAAACACCCGTAAATTAAGGGTCATCAATTGTATAACATGATCAATCTAAAATTCAAGATGGCCACCATCACTAAAAATAGTAAAAAAAATATTGTAACAAGTTGCTTACATACCATAAAGGAAAATGTTTACTGTCACACCATGCTAATTGCATATATTAGAGGTGTTGGTAAAATGGATAACTTTCCTATTAACAGACTTACAAAACAAAATCAATTTCTGGATAAATAGCTAAATTGGATATGTTCACATTATTTCATATCAAATATACTTACTGTCATGTTCAATTCAGCGGTCAGATCTGCTTGATAAACTGAATCAATACCTTATATGAATTTTTTATGACAGGGTCTACCAGTTCATTATGGTTAAGATTACTAGTTGGCAATAGATTATGTACACATATATGTGTATGAGGTTTCATGATCATTAAATACAATGTAATAATTCAGAGAACAAACATTCTCCCCGATGGAAAACCTCATCCCCTTTATCTTTAGTTTCTGCGTAATTGTTTTCAAATTATACACCTGGTTAACCATATTAATATAGCCGTTTCATGATCACACACAGTGTACCACTACTGGCAACAGTTGTCATATGGTGTTTAGCAGCACATTCAACAAGTTATTTCGTGAAGGTGTGAACTTAACAGAATTCTAAGCAGCTGCCACACTGCAGTACCTTGTTGTATGGTGTTTAGTGTCATTTTCAACAATTTTCAGTTCATATCGCAACTGGTGTCTACTTGAGACAGTATTCTGAGCGCTGTCACACTGGAGTATCATGCCACAGACACATGGTATGATACCCCACCCAGTCACATTATAATGACACCGGGCCGACCAGACCTAGAACTCTCCTCTAAATGCTGAGCGTCAAGCGAGGAAGCTTCTAGTACCATTTTTAAAGTCTTTGGTATGACCCGGCCGGAATTGAACCCATAACCTTCTGCATGCAAGGCGGACGCTCTACCACTAGACCACACAGCTGTCCTCACTGCAGTACCATGCTGCGGACACATGGTATGATGACCCGCCAAGTTACATTATACCAACACCAGGCTGACCAGATTTAGAACTATTCTATAAATGGCAAGCATCAAGCCAAGAAACTTCAAGTACCATTTTTCAAGTCTTTGGGTATGACCCGGCCACGGATCAAACCCACAGCCTTCCTCATGTGAGGCAGACACTCTGCCCCATGATCACTGCTGCAGTACTATTGGTAACAAAGGCTTCAATTTGTCAGTTACATACAGGCATGTTAGTTTCATGTTTACAACTGTTATACATTTAATTACATCCTTTTTTTTTTTTAAATATGCAAAATGCACTCCCACCTAATTTCACTCAAAGATATGGCATAATGTTCCCACCCTACCCTACCCTAAACACACACTTACCTTTTTTCTGAAATTTATTGCCTTCTTAAGGTCATTATATAATTATAAATCAAGTGCTATAACATGAATATATATTATGAAAATGTAAAGGGTCGGGGCAGCTTGAAAATTAGGGGGCAGGCAAGGGATGAGAATCTAGCAATTAATTCATTATGGCCTAAACAACCTTGGAGCACAATGTCATGGTGTATCGGTATGACATTGGACCCCTTTCAGGACCATGTTTTGTCTTCTTTGCTGGTTCTTATCAGGAAGACATCAAACAATATTTGTAAACATTTTTTTGTTGGAAAAAAACTATTTCAAAGTTTAAACTTACCATGTTTATGCATAAAGGCTAAACCTTGTAATACTTGGTATATCACATTTCTTATAACTGACTCTGGAAACAACTTGTCCCTGAAAAACAAAATAGAAATGAAATCATTAGAAATATTCAATAAGAAAAGTGTAGTATTTACAGGTAAAATAGCAAATATCTCACCCACAAATGGAAGTAAGGCAACAAGGGATCCAAGAGAGCCTGAATTGTTCTACTGGCTACAAATGATTTCAGAGGATTTTTTTGTAAGTTCCCACTAAATTGTGCTTATTTATGAACCCTGACAGTGACGACCCCAAATTTGACTCCAGGGACCCGGCTTTCACAAACTTTCAGAGGACTACTAGGCAACGACCATACTGATTTGGAGAAAATCACACTTCACACCACAAAGTCGCAGTAAACCTTGTGTAATATCTCCACTCTTCCCCTTCAGTTGAAATGACATGATCACAGTACCCCTTTAAACTTTGTGCTTATACACATTACATTTTCTTTACACAGGAACATCTCCACAATACATAAATAAACACACCCTATTTTGGACCACAATGAATCAAAAGGTTTGAACTGCCCCAAAATTGATTTGCCATCAAGCATTAACAACAATCGTGAGACACCAATAACCTATAATTAAAAAAATATATAAGCTTTGGAACACATTAAAAAATCATTTTCAATTTGACACTAATTCAACAAGCCAGTCAGAAATCAATTTCATTTAATACATCGCTTCTATTCGAACAAGTGTTCAAATAATTAACAGAATTACAAAAAATTTTTATCAGGCATTTCTCATCACAGATGAATGGTAATCATGTGTCTGTAAGTTAAACCCACTAGCATATCCAAAAAGAAGGGACAGTGGGATTTGAACCTCTCCTGGAATTCAACAAATACAGCTAAATGACAGCATTTTCAGACCTAAATTTCAATTTAACTACCTAAATGGACACCATCTCACCCCACCTCTGTACACTTAACTGGTGGACCCCAATCCCGAAATTGGTGGACCCATTTGACAAAAAAAAATCCTGGATCCCCCTATCTATACACAACTTTATTCCACGACTGACAACAGATCAAGATCTGGTATTATTGAACTATAGACACAGATGTCGTACAATAATGCCTTTTGATTGATTTTATATCTATGTGGCAGAGATCAAGTCTCATGATTACCGTTAACGTCATTGTAAAAATTGAAACAGCTGCCAAACTGCTGCCAAACTACTGTAAGTTGAATAAAACCGGAAAAGAGCTACATGGTTTTCCCTTCATCCAATTATAGGTACAGATTGGAATCCATAAAAATAAAACATTGTATTTTTTTTTATTCATTTACAAATCAATATAACACTGTAGCAGTACGGAGGTGCTTATGAACTATAGAAAAATATGTTAACATAATAATTTGATAGTTAAATCAAATAATATAAATCTATCAAAACACATTTGAATGTACACTGATTTATAAATTATCTTTTCAAATGTGAGTTATCATAATTTTCCACACATTACTGGTTTATATATTATGGCATTCAGTTTTATTGGTGGGGAAAGACATCAGAAAAAAATATATTTCTATAATCATATACCTATCATTTTACATGTCAATAAAATAAGTTCTCTGCATAAAAGCTACTTTTATAACTTTTTTCCATTCTTCTATACAGAAATACTACTTTAATTCTGTTTATAAAACTTACAATTCTTTTGTAAATCAAACTTATTTATAGCAAAGCAAATTTTCTATACACATGTACATGACTGTATTATCAAACTTACTTATATTCTTAATCCAACTTCTTAACATTCTGTAAATAAGGCTTTGATAAAATAATTGTTAGATTATCATCCCTGCCCGCCCCCTAATTATCGTGCCACCTCGACCCTTTTTTATTTTCTTTAAAAAATTTTGGCGGGGGGGGGGTTTTATGTAAAAAAAAACCTAAAAAATTTTAAAAATAAAAAATAAAATTCACCCGCCCTCCCCGTTTTTATTTGGATGATAATCTAGCAACTAATTTATAATGACCTTATGTCATTACATCTACCAGTACTTAATTTAAATCTGCTACTTTTTTCTCAGTATATTGTTCTAGTAAATCCAGGGATCTTGAGTTTGAATCCCTGCTATGCCACAGTGATAATCTGTTCTTCTGCCATGAATCTCCCACTTCTGAATATGTGGAGAAGAAGTCAGTGACTTGCAGAGATAAAGTGTGGCTAGCACTGGTCAACTGCATAAGTAATGGATCCTAGGAATGCCTGATTATGGGCATTAGATAACTGCTGTTATACAACTGAAAATACTGTTGGAAAAGGGAGCAAATCACACGAAAGTCTGTATCATAAGTGTAGGCTGTACCATAACTCGACTTGAAATTATCGATGATTTATTGATATCATACATATAGCATAGATAATAACAGACAGTCACAAGTGCTGATACCATCATGAATAATGAAGCCATATGCATACAAAACTATGAATCTAATATATTTATACCATTTAGTCACTGCAAGATCATTAAGTGAACTCAGGTAATTCTACATATATATATAATTATATCTTCATCATTAAAATAAATTCCAATTATAAAAGTTTTAATGACAGAATATTGAGCGTAATTTTTATGCCATCGAGGGCTTACAGATGATCAGTTAACCTAACTACTGTTTCCTGTAAGGTTAACTAGAACTCAATCACACCCAATCTCCGCAAGTAACTAATAACTTTCCCACTTGAATCAGTGGTGAGAAATGAATGATAATGAGACAAATGTCGTATATCAATCATCACGGAGACTGTTGCCGGACGGGGATTCGAATTCATGACCCCTGGATTTATAGTCAGGCGCACTACCAACCAAACTAATCAGGCCCAGCATAAAAGTTTTAAATGAAACCAGATGGTATATACAGATATAATGAATATATAAACTGGGTCGAGACTTTAAGGGTTTGAGTAGCGTGACTGCATATAATGCCAACAATATTCCTGAATGAATAGTGTTCTTAACATGTTCAAGGTGTGTTGGAACAGTTCAACCTTATTCAACTTTCAAGACATTAAAGACAACATAAAGAGAGTAATCAACAATCTTAATGACAGCAAAATTTTATTGTCAATACATAGTTTGTCCCATCTAACTATATTATTATGTAAGAACTACAAAATTTCCAACATAAAATCATCTTATTCGAAGACATCAATTCAAGTAAATACAGGCTTTTTTATTTCATTTCTGAACAATATTTCTCCGCCATTTAAATCAGTAATGATCAAAAGCCCACTCTTTCAAAAACAGGATGTTTTACAGCTGTAACTGTAAACCAAACATGCCAAACTCAAAGATTAAAAAGCTTACATGTTTGATCTTAACCGACAATTTCTGTAACCGGTAAAATCATGAGTAATAGCATGGAAAATATATGGCCCATATTGAAATTTAATATCAAAGATAACATGAAATGTACATTTACAGCAGACAGATAAAACACTTAGTTAACTTGACAGCCATACTGTTTGTCCTCACTAAACAGGCATGCATGAATACCAATTGATTTTAATCTGTATTTTATTGATCATCTATTTTTTAGAAATTAAAGATTGCGACTCAGAAGCTTATATGGACACAAATGTGTGTTGCAGTTCTGTTGATATAAACATTAATTATATAACTAGAATATTGTTGTTGTATGGTGTTTAACGTCACTTTCAACAATTTTTTAGTCATATCACAATGGTGTCTACCAGTTACATTTTACTGACACCAGACCTAGAATTATCCTCCAAATGCTTGAGATTACAGTTACTTGTATTTCTTTTTTTAATGTTTACCTCATTATCTCAAGGTCAGTCCAGGGGACAGGAAAAACACTTAGGAGATAATAGGCAGTATGTTTAAACATATGAAGGAACCATAATTTTTATTTAGACATATTCGGTAATCTGATATAACAAGGTTTGAGATAATAACAGTTGACTGTAGTTTTATTTGCTTTTGTTGTACGAAATCTGCTCTCTCATCAGAAATCTAATGCAAGTGATTAAATTAGAATAATCCAAAATGTAATTGAAATGTTTATTTTGTCTACAGCAATCTTGACAGTTAATTAGCGGACAAAACAACAAACTGTTGAAACTGTGTTAAGTACTAAAACAACATATCTCCTGTTGACGACTTTTGCTTCAATGAAATGGATTTATTGTTATGGCAACACTGAGATTCGCGCACCCACAGACAAGTGCGTATTACATGTACAATCATGTTTCAGTAGAATGTTGAGATACACTGTGATCACGATATTTCACAGTTCGTTACAATACGAATTCCATTATAATTTGGGTTTAACTGGCTCCCATTTTTTCGGCAGTCGTGGGGAGGGGAATTGTCAAGATGTAAAACTCAACAAACTGTGTGAATGATCAAATAATGAAAATGACAATCCAAACAAAATATTGTCACATCACTCATTTTCTGCCCGCCAATTAGCCTTGTTTAGAACAAACTGTCATAAACCATACCTCAGGATAGTTTTATTGAGTAATATGTGCCAGCATCAACTATTAACAAATAATACAATAACCATTTGGTGAGTGATCATGGGCCATACACGGAAGCTATTTGCAACTTTGTTATAAGTGAGTTTTTATGTAGACATCATTTTTACGTCCGGATTACGCAGGCAATGGCTGTCAATTTTAGTTTTACCAAAAGACGAATATGTTTTTCTTCATATTAATTTTATACATATTTAAGTGTATCTACTGTACCCAAATACCTGTTATATCATATTACAACACAAACAATACCATTCAGTCAGAGTCGTGCAGCATAATAGTTGTAAATAACAAACAAGGCTCATGTTTATTGCATTTTCAATTTGTGGACCTTGAGATCAGCATTATAACAGGACCTGAGTGTATTGCAATTGGTTATGCAACGGAGAGGGAATCAAACAATGAACAAATAAAGCAAATGGAGTAGTGTTGAGCTTGGTTAAATGTTTAAAATTAAGTGCTGCATTAACAGCATGAACTGGGTGCATATTGAATGCAAATAGTGCATAATTATGGGGTGCTTTACAAAGAACCACAGTGAAAGATTGATAATAAGGGAAGAGCAAAGTTCTTTGAAACCAATATTACATTTTTCAATCTAATTGTTCTTTATGAGAGTCTAGCTTCACACTACTCTTGGGGGGGGGGGGGGGGGACTGCAACAGAACTGCAACACCGATTTGTGTCCATATTAGCTTCTGAGTCGCAATCTTTAATTTCTAGAAAATAGATGATCAATAAAATATAATCAGATTAAAATTTTCTGTTATCAAAAGCGACCTAGAATAATATTGTTTCTGTCAAGTGAATTGATCAACCAGCTTGGCTGTAATTGGACTTTGATCAGTTTTACCTATTTCTCGCTTTGTTTGATTTTAACCAGCAACAAATATATCACCTCAGCATGATAAAGCCGTACTTAATGAGTTCTTATTACAAGGAGCGAATAAAGTATAATGTTAATGGAGGGAGATCAATCAAACCACTGGCTGATTGTTGGCAGCTACATGGTATATTACAAGTTATTGGTTTATTTTCAAGGTATGGCTGCCAGGTAGAAAATAGAACTATGTCACTGTACTACTGCTGAATTAAGGACCGACATCAAAGGATATAAAAAAAATATTGTGCCAGTTGGGGTGGGTACACACAAATCCCTCGTTTTCAAAAAACATCTCAACTTGAGATTTAATTTAAGATTTTCTTAAAGTCATTTTTTCAAAAAAATATATATTTCATTTATATTGATCATTTATATGTTACCCTTTACCAATCTACGACCATAATCAAAGGATATAAAAAAATAATGTGCCAGTTTAGGTGAGTACACACAGATACCCATTTTCTCAAACATCTAAATTTGAGATTTAATTTGAGGTTTTGCTAAAGTCATTTTTTAAATGCTACAATATCATTGCTATTGATCATTTTATATGTTACTCTCTGCCAATCTAGGACTGTGATATTAACCCTTTACTCCATAGATAGGCATTTTCCCGCACCAATCACAGAAGGCCTTTGAAAACAGTGCAGGTAGAGTTCTGATTGCTCATAACGAGCAATCTGAACACTTCCTGCACTGTTTTCCACTCTGTCAGTTAATATGAACATAATTCACCCATTACTGATACATGGTGAATTAATGCTTTCAATATTAGAGGTGTCCAAAGGCATCTATATGGAGTAAAGGGTTAAAAAATAATGAGCAATTAGGGTTGGTACAACACAGACCTCAGTTTTAACAAACATCTCAACTTGAGATTTAATTCGAGATTTTCCTCTAAAGTCATTTTATCAAAATTCTATTATTTCATTATGTTAATCATATAATACGTAATTCTTTACCAATGACTAAATATTTTTATAATTTCAAAACTTTGTGATCATTTAATGTGTTGTGAATTCCCTTAGTAATCATAGAGAAATTAAGATTTTTGAGTTTAGGAAAAAGTTTGAGATGTTTGGCGAAACCTACCCCTGGGAATAGCCCTACTACATCATACATTTTTTCAACATTAATGAACCCATATCAGCTACTGGTCACTAATCAGTCGATGACTTTTATTAAAATGATAATGTTAAATCATGAATAGAATGATTGGTTAACTAAATTAAGGAAATTGTTACCGTTTTGATCTCGTTTTTAATTAAAAAATGTAATTTTAGTTGAATCATCACTTAATCATCGTTCCCGAGACCCACCAGGCAGTTAACCAGTGCCAGACACGCCATGTCTATGTCACTGACTACTTTCCCACATAGTCAGAAGAAGGAGATTCATGGCCCAACACACGACACCTGACAGTCTGACACATTACAACTGAGTTAGCTGGGCTCATCATTTTAATAGTACAGACCCTACAGGACAACCACAACTGTGGCATAACATGTTATACATTATAATCCTTGGTATAATTACTGATATATGCAGTAAAACCTCTATAAGTGGTCACCTCTAGTAAGCAGCTACTTGTCTTCAGCAGCTACATTTGTTATTTCCAATTTATATTCTTACAGAGCAGAATAACCTGCATTAAACAACAACCTTAAAATGCCACTTTTTTCCTTCCCTTGACTGGCTGCTTAAGTCAGGTTTGACTGAAAGTTTATTCTTATTGTGGATAAAACTTCTCTATCTAATTTGGTTTGCCTACATTCATTTTAAATTTATATATTCATAAATTTTAAACAGAAAAGTTTCAATATTAATAATCAGACTTTAATGATTCTGAAAACATTTTAATAATTCAGTAGAATTCAGGCATCTAACAGTTTATGGCATGACAATATTTTAATAATTATATTAGTTTTTACATACAAGAATGAACGGTAATTCTCCAGTGTACAATTTGTACAAAATTCTCTTCCGTTTTCTTGTAGTATACAGGTATATTACCTATGCGAGTACTTTGATCAAGTAACCAGGCATTTTAACTGACCCTTCAATGGTTGCAGGAAATTTTAAAGCTGTAGATGCTCTTAGATGGCATTTCAGCACTTTTCAGTGATAAAAAGTCATGTATTCATTAAGAAATATTTCATCATACCTGACAAAAAAGAGAATTGAGTGCTTGAGTTTTATAGAATAAATTAAAAAAGCTGGCAAACTGATAAAAGCGAGGCTTTATTGAACATTCAAATTAAGTTATATTGGGATTTAATTACTGACTTGGTTGAGTTACCATTGTCAATATTTTCCTTGACGACGATTGACAAGTTGAGCGGGTGATGTGCTGTTTTGTAGCAATGTTTTTCAAATCACCCATCCCACCGCGAGATAACATAATTTCTGCATTGCAGACCTTGCAGAATGCAATAATGCACCCCCATCCTTGATGATGAAAAGCAAGGATATGCATCGCTGTAACTTTTAATAAATGCTTGTTTATGTTCGTACTTTTTTTTTTGGTGGTGTTGCATCTGCCATATTGGATTTTGAAGGTTGTTGATCAGCCTTATCCGGATCATCTGATATTGTTTTCGTAAATGCTCAGGTATTTTCCAGATAACCTAATTAATAGCACTTCTAGAGGTGATGTAGCGCGTAGGGAAATGTCCGAACATCAAACTGGTGTCAGTGTAAATGGTGCTGATTATTTGTTTTATCCCGGACCAGTTTTTGTAAAAAACGGAGAAAATTCATGGAAAATCGGAGAGCGAATTTTTCATACAAAAATCGGATTCACTCCAACAAAATCGGAGGAGTTGGCATCTCTGGTATTATAACACATGACCTACTGCCCAGTATTATAACATATCATCTACTGTCCAGTATCTGACCTACTGTCCAGTATTATAACATATCATTTACTGCTCAGTATCTTGAACATATCACCTACTATCCAGTACCATGAACATATCACCTACTGTCCGGTATTTTGAACATATTACCTAATGTCCAGTATTATAGCATATCACCTACTATCCAATATCTTGAACATATCACATTCTGTCCAGTATTTTGAACATATCACATTATGTCCAGTATTATACCATATCTCCTACTGTCCAGTATTATAACATATCACCTAATGTCCAGCATCTTGAACATACCACCTACTGGCCAGTATTGTGAACATATCATTTACTTCCAGTATTATTACATATCACATACTGTCCAGTATTCTGAACATATCACCTAATGTCCAGTATCTTGAACATATCACCTTATGTCCAGTATCTTGAACATACCACCTACTGGCCAGTATTATAACATATCTCCTACTGTCCAGTATTATAACATATCACTTAATGTCCAGTATCTTGAACATATCACCTTATGTCCAGTATCTTGAACATACTACCTACTGGCCAGTATTGTGAACATATCACTTACTGTCCAGTATTATTACATATCACCTACTGTCCAGTATTTTGAACATATCACCTACTGTCCAGTATTTTGAACATATCACCTACTGTCCAGTATCTTAAACATACCATCTACTTTTAATAGTTTTAATATATCACCTATTGCAAATCGCTACTGTCCAGTATTTTTAGCATACTATTAAATAAGTACATTGAGCAAATCAACTAATGTTCAGTAGTTTAGTATAATTATAATCTACATGTGCTGTAAGCATTTTGACCATATCACCTTATATCAGACAAGTCAGTGGCATATTTGACTCTAAAATGATGTACAACCCCGCCAGGTTCTGTGGAGGTCTGGCGGCATGCCCCCACTGGGAAACAAATTAATTTTTAGAATGCGTCCTGGGGCATTTCCAGTATATATAATGATGCATTAACAAGAATATGTGCAAGCCCAGGCATTGTGGCATGAATGCAGCCACATCAACTGCAAGTCACTTTATATTTAATTTTACAGGCAGTATGTCAGGTTTTTCCTCAAAAGTTTTAGAATCACGAGTAAACATTTTTATTATAAATGAATTATCATGCCTATAAATACTAAATGAGGCCTTGTTGCCTGATGGATATCTATGACAACATGCAAAAATACAATGATGAAAAGAGATTTCCCACTTAAAACTACAATGGACTTTGGAACAAATGAAATTAGTCACTTGTCTTGAAAAATATGGGAAATGGGCCATCTTTAATTGAATTTGATTCATCGTAGAAAGATGATAAGGTGGTCATCTAGCAAGCCGTGACATTTATTTTTAGAAATGTGATTCTCGCCTGATTTCACCACCCTTAATTAATTAAAATACATGGTATTGCTATTTGTCACATTTGGACATATTTGAAAATTCAAATCACGCATATTTTAGAAATAAATGATACTTATGATGCTTTATATATTAACTAAACTGCCCTTTGACTTTCTAACAAGCATGAATGCTAACTTCTACAGACAAAACCTTGCTAAATTGGAACATATAATATTCCTCATTATTAGCATACGTGTATATTATCTATATATGTAATGTTGTATGGTTACACAATGATAATGTCTTTATCTATATTAGCAGCCTTTACTTACGTTGTCATTCTTTAAATATGGAGAAAAAAAAAACAGATATATATTATATATTCCAATAAAACTGATTTGGCCATATAATAAAATATATTCTACCATCTAGACTTGACAATTTATTTACCATTACAGTTTCAACTTAGTTCTTTTACTTTGATTGCGAAACAATCATATGCTATGTTTTTTACATTAAGTTGAAATGTTTGCCAATTATTCACAAGCCCCTATTTGACACCTAACTTAAATTCTTGTTTGCAATACTTATTATACCAATTTAATCCTCTTTATAATGCTTACCTATCTTTCGTCATCTGGTACAAGTTTTCCTTCATGAATTCAAATACAAAGAAGAGCTGATCATTTTCACGAATAACTTCCTTCAACTTGACGATATTAGCGTGATTCAGCTTCCTTAGAGACTGAAACGATAAAGAAGATTCTTTACTAATTATAATATTGTTAAACTTGTCTTAAGCAGCCAGTCAAGGGAAGGAGCAATTATGGCCTTTTAAGTTTTAAAACAGGTTGTTACTAAATTGCCCTGAAAGCATAGAAATGGGAAATAGCAAATGTGGCTGCTTAAGACAAGTGGTTGCTTAATATAGGGGACCTTTTGGTCTTACACAAGTTTGACTGTAGTTAACTAACTAATATTAACAGATATTCCTCAATAACCAGCAAAAGTTCAATGATGCAAATGAATAACAGTTTTAAATCTAACACATAAAAGGCCAAGAACTTTGGACAGTTGGAAGATTTTATGAAGGATGACAATTTAATTAAGAGATAGTGCCATAGGTAATTGTATTCATGATCAGCTTATGTATGCAGCTCTGGAAAAACTGACGATTGAAGGCTTACATGTAAATACGGCCTAGGCCTAATTAAAATTGTTTACCAGTTCTGGCCAACCCAAACCAATTCCAGCTGGAAAATTCTTATTAGAGGTAAAAAAAAATAAAATGTTTTGGTGTTCATCAAAATATTCTTGGTCATGACAATTTATGTCCTTAAATGATTCTCTGATTCTGTACAAAAAAAAATTAAGAGAAAAAAAAAGAATTTACCTACCTACATACCTACCCACCCCTAAATGGAATGAGTCAGAAGTGGCAAACATTTTTTTAAGGGTGGCCCTGTATATAAAATGATAAACATAAACAATGAGATATGGATGTATTCCAAGCAACTTTCAAAATGCTCTTATATTGCAGGTTATATATTATATTGGCACCCAGTTTTATAGACTCGTGGAGGGAGACCTCAGAATAAAACCTCCATCCTTCCGTGACCAGCCGTGTAGATACAGCCTTCTTAAAGGGTTAAATTCTAAAGTTTAAGTAATAAACAAGATAATTTAGATGAGATAATAATCCAGTCAGTTGACAGGATATGAGATGATGCGGCAGATCTCTTACCTTTACTTCCCTGAGATTCAAACACTCGTCCCATGAGTAGTACTTTTTCTTCATTCTAGAAATATCAAAAATAAGAAATATAGAGATGGAAACAAGACAAAAATGCAATAATTGATGTTAGATAAAATACCACAGGGCTTTTCTTTAAATATTTGAAGCACAATCAAAAATACATTTTTTCATTTTACTCCCTTCCCTACCACCAAAATTAAATAAAAATACAAATTCACCATGTGTCAATAAAAAGATCACAACCAAGAAAGCAGCCTCCTTCCTTGTGTGAAATCCTACACTCTGACAGATAGACAGCATCAATAAATGTATATATGTGACATGTCACGTTGTGCATGCATATACTTGGTACAAAACAAAAATGGGAGTAACACAGAATACATACAAAAAGGTATGGGAGCTCATATTTACCATTTAATTATTGCTAAAATTATTATGAGAACAGCAAGATAGATTATAATATATACTTTAGCTTGATGGCGAAAGAAAGTTCTGAGCTTATTATATGAATCTTTATCATAGCTTGGTTTAAAACGATGTGTATGCACAGTTGTCCTGGGGCATGCTCCTACGAGAGAAAAAATCAGCTAGACAGTCGCAGGTGTGTTTTGACATATATTTCTTATTTTTTAGAGGCCTGGTTATTCTTAAGTTTAACCTTGAATTCACTGCTTTATAACCAAATAAATGGAATGTTTTAAGGTTTTTTCACTTCAATAAAGGTAAGAATGAAGTAGCATAGGAATCAGATTTTATTGCATTTTTTCACCTTTTTTGTTTTTTCGATTTCTCAGAAAAAAGTGTCTATAGGAAGCTACACCATTGTTTATTTCTCTACGATACATCTGTTCCTTAGAGGAATCAGTATTGAGTATTGTTTTTAAGAAGCTGTCGCGTCGAGTCTGGGATCACACCTGTGACCTCTGGTATGGGTGGTAACACTTTGTCCAATGTATGCTCCACCCGGACAGCAACTTGAATATCAATATAATAAAAAGCTGTCCACCAGACCACATGTACATATATGAATTACATGTACATACATACACGAATATATATATTAGTTACACAGCAAATCATTATATGTACACGTATCGAGTCTACCAGTACATATTTATCTTAATTTCTTTTTAAATTTCTCTCTTCAACTTCTTTTATTATATCATGTGCAAGTTAAGAAGAATCAATGACACTTTACAACATTTGGACTCAGATCTTAATAAGATTCTGTCCAATATTGTAACGGTATATAATTACGACCTTATAATTCTAAACCTAAGATATACTCTTTAATAAAATTTCCCAATATTGATTCCTTTCAATGTCCACAAAAGACTACGGTCAGGTTGGAAGAAAGCCACAACTTTTAAACTCAGGGGTCATTCAGGACAGTGACAGATAATTTGACTGACACCTGCAACGACCACAACAGTAACTACCGGTATCCTGTATCAGTATTAATTTATTATTAACAAAATACACAATGGACATATTTGCATATATTTGGTGTTGACCAAAATAAATATTAGCCTTTTCCAATCATAAGTGGATTACAAACATCTGAATTGTGTATCTAAATTTGATTTTATATTGGTTAACACACATGCTGATAACACCACAGATTTTAAGCATTTTAAAACATCTTTGAACTAAAATGTATAATTTTTTTCAATAAGAACTAAACATTTCAAATCTAATTCTATTGTAGTAAGTGTTTTAACAGTTAAGAAACCCAAAGGGAACAACTTGGGTTTCTTAACTGTTAAATTTTTACTTAATGGAAACTAACTGGCTTAGTGGAAAACATCATTTGACTGACTCTAGGCGGAGCTACAATAAAAGCTGAGATGACTGATGTTTGAAAGTATAACTCGAGCGGTCGTTTGACTGAGAGTTTATGTAAATCTGGGAGGAGCTACGATGTTTGTGCAATGTCATTCACACATGAGCAGTGATGACTGAATACTAATTATTAAGAACAAGTTAATAATCAAATTATATTGTAGGGCTGTTTTAACAAATAAGAGTGACAAAAAATTCGATAATTGAAGCCATTCCATTGGTTGTCATGTGCTGTTAAACAATAATATTAAGTTTATAGAGCAAGTAGGACTCAAACCTACAACCTCAGCAGTGAGAGATAAGTGATCTTAAGACAGTGCCTTAGACCACTTGGCCATGGAGGACCCGTAATAGTCATGCACATCAGCGAAAGTAACACTTTAAATTTTAACAAAATCTATTTATAATGATTGACTTTTGGTTAATGATAATAAGTCTTATCTGCCATTACAAATATTATAAAGCATGCCATGCATGGTGCAGTGGAAAGAGTGTTTGACGCTCACATTAGAGGTTGTGGGTTTGATCCCCAGCTTGACATATTGGCCTCTGAAATCAAACACTCCTAATGATTTACGCAGCAAGCAGATTCAAGAGCAATTCATATTATGTGAGCTTTGAGCTTACTTTTGCAATCAAGCTAAAACATATAATTATAAGCTAAATATTAAGTCCTTGATATAATAGCCACATGAACTGATAAACATTATTTTGAGATAAACTTTGTACCCCCAATTTACAACACCTGTATGGGGGTCTGTCTGTAAATTGCAATTTAAAAATAAATATAGAATTATATATATATATATATTAAATGATATCTGTATGTTTCTTAAATGACTATTACATAAATTTATATTATATATATATATCATAAAAAAATGTTTTTATACATATATGTGCAGGTGCAGTATGATCGTATTTTTAATAAAAAGACAGTAATTATGAATAATGAATATTACTTAAATAAGGAACTACTCATCCCAAGCTGAGGTTTTTCCTCCAGTAAAGATTTGATAAAACTTCTAATTCATTAAAAATTAATGACCAAACATAATTGTAGTCAAAACAAATATTCATTCATCGGTATAGGATAACATGCAAAATGATCATTGTAAACAAGAGTTGTCAGATGACCAACAAAGCTTGCCTCTGGGTGTCCAAGTCCAAAAAGAGTCATAACTGTGCCAAAATGCAATCCAGAGTTATGGTTCTCTGTGTGTTCCATTGATGATGGTGAAGACACATGCAAAGTTTCATTCACATCCAATGAGTAGTTGCATAGATATGTTAAACTTAAACGCAAAAGTTTAACCTGGGTGTCTACAGACGGCGCCGACGACGTCATGACAAAAGCTCTCCTTGGACTTCGTCCCGATGAGCTAAAAATGTTATAACGTTTCAAAACTTGAGCTGAGGAAGATCTCAAGTTGAGATGTTTACTGAAACTGGGGCCAGTTCAATATATATTTATGTATGTATGTATGATGATCGGTACTGGAGTTGCACCTTTTAACAAATACTTACTTCTTTATTGCCACCTTTTCGTTGGATTCTATACAGGTGGCCAAGAGCACACAACCATATGTTCCATCCCCCACCTGCTTAGTTACATTATAACGATTCATTTTGGTGTTCTTGTTTTATTGTTTTTTTCCTCTTTTTTTTTTTTAAAAAAGCACTTATATGTTCATAAAACAAACAATTTTTTACAATGGCTGTAATATGTCCGAGATAAGATGATGAAACATAATCCTTGCACACAACTTAACATAAAATCTAAATCCGTTCATAAAAAGACAACTGTGTAGAGAAGATGCTGTTACACGATTTGATGTCCATGATGAAGTCACATGTTGGCAACTTGCGTACTACAGTATGGTCTATATTTCAACTGCCTCTAAGATCTGAAATCAATATAAAAGAGATAATCAGTAAAATTGTATTTGTTGTGAACTATAATCAGAAAGTTAACAACAATCTCTAGAACTATTAATTACTAATCATAAACTAGACTGTTTGTTTTTTGTTTGAATATTTAGCATCAATTTTTTTGCCATAGAGGGCTGACAGATGATCAACTGACCTAACCACTTTTCCTGGGATCATGAAAGGTTAACCAGTACTCGAGCACAGTCCAGGCTTCTCCACAGGCATGATGATGAAATGCAGTGTCGTATATAAATATATATATATATATATATATATATATATATATATATATATATATATATATAATTATAAATATAAATCATAATGGAAACTATGGCAAAATATTGATTCAAACTCACAACCCCTGGATTAATCACTTAGACCAAGTTATTCAAGTTATTTGGACACCCAAGAATCATATGCATCCACAGAAATTAAAAATAATAAAAACAACCCAAACTGTAGCAGCATCAGACCCTAGGACCTATTGCACTTATTTACGTACATGTAATTCTAAGGCCTTTATAAGATAAAAAAGATAAAAAAAAATACATACATATAATATATTATGTCACTGTTACATTACAATTAGTGAAAAGCTACTCCCACAGTGCCTTTTTTAGACAACATACTGTTTATGCATGTCATCCTTCTGTGGCATTTCAGTGTACTGGAGAGGTAAAATAAGAAATCATCAAAAGTCTCTTTAGAGATATAAGCAATCTCTGATAAATTTGATTTACGCTTATTTATTTTACCTTGATTGTGAAACAAGTTCTTACAACTTAAAGACACCAAATGCTTGAGGTCTTCCTCGGTAGACCAGCACTAAGCATATGTTGATTAAGTACCTTGCCCAGGGATACACACACATAGGGCGAACCAAACCCATGATCCTCCATCTGTGGGTCCAATGCTCTACCACTTGATCTGCTCCAGGGTTTGAACTTTCTAATAAAAGCTACTCGTGTAATTTTCTAGCCCTGTGCTCTCCACAAGCCAAATACAAGTGAACGTGAAACATCTTTTGAAAAGCTATATCAATAATTGATACAAATCCAATATATGTTCAATCCTCAGCAACAAGGATGATCATAATACTTGCAAGGATGTGTACCAGTATAGATAAATATGAATGAACAGATTGGTAGATTATGTCTGTACATTTCTTCATATATACCTTGTATACCAAATACCCTGATATATCCTTTGTACACCTAATACCGCGATATACTTATAACCACGAATGTCTGTATAATAACAATCTTAGAAGACATGCGCAAAGCTCCAACTTCCGTTAGCGTCGGCATTTGTTTGCATTTTGTATTGGCAACTTTTTTTACTCAGCACACTTAAGTAACCTTATAACTGTTAAGTATTGATGCCATGCTTTACATGGTTGAACATTTTTTAGACTCGCTGTATTAGGTATGACCAGTATACCTATAACCGCGAATTCCAGTATAAAAACAATCTGGGAAGACATAGCATCGGCATTTGTTTGCATTTCATATCGGCAACTGTTTTTTACTCAGCACACTTAAGTAACCTTATTACTGTTTAGTATTGATGCAATTCTTTACATGGTACGGTATTAGGTATGACCAGTATACATGCTATCATTATGGGTGGGGTAACTTGTTTATTTTTTGTTTCAAAATTCCACTCTTGTGAATAATATCAGACAGGTAGTTAACTTAATGTTGCATGGTATCTTTGTTAAGCGGCAACATCAACTAAGTTCCACAAATTATTGAACAAACCTCAGACAGGAAAATACACAACAAAATCGCTTGCATCGCTGAAATTGACCATGCACCATCTAACTCCATGGCATATTTACGAATAAATGTTTCGTAACGTTCTTTATTATAGGTATTCATTCTCTGATTTCTGTGGATAATTGTCTGTTTATATGTATAAATAGAACGTAATGTGCCGTTGAACACAAATGTGACCAAAATCTCGACTTACCTCCGCCATGACAGTTGTTGCTATTTGCTCCAGTATAATTACCACGTGACCAAGTGTAGCAACGCGTTTGTAAATATACATGCATGGGCATACGTCACGGAGACATTGAACTGTCAATCAAAGCATGCTAGGATGCGATAGCGATCTATACTACTTTATTGACGGAGCTGATATATTTTTATTAAAACAATAGCGGAGATAAAATAATTAATAAAGTCAATACGAAAGTACGTTTATATCTATAAACGTTCAGTTGAGCATGTTGCATATAATCAATTTTTTAACTGAGTAGATCTCTATTCTATATTTATATCTCTGCAGATGTTTCACAAAGTGTAATTATAACATGATGGTTTCACCAAGTGTAAGTGTGCATGTTTCACAAAGTATAATTCGAGGGCTTGGCGCAAAACTATTGTAACTAAGTTCTTGCATTTTTTTTCAAGAGGAGGAAAAAACTGTTTTTTATTTTCTTCTTTAGATATTTTTACAAATATTTTTTCAAAATTCAAATGGAAACTGCATTACTTACAATATTAACAAGTGTTATTATAAAACTTGATTTATTTGTAAAAGTTTAAGTTACAATAGTGTTGCGCTGAAAATTCAATAAAACTGAATTAGTTTTTGGTGCAAAACTATTGTAACTCAATAATATTTCATTTACGAAAGTATTATTAAATTATGTAATTATCAGTTTTATTAATATGCTTATTGTAATATTCTTCCACTTTGTTGATTTTGCTCTGATACAGAATCAGTACTCCTGATCGCGGCGTGGTCTAGTGGTAGAGCGTCCGCCTTGCATGCGGAAGGTCATGGGTTCAATCCCCGGCCGGGTCATACCAAAAACTTTAAAAATGGTACTAGAAGCTTCCTCGCTTGATGTTCATCATTTAGAGGAGAGTTCTAGGTCTGGTCGGCCCAATGTCAGTATTATGTGACTGGGTGGGGTATCATAATATGTGTCTGCAGCATGATACTTCAGTGTGACAGCGCTTAAAATACTGTCTCAAGTAGACACCGTCGCGATATGACTGAAAAATTGTTGAAAGCGACGCTAAACACCATACAACAACATTTTTTCTTCTTCCATTTAACTTTTTTATTTTATTTTTAACTCAGTTTTCTTTTCCTTTTTTTTCCTCCTCTCTTTCTCCCTACAAAAGTTCCACATTATTTTTTCTTGATATCAATAAGACATAAGCTCTAAAATATGGCTCTGTTGTTTAATATGTCATAATATATCAGATGATAAAATTGTTGACAGAATTAAGTAGTTATCATAAAATGTTTTTGTTCTGAATTAAAATAAAACAAGATCAAATTGAAAAAAAAATAGTCGAATTCAAATGTAATATATTAACTTTTTTTTACTAACTCCTCCTGACTACACACAATAAGAATATACAATTGGCATAGAATAATGAAGAAATAAAATTTTAAAGAATTACCGTACAAGGTTGATGATCATCCAAGCCATTTCTTTTGATATGAAAATCACATAAAAAACTTTAATTTAGTTCAGAAGTAGTTGAAAACGCCAAATATACCACCTGGAATTTAGGCAAGTATCAATAGTAAATTATGTATGCTTATATATTGTTGGTATAAATCAAGAAGGTTCTTTTAAATTCTAGTTTAGGCAGACAAGGTGAAAAATCGAAATATTACCACTGTCAGACAGACAGACAGACAGACAGACAGACAGACAGACAGACAGACAGACAGACATGTCTTTGTCAAACACGCATCTCACAGTCATCATCTAACAACTCTCATCTTGTAACACGCAATCTCACAACTATTAACTATCATACTTTAATCAAATAGTGTTCGTTACATTTTTCCCGACTTTTTGTTTACACTTTAAAAGATTTTCTTTTAATTCCCAACAAATTTTTTACGCTGAATGGAAAAGGACGGGAGTGAAAAATGGAGAGACAGAATGAGTTAGAAAGAAGAAAAAATGTTAAGTAGATGGGAAAAAATGAGAATAAGAAAGAAGTGTGTGAGGGAGGGAGATGGAAGTTGTGATTGTGACAGAGAAAACATGAATTCATATAGAGAGTGTGGGAATAGGAGAAATATAGAGAAATAAAGTGGAAATATAGAGATGGAAATGTAGAGAGATTAGAGAAAAAATCTCCTACTCAGTGTCCACTCTGCATCCATCAAGCCAACATCACTACCCATTGCAACCATTACATTCATTATACCAACACTGCAGCCTCCTACTCAGTGTCCACTCTGCATCCACCAAGTCAACATCACTACCCGTTGCACCCATTACATTCATTATACCAACACTGCAGCCTCCTACTCAGTGTCCACTCTGCATCCACCAAGCCAACATCACTACCTGTTGCACCCATTACATTCATCATACCAACACTGCAGCCTCGTACTCAGTGTCCACTCTGCATCCACCAAGCCAACATCACTACCCATTGCACCCATTACATTCATTATACCAACACTGCAGCCTCCTACTCAGTGTCCACTCTGCATCCACCAAGTCAACATCATTACCCATTGCACCCATTACATTCATTATACCAACTCTGCAACCTCCTACTCAGTGTCCACTCTGCATCCACCAAGCCATCATCACTACCTGTTGCACCCATTACATTCATTATACCAACACTGCAGCCTCGTACTCAGTGTCCACTCTGCATCCACCAAGTCAACATCACTACCCATTGCACCCATTACATTCATTATACCAACAATGCAGCCTCCTACTCAGTGTCCACTCTGCATCCATCAAGCCATCATCACTACCTGTTGCACCCATTACATTCATCATACCAACACTGCAGCCTCGTACTCAGTGTCCACTCTGCATCCATCAAGCAAACATCACTACCTATTGCACCCATTACATTCATTATACCAACACTGCAGCCTCCTACTCAGTGTCCACTCTGCATCCACCAAGTCAACATCACTACCCATTGCACCCATTACATTCATTATACCAACACTGCAGCCTCCTACACAGTGTCCACTCTGCATCCACCAAGCCATCATCACTACCCATTGCACCCATTACATTCATTATACCAACACTGCAGCCTCCTACTCAGTGTCCACTCTGCATCCACCAAGCCATCATCACTACCTGTTGCACCCATTACATTCATCATACCAACACTGTAGCCTCGTACTCAGTGTCCACTCTGCATCCATCAAGCAAACATCACTACCCCTTGCACCCATTACATCCATTATACCAACACTGCAGCCTCCTACTCAGTGTCCACTCTGCATCCACCAAGTCAACATCACTACCCATTGCACCCATTACATTCATTATACCAACACTGCAGCCTCCTACTCAGTGTCCACTCTGCATCCATCAAGCCAACATCACTACCCATTGCACCCATTTCATTCATTATACCAACACTGCAGCCTCCTACTCAGTGTCCACTCTGCATCCACCAAGCCAACATCACTACCCATTGCACCCATTACATTCATTATACCAACACTGCAGCCTCCTACTCAGTGTCCACTCTGCATCCATCAAGCAAACATCACTACCCATTGCTACCATTACATTCATTATACCAACACTGCAGCCTCCTACCCAGTGTCCACTCTGCATCCAGCAAGCCAACATCACTACCCATTGTACCCATTACATTCATTATACCAACACTGCAGCCTCCTACCCAGTGTCCACTCTGCATCCACCAAGCCAACATCACTACCCATTGCACCCATTACATTCATTATACCAACACTGCAGCCTCCTACTCAGTGTCCACTCTGCATCCATCAAGCCAACATCACTACCCATTGCTACCATTACATTCATTATACCAACACTGCAGCCTCCTACCCAGTGTCCACTCTGCATCCAGCAAGCCAACATCACTACCCATTGCACCCATTACATTCATTATACCAACACTGCAGCCTCCTACTCAGTGTCCACTCTGCATCCATCAAGCCAACATCACTACCTGTTGCACCCATTACATTCATTATACCAACACTGCAGCCTCCTACTCAGTGTCCAATCTGTATCCACCAAGCCAACATCACTACCCGTTGCACCCATTACATTCATTATACCAACACTGCAGCCTCCTACTCAGTGTCCACTCTGCATCAAGCAAGCCAACATCACTACCCGTTGCACCCATTACATTCATTATACCAACACTGCAGCCTCCTACTCAGTGTCCACTCTGCATCCACCAAGCCAACATCACTACCTGTTGCACCCATTACATTCATTATACCAACACTGCAGCCTCCTACTTAGCATCCACTCTGCATCCACCAAGCCATCATCACTACCTGTTGCAACCATTACATTCATTATACCAACACTGCAGCCTCCTACTCAGTGTCCACTCTGCATCCACCAAGCCAACATCACTACCCACAGTACTTATTACATCCACTATACTATCGCAATCACTCATTGTTCCCTCTACACACATAATACCAAACACCAACTATACTACCAGCTGTACCCTATACAACCTCTACACACATAATACCAAACACCAACTACTGGTATACTACCAGCTGTACCCTATACAACCTCCATACCAACTACACTACTAGCTTTAACCTCAATACCCACTTTACTAACTACACTACAAGCTGTACCCTCTACACCCACAATACCAACTACACCATCAGCTGTACCATCTACACCCACCATACCAACTACACTACTAGTTGTACATCTTCACCCACAATACCAACTATGTATACTACCAGCTGTACCCTATACAACCTCCATACAAACTACACTACTAGCTTTAACCTCAATACCCACTTTACCATCTACACTACCAGCTGTATCCTTTTTACTCACAATACCAACTACACTACCAGCTGTGCCATCAACACCTACAATACCATAAACACTACCAGCTGTACCCTCTTCACCCACCATTCCAACTACATTACCAGCTATGCCCAATGCACCCACCATACCAACTGCTTCCAATCATACAATACCACAATACCCACTACCGGCCATTCACTCTACACCCATCATACCAACTACACTACAAGCTGTACCCTCTATTCTCACAATACCAACTTCACTACCAGTTGTACTTTCTACACCTACCAATACCAACTACACTACCAGCTGTACTATCAAAACCTACAGTACCATCTACACTACAAGCTGTACCCTCTTCATCCACCATACCAACTACACCATCAGCTGTACCATCTACACCCACCATACCAGCTACACTACTAGTTGTACCGTCTTCACCCACAATACCAACTATGTATGCTACCAGCTGTACCTTCTTCATCCACCATACCAGCTACTCTACCAGCTGTACCCTCTTCATCCACCATACCAGCTACTCTACCAACTGTACCCTCTTCTCCCACCATACCAACTATACTACCAGCTGTACACTCTTCATCCACCATACCAGCTACTCTACCAGTTGTACCCTCTTCATCAACCATACCAGCTACTCTACCAGCTGTACCCTCTTCAACCACCATACCAACTATACTACCAGCTGTACCCTCTTCACCGAACATAGCAACTACGCTTCCATCTGTATACTCTAAACCAACCATACCAACGCTGCCAGCAGTTGTACCCTCTAGATCCACTTTACCATCTAAACTATCTGCTGTACACTCTGTAACCACCATACCCCATACCAACTTCACTATCCACATTGTACTTTATTCAATTGGTACAGTTGATACTTACCAACTCGAACTCTTATATTTCGAAATTCTGGTTATCTCAAATTTGAAGTTTGATCCCATTTTTTTCCCTTCTATTTCTATATTAATTAATTCCTGATATATCAAATTCAAGTAATTCGAATTATTCACTATTTCAAATCTGTTTTTGATGAAAGGCAAACAGTCAAAGGTGATAATTGTTGAGCCCATACCTGTAATTTATCACTTCATGTGTCTGTACTGGCAGGTAAGTTAATTGTGTCATCAAATTGTTATGATACAAACACAAGCGAAACACACGCTAATTAGACAAACAACGGCAAAGTGTTAGAAGACGTTTTTGACATGTGCTATTTTTCGTCTTATTTTTTATTTGTAGAGTTGTTGTAACCATTGCTTGTATATAACCTGTGTTTGTATTTCTGTTGCCTATTTTATTTATTTGATATTCATGTAAATAAAAAGTATAAAAAATAAAAATATATTTTGTTTATCTATTATATCACACTCAAAAATATACAATGTTCATGCACTATGCAAATAGACAGTAGAATTTACCACAATTTAAGATAAATCCACAGTACACATCAATATAAACAAAGTTTATATCATGTGTAAATATAACGACAACGTGTTATATTGAACAAAAAAAAGAACAAATAGAGGTATTTATATGTACAACATGTATATTTTCAACGATTTATGAAGTGGATGGGGTAACGGTAAAAAGTTGAAAAAATAGACTCCGGATAAGTCGAACTTCGGATATTTCGAATTATTTTTACGGTCCCACAGAATTCGAAATAACGAGTTTCGACTGTATAATTAAAGTTAACTCTGAGAAACCAAGGTTTATCGATATCTAAATTATATTGTTGTGGTTCGGTTCTTTAAGAGCAATTTTAAAGTAAGTAGATACTGTGGACTTCTAGTACTGATTAATTAAAAGAATAATACTGCGTGTATGGTATTACGACTAATATCTCATTCTGCAAGTATTCAAACGGGATATATTAGTTTAGTAAACTTGTAACTGGTATAAATTAAAGTATCTTAATTTATATTGTTATATTGGACAGCCTTTTCATTAAAAAAAAATAGGCAAATCGAAAAGTTCACTGCAAATTTTAATAATCAGATTTTCAGTCTCTATACTTGTATCTCTTCAAAATCTTGCAAGATTTTCATGAACTATCATTTGAAACTTGTATTTCAATATTCTTGGACTAACAAAAAGGTAAGTATAGATGATAACTGGGTATAATAGAATTTATATTCAAATTACAGTAGTTTTGCACAGATATAGATAAAGGTTTCGAAGATATTATTATTAACTCAAGTTACAATAGTTTTGCGCTAAAGAATTAGTGTATTTGAGATACAATATTTTCACCAAAAATGAATCCCTTCAAAATGATTTAAAATATCAGGTCCAAATTTTAACACATGATGCACATTATAAAACTATAGTAATTTATGTAAAACAAGAAATGTTATTGTTAAGTGTCACATATGCCCCCAAAATGGTCTGTGAAAAATAATAATATATGATAAAATAGGTAGCAATGTTTCCATGAATATCAAGAGTAATGGACTAATGTTGCAGACTAGGCATGCAATTTCATGTGGTTTTTATTACATTAAAGCATGACCTTGACCTTTGTGTAACCTTGACCTTGACATCTGATGTAATGGTCTGGGTATTTCAACAGTTAAATGCAGGTGAAACATTATCATGACATGCTGATCACTTGTGTCAAGCTATTTTAAAATCCCTAAATGTAAGTTACAGATCAATTGTTGATCAATTGATAAATTTAGCCAAGTGTTTTTGAAATCCATCCATGTATGATAAAGTTAAAAGACAGACTTGAAATCTCAAACAGATTCAAAGAGTTGTCATAAACAAAGTGTGACCATGTCTAGGTTTTACTTATGACACGTCGTCATGTCATCTTGATAAATTGAGCCAACTTAAAGACAAAGTCATAGACCAGACACGCAATATAAAACAAATTGAAAATGTGACCTTGACCTTTGAGGAAAGGTTCTGGGACTTACATGCGACACTTAATTATGTCATGTTTATCAACTGAGCCTAGTGTTTTGAAAATATATCCATAGATGACAAAGTTATAGATTGGACAAGAAATCTCACACAGACTGAAAGTGTTGTCAAACAAACTCAAAGTGTGACCTTGACTTTTGAGGTATGCATGTGGGTTTTACACGTAACGCTTTGTAACGTCATGCTGATGAATTGAGCCAAGTGTTTTTGAAATGTATCCATAGGTGACAAAGTTTCAGACCAGACACGAAATCTCAATCAGACTGAAAGTGTCATCAACCAAAGTTAAATTGTGACCTTGACCTTTGAAGTGGGATTCTGGGTGTAATGTGCAACACATTGTCATGTTATGTTGGTCATTTGTAGCTATTATTAACAAAATCCATCTATGCATGACAAAGTTACAGGCCAGGCATGAAATCTCAAACAGACTGAAAGTGTTGTCAAACAAACTCAAAGTGTGACTTCGACCTTTGCGGTATGAGTATGGGTCTTACTAGCGAGACGTCATGTTATGTTGACCATTTGTAGCAAGTATTTATAAAACCCATCTATGCGTGACAAAATTACAGACCGGACACGAAATCTCACACAAACTCAAAGTGTTGTCAAACAAACTCAAATTGTGACCTTGACCTTTGAGGTACGGGTGTGGGTCTTACTCGCGACACGTTATCATGTTATGTTGATCATTTGTAGCAAGTATCAACAAAGTTCATCTATGCATGTGCAGAATGAACCTAGAACCTTGCTAGTTTTAGTAAATTATATCTTATTACTCAAATTGTGGCTTCTTACATGCATGAACAATGATCCTATTCTTGCCATCATTCATATGGCTCCCTGGAACCACACAGAGGTATAGCTGCCATGAAGATTTCACCAAGTTTAAGTATAACTGGCGTGAAATTTTTAACCAAGTTTAAGTATAACTGGCATGGAGGTTTCACAAACTGTAAGTATAGCTGGCGTGAAAGTTTCATCAAGTTTAAATATGGCTGGCATGAAAGTTTCACGAAGAGTTAGTACAACTGGCATGAAACGTTCACAAAGTTTATGTATAGCTGCCATGAAGATTTCACAAAGTTTAAGTATAGCTGCTATGAAAATTTCACAAAGTTTAAGTATAGCTGGCATGAAAGTTTCACAAAGTTTAAGTATAAATGGCATGAAAGTTTCTCAAAGTTTAAATATAACTGGTATGGAGGTTTCAATAAGTTTAAGTATAACTGACGTGAAAGTTTCACAAAGATCAAGTATAACTGGTATGGAGGTTTCACCAAGTTTAAGGATGTTTAATCAAGTTTAAGTAGAGCTGGCATGAATGTTTCACCAAGTTTAAATATAACTTACATGGAGGTTTCACCTAGTTTAAATACAAGAGAAGGTAATGATGCATCCTAGCAAGTTTCATAAAATTCCAACATAGGGTTGTAGAGAAATAGTGCCAACAAGAATTTGGTCACAAATAGAATCAAAGGGCCATAACTCCGTGAAAAATCATCAAACCGGAACTCAAAGACAATATGCGCATCTGCACTTGGTAATGATGCATCCAAGTAAGTTTCATAAAATTCCAACATAGGGTTGTAGAGAAATAGCGCGGACAATAATTTGTTCACAGACTCAATCAAAGGGCCATAACTCTGTGGAAAAACATCAAACTGGAACACATAGACAATATGCACATCTGCACTTGGTAATAATGCATCCTAGCATGTTTCATAAAATTCCAACATGGGGTTGTAGAGGAATAGCACGGACAATTATTTGGTCACAGACACAATCAAAGGGCCATAACTCTATAAAAAATCACTGAACCAGAACACATAGACAATATGCCCATCTGCACTTGGTAATGATGCATCCTAGTAAGTTTCATAAAATTCCAACATGGGATTGTAGAGAAATAGCGCTGACAAGATTTGGTCACAAACAGAATCAAAGAGCCATAACTCCATGAAAAATCATCAAAATGGAACACATAGACAATATGCGCATCTGCACTTGGTAATGATGCATCCTAGCAAGTTTCATAAAATTCCAACAGGGTTGTAGAGAAATTGCGCGGACAAGAATTTGGTCACAAATAGAATCAAAGGGCCATAACTCCGTGAAAAATCATCAAACAGGAACTCAAAGACAATATGCCCATCTGCACTTGGTAATGATGCATCCTAGCATGTTTCATAAAATTCCAACATAGGGTTGTAGAGAAATAGCGCCAACAATAATTTGGTCACAGACTCAATCAAAGGACCATAACACTGTGGAAAAACATCAAACCGGAACACATAGATAATATGCGCATCTGCACTTGGTAATGATGCATCCTAGCATGTTTCATATAATTCCAACATGGGGTTGTAGAGGAATAGCGCGGACAATAATTTGGTCATAGACTCAATTAAAGGGCCATTATAACTCCGTGAAAAATCACTGAACTGGAACATATAGACAATATGCACAATTGCATTTGGTAATGATGCATCTTAGTAAGTTTCATAAAATTCCAACATGGGATTGTAGAGAAATAGCGCAAACAAGATTTTGTCACAAACAGAATCAAAGGGCCATAACTCTGTGAAAAACCATTGAACCAGAACACAAAACAATATGCGCATCTGCACTTGGTAATGTACATCCTAGCAAGTTTTATAAAATTCCAACCAGAGGTTGTAGAGTAATAGCCCGAACAAGAACTTGGGGATGGACGGATGCACGCACGGACGAGGCGGTGTCTATATGCTTCCCCCGTTTGAGGGGAGCATAATAAATGACATGGAGGTTTAATTATGTTTAAGTAGAGTTGACATGAATTAATGTTTCACCAAGATTAAGTATAACTTGCATGGAGGTTTCACCAAGTTTAAGTAGAGCTGGCATGAAGGTTTCATCAAGTTGAAGAACAACTGTCATGAAGGTTTCACAAGGTGCCAGTATAACTGTAATGGAGGTTTCATGAAGTTAAAGTTTAACTCGCATGGAAAATTTAAGTATAACTGCAGTGAAAGTCTCAAAAGGTTTAAGCATGACTGACATGTTTCATCAAGTATATCTGGCATAAAGGTGTGATTAAGTATATCTGGCAAGAAGGTTTCATCAAGTTAAAGTATAACTGGCATGGAGGTTTTACCAACTTTAAGTATAACTGATATGAAAGTTTAACCAGTATAAATGACATGATGGTTTCAACAAGTTAAAGTATAACCGACAAAGGTTTCACAAAGTTAAAGTAAAGCTGGCATGAAAATTTCACAATGCTTAATTATAACTTGCATGGATGCTTCACCAAGTTTAAGTATAACTGGCATGATGGTTTCACTAAGATTAAATAATTATAACTGACTCACACAGATGTTTCAACAAGTTTAAGAAAAGCTGGCATGGATGTTTCATGAAGTTTAAGTAGAGCTAGCATTGCTGTTTTATCCAGTTTAAGTATAACTGGCATGGATATTTCACCAAGTTTAAGTATAACTTGCATGGAAATTTCAGCAAGTTTAAGTATAACTGGCATGGAGATTTCACTTAGTTTAAGTATAACAGTTACTGGTAGAAGAGCTAGCATGGATGTTTCATGAAGTTTAATTAGAGCTAGCATGGTGGTTTTATCAAGTTTAAGTATAACTGGCATGAAGATTTCACTAAGTTTATGTATAACTGACATGGAGGTTTCACCAAGTTTAAGTATAACAGTTACTGGCATGTTGGTTTCATCAAGTCTAAGGATAACTGGCATGGAATTTTCACAAAGTGTAAGGATAACTGGCATGTCAGTTTCACCAAGTTAAAATATAACTGGCATGGGATTTCACCAAGTTTAAGTTGAACTGGTATTGAGGTTTCATGAAAATAAAGTATAACTGTCTGGCACAAAGGTATCACAAAGTAGCTAGCATCGAGGTTTTATCAAGTTCAACTAGCATGGATATTTCACCAAGTTTAACTATAACTGGCTTGGAGGTTTTATGAAGTTTAAGTATAACTGACTGGCATGAAGGTATCACAAAGTACTAATATAACTGGCATGAAGTTTTTACCAAGTTTAAATAAACTGGCATGGATATTTCACCAAATTTAAGTAGAGCTGGCATGGATGTTTCATGAAGTTTAAGTGGAGATGGCATGAAGGTTTCACCAAGTTTAAGTAGTGCTGGCATTAGTGTTTTATGAAGTTTAAGTAGAGCTAGCATTGAGTTTTTATCAAGTTTAAGTATAACTGGCATGGATATTTCACAAAGTTTAAGTATAACTGGCATGTCAGTTTTACCAAATTTAAGTATAACTGGCATGTCAGTTACACCAAGTTAAAATATAACTGGCACGGATGTTTTATCAAGTTAAAGTATAACTGGCACGGATGTGTCACCAAATTTAAGTATAACTGGCATGTAGGTTTCACCAAGTTTAAGTTGAAGTGGCATTGAGGTTTCGTGAAGTTTAAGTATAACTGGCTTACACAGATGTTTCACCAAGTTTAAGTAAAGCTGGCATAAAATTTTTCCCAGTTTAAGTAAAACTGGCATGGATGTTTCACCAAGTTTAAGTAGAGCTAGCATTGAGGTTTTATCAAGTTCAAGTATAACTGATTTGGATATTTCACCAAGTTTAAGTATAACTGGCATGGAGGTTTTATCAAGTTTAAGTATATCTTGCATGGAGGATTCACAAAGTTTAAGGATAACTGGTATGTTGGTGTCACCAAATTCAAGTATAACTTGAATCGAGATTTCGCCAAGTTTAAGGATAACTGGCATGGATGTTACATTAAGTTTAACTATCATTGGCATGAAGGTTTCACTGAGCTTAAATAAAACTGGCACATGTTTCACCAAGTTTAAGTAGAGCTGGCATGGAGGTTTCATGATGTTCAAGTAGAGATGGCATGATGGTTTCACCAATTTTAAGTAGAGCTGGCATGAATGTTTCATGAAGTTTAGGTCGAGCTAGCATTGAGGTTTCATCAAGTTTAAGTATAACTGGCATGGATGTTTCACCAAGTTTTAAATATAGCTGGCATGGAGGTTTCATCAATATTAAGTTTAACTGGCATGGAGGTTTCACCAAGTTTAAAAGGCATAGATGTTCCAAGTTTATGCTTATTTCTTGCAGTAGACTTGTGTTGTAACATTTCAGCCATTATTCCTGGATGTGATTTAAATGTCCTTTTGCTTTCTCTATGTTTAATTGTGAAGAAAGTTTTATTGGTCTGATTTAACAATTTGCAAATTGCTCTTGATTCCTGGACAGAACCACAGAACCAGTGAAAAAGTGTTGTCAATAAGAAGCCGTCGGCTTAAGCTTGGTATAAAATCATTTATCTCTGGTGCGAGTGACTAACACTCTATCCGTTACACTACCGTCCTGTTTTATTGGTTTGACAGTATGCATGTCTATAAAATAAACTCCACATATTTCCATTACATGGTAGATTTTATTCCCTCAAAACAATAATAACACCAATAACAAGGCAAATATTGGTAACAAATCATGAGCCAGTTAATATACATTCAATGGAGTGCCTTTCCAATTATACAAAATAAAGAATCAAATGCAATCAGCAATCGTAACTTAACATGATATACAACCCCAGGCTGTCAGCATGCACATGCAATATATTGTTGCCAACTATCGTGTCATCTGTAATAAAACAACATTCACATATGGTGTTGCACTTCAACATGTTTAGTTTTGTGCTTTAGCTCAATTGCGAAGAAAGCTTACAGCTTATATTATGTACCACTCTGTCTGTTTGTTGAATAGAACCAGTAACAAGTGTTGTTTCTTTTCAAAGGCTGGGGATTGAACGGGCAAACTCTGGCATAAAAGACCAACACTATCCATTACACTACCACTCCGCTTCATACTTTTAACATGTTAACACAGCTGGGCGATATTTTGTCAGCAACTGTAGTGAAGCGTGATTGCAACTTTACAGTATACATATATCATTATATCAAATACGACTTCCAAGCTATCAACACAATGTATGTGATATTTTGTTGACAACTGTCAACACACATATACATTTTTTTGTCAGCAACTGCAGATTTGATTGTATTTCAACAAAATTCAAATATGATACAGGACTCCAAAAATGTCAACACACATATACAATATTCAGCCAACAACAGATTTCTTCAGTGTCGATTGTAGTTCAACAACATTCAAATATCATTTAGGACTTCCCAGATGTCAACACACATTTACAATTTTTTGTCAACAACTGCAGTGTCAATGTATGAATATGATATACGACTCCACGATGTCAATACACATATGCAATATTTTGTCAATAATTGTGTTGATTGTAGTTTCAGATATGATATACAACTCCCAAGATGTCAACATGCACATGTGATAGTGCATATATGGCAAATGTAGTGAACAACATTCAAATTCTTTTTTGTATTTGAACACATGGCAGTTATAGGTCATCTTCATACTCATATGATATTGTACTCATCATTTGTAGATAGCCAAATTACACATTATATGATATAGTACACTCATCTTTTGTAGATGGTCAACATACACATATGATATGGTACACTTGTCAGCTGTAGATGGCCAACATACAAATATGATATGGTTTGCTCATCATTTGTAGATGGTCAACATACAAACATGATATGGTACACTCATCATTTGTAGATGGTCAACATACAAATATGATATGGTACACTCATCAGCTGTAGATGGTCAACATACAAATATGATATGGTACACTCATCATTTGTAGATGGTCAACATACAAATATGATATGGTACACTCATCATTTGTAGATGGTCAACATACAAATATGGTATGGTATACTCATCATTTGTAGATGGTCAACATACACATATGATATAGTACACTCACCATTTGTAGATGATCAACATACAAATATGATATGGTACAACTGTCAGCTGTAGATGGTCAACATACAAATATGATACTCCTATAATAAGACCACATAATAGGATCACACAAAAATGGCCTTAATAGCTAGGAGGTCTTATTTTTTATTTTAAGAAAAACTTAATACAGTTATATATGTACAAACCAGAACATACAATTATATCATTCTTGTTTTCTTATATTTACACATAACATTCTCCGTTGCTGTTATTAATTTTATAAAAACTATCTTTTCCCTATTCTTGTACCCCAACTTTTATATTAACACGTTTTGTATATGTAACAAAACATAATTTACAAGAAAAAACAATAAACCTATTAAAAGATGTCTTAATTACACGTGTTGTGCCCTACAACTTGGACACTAATAATTGAAAGTTTGTTTATTTGCCAAACAAAACATTTGTTTTTAACAAAATCTTTCCTTAAGCATGATAATTGTTACACTTTTTACGACTAAAATAAAACGGCCTCAGATATTTTTTTGTTTATGTCCTTGATTACATCAGCAGGGAACTCAAATGGTTGTTATGTCACCTGTGAAAATTGCATAAAACATGTGGTAGGGCAAATAACTGGTGGTCGTATCAGTGGATTAACAGAGTGCTCATATGATACCGACCATTGACTAGGGAAAAAATCTTTCCTAAAATAAATGCTTTTAATAGTGGGGTGGTCTCAATATTGGGGTGGTCATAAGGTGGAGTTTATCACATTGTACACTAACAAATTGCAAATATGGTAGTAAAATTACACATATGATATGGTACCCCATCAGTTGTAGATAGTAAAATATACATACAATATTGTTCACTTATCAATAAATAGTTTACATACATGTACAATATGGCACACTTATCAATTGTAGGTTGTAAATACATACAGTCAAACCTGTCTTAAGCAGCCAGTCAATGAAAAGAGCAAAGGACTTTTTAAAACAGATTGTTGCTTAGTACAGGTTAATTTACTCTGAAAGTATAGAAACAGGAAATAGAAAACATGGTTGCTTAAGACAGATGGTTGCTTAATAGAGGTGACAGCTTACACAGGTTTTACTGTATATAATATTGTATACTCATAAATAGTATATAGTCAACATACACATATGATAAGGTACACTCATAAACATACACATGTGATATGGTCCATTAATCAACAGCAGATATTTAACATACACATATGATTAGAAACACTCTTAAATTGTAGAGTTAACATTCACATTAATGATACACCCATAGGTTGTATATAGACAACATTCACATAATCAAAGTATTATATACTTATCAATTGTAGACAGTCAACATACATAACCAAAAGATATTGAACACTCATTTAATGTACACAGTTAACATGTACATATGATATTGTACACTCATCAAGTGTAAACAGTTAACATTCACATATGATATGGTACACTCACCAAGTATAAACAGTTAACATTCACACATGATATGGTAGACTCATCAAGTGTAATCAGTAAACATTCACACATGATATGGTACACTCACCAAGTGTAAACAGTTAACATTCACAAGTGATATGGTACACTCAGAAAGTGTAAACAGTTAACATGGTACACTCAGCAAGTGTAAACAGTTAACATTCACATATGATATGGTAAACTCATCAAGTGTAAACAGCTAACATGGTACACTCAGCAAGTGTAGACAGTTAACATTCACATATGATATGATACACTCATCAAGTGTAACCAGTTAACATTCACACATGATATGGTAAACTCATCATGTATAAACAGTTAACATTCACACATGATATGGTACACTCACCAAGTGTAAACAGTTAATATTCACACATGATATGGTACACTCACCAAGTGTAACCAGTTAACATTCACACATGATATTGTACACTCACCAAGTGTAACCAGTTAACATTCACACATGATATTGTACACTCACCAAGTGTAAACAGTTAACATACACACATGATATGGTACACTCATCAAGTGTAACCAGTAAACATTCACACATGATATGGTACACTCACCAAGTGTAACCAGTTAACATTCACACATGATAAGGTACACTCACCAAGTGTAACCAGTTAACATTCACATATGATATGGTACACTCATCAAGTGTAACCAGTTAACATTCACACAGGATATGGTACACTCATCAAGTGTAACCAGTTAACATTCACACATGATATGGTACACTCACCAAGTGTAAACAGTTAACATTCACACATGATATGGTACACTCACCAAGTGTAACCAGTAAACATTCACACATGATATTGTACACTCACCAAGTGTAAACAGTTAACATTCACACATGATATGGTACTCATCAAGTGTAACCAGTAAACATTCACACATGATATGGTACACTCACCAAGTGTAACCAGTTAACATTCACACATGATAAGGTACACTCACCAAGTGTAACCAGTTAACATTCACACATGATAAGGTATATCATCAAGTGTAACCAGTTAACATTCACATATGATATTGTACACTCACCAAGTGTAAACAGTTAACATTCACATATGATATTGTACACTCACCAAGTGTAAACAGTTAACATTCACATATAATATGGTACACTCATCAAGTGTAACCAGTTAACATTCACATATGATATTGTACACTCACCAAGTGTAAACAGTTAACATTCACATATAATATGGTACAATCATCAAGTGTAACCAGTTAACATTCACACAGGATATGGTACACTCACCAAGTGTAAACAGTTAACATTCACACATGATATTGTACACTCACCAAGTGTAACCAGTTAACATTCACACATGATATGGTACACTCATCAAGTGTAACCAGTTAACATTCACACATGATATGGTACACTCACCAAGTGTAAACAGTTAACATTCACACATGATATGGTACACTCACCAAGTGTAAACAGTTAACATTCACATATGATATGGTACACTCACCAAGTGTAAACAGTTAACATTCACATATGATATGGTACACTAATGGTCTGAAATTTAACAACATGACACATGAATTTGCAGGCAAACACATACAATATTGTTTAAATAGCAACTGTACACAATCAGCGAACAATTACAATATTACTCATATAGCAATTATACGTTATCTGTAAACACATATAATACAGTCATATAGCAATTATACACAAACGACAAACTACAGTTACATGTAACTCAGATCCCAAAGATTATCACCAAGTTTGTTTGAATGTTTAGTGTCATTTTTATGCCATCAAGGGTTAAACATACATCAGTTCCCAGCACTCAGGCATTAAATTTGAATTGTTGTAAGAACTAATTTCACAGTCGGCAAAATAGAAACTACCGTAAGAACAAACAAAAACACTTGGCACATATATGACATTTTGCTGAAGCAGACTTACACACCAGACTCTTATATTTCATAATGGAATTCCTCAATCAGAATGTATAACATACACACATTCACAACAATGCACTGCATCATAATTGAATTCCTCAATCTGAATGTATAACACACACACAAACACGCACAACAATGCACTGCATTATGATGGAATTCAACAATCAGAATGTATAACACACACACACACACATTCACAACAATGCACTGCATTATAATGGAAGTCTTCAATTAGAATGTATAACAATTAAAAATCACAATACATTTATCATTAACTGGAGTCAGTAACTCTGCTAAACATATCACATAAACATTTACTATTTTTTTCATTTATATTACCAAAGCAAGACATATAAAAACATTGAGGCCCAAATGGGCTTAAGCTGCTCACCTTATTTCGCTTATCATTTTCTTTAACCTTACATGACAAAATAAGTCCAATGATAATTTTATTTTCCCTTTTCTTTGAAAGGACACAAGGCAGTATTGATAAATTTTCACAAATTTGAGGTTGCCGAGAGTCAGTTATATACCAAATAACCAATATTGTTTGCTGTGTGACCCAACCCAGATTTTTTTTTAATTTGGTAGGTAAGTAGCATATTTTTACTTTCTTACTAGATTTTTGTTTGTAGCAAACAAGGAAAGAAATAATATACATCTAGAAGTTTGCCAGACAACATGAATGCCCCTGCTAATGAAACAAATTGTTTACCGAAAATTAAGTGGAAAAGGGGCCACAACTCCTGTATAATTTGACCGACGTTTACCAATATCGAACTAACCCTGTATTTTATCATTTTACAGGTACTCACGAAACACAAATTTATTAAAGTTATTGATAGGAAACCAAATTTTTACCACAGATGGACAAACAAATGAATGGACGGACAGGGGTAATACTTAATACCTCTTCTTCGAATGGCGGGGGCATAAAAAATTCATCCATTTCAATATTAGATAATAAATGTACTTCATTTTAAGAAGGTAAGTAGATGTATGACAAACAAATATTTATTAATGAATGGCCTAACATTATCTTGCCTTTCTGGCTATACTAAACAGTTAATGCTCAATTGCTATGAAGAAACCTGGATTATGTTAGATCTTGATTAATTCTATTAATTCTATTACATAAAGCTAAAATTTAAATAACATGGATATAAAATCTTGATTATTCTCTAACAATTAATTTCTTTATTACATATAAATATGGTCATAAACATTAAAAGTATTATATACTTCTTCAGCAATTTTAGCAATATTTCCAAAATTATTATGAACTTCTGGAAACCTTCATCTTTTTCTAGACCCATTTTGGGGACTTTTAACTTTGGTGGTACTGTGTAAAGTGATCTGATTCACTCAACACAAGATCCTGAGATGACTCTGAAACCATCAGATTTAAATGATTTTATGTATACACATAGAAAGTATAAAACCTAAAAACCTAATTTTATCACAACTCTCATTATCTCTATGGAATTATGTCCATTTACAAACTCACACATACACACATCTACAACGACATTCACTTTTGTGAATTTGTTAGACAATCTTTGATTAGCACAAGGTGCCAGATCTCTGGCAAAGTTTAAAACTAAACCAATTGAACACTAGATCACAGAAGAGTAAATGGACAGGTATTTTGGTATCTAATTAAATTTGTCTTCTTAAGTGCTTTCCCTTGGATGGCACAGATTATATTTCCATCTACACTTCGATGGAGTTTTTAAACATGACAATGCTGTTGAAGATCTTTAGTGCCGGCCCTAGTTTTATGTTCATGATCTTGACAATGTCCGTCTGAGTGAGAAGTAGGAATGCTTCGCCGTCAATTTGCTGAAATAAAGAAGTGAAGTATCTTTAAAGATTTTTTCACAGAATATTATCATGGATATATAATACTCACTGATCCCACATTGCCATACTGATATGTATTTAAACGTGCCAAAATAGTAGGGATTTCCTTAACTGGGCCTGCGTACCAGGTTAGACTGAAATAGATTTCTCAACTGCACCATATTTTGAGACGTATCAAATGAGTCATGTGATTTTATATTGATTATAATCCAATTCCTTACAATGGTTACACATTATAGAATTTGTTCAGTTTTAGAAAGAGTCTAGATGATAAGATGCGAGTTACCCAAAAGTATTTAGCTGCTATTTTTAGAATGGAGTTTCATTCAAATTTCAAATCCCTGATTCAATTCTTTTTTTGGTCATATTTTGTAGGATTTGAGATATCAAAACATTTAAATTTTATTCATTAATGATATAAAGTTTAAGTATGAGGATTGTATGAGAGAGTGATTATCTATACATAATAAACTATATGCCGTCTCCATGTGACATAGAAACCAGAAATATCACACACTCAGCTAAACAAACATCCGTAAAAAGCTTATATACAATTTGAAGTTTCAAATACAGCCAAACCTGTGTAAGTGGCCACCTCTATTAAGCAGCCAAATTTGCTATTTTCAATTCCTATGCTTTCAGAGCAAATTAACCTGTATTAAGCAACAACCTGTCTTAAAGGACCACCTTTGTTCCACTTGGCTGGCTGCTTAAGACAGGTTTGACTGTATTATAATTGTGTTAGATATTATACAATTTTTTCAGGAAAGATAAAAAAAATCAAGTTAAAATAAATGAAATGGGTTGATCCCATTTTTAATTAAGTTGTGTACTGGACCTCAGCATAGTATCATAACAGCAACAATTGTCTAAATATGCGTTGCCTGTGGGTGAAAATTTCATATTTGTAACTAATCAAATAAATTATACGATACATGTACATATAGTCACGTAATCAGTTACCTCTTCCTTGAACAATTTGGCCTGCTCCTCGCATCCTGGCAGAGTGTTTACAAATGCTGCCACCTGCTCTATAGTCCACTTGCCGACATCGTTGCCACGGATATTGGTTACTCCGGGCAATAATTTGGAATGTTGTTCCCAGCAGAGGGGCACCTCTGTCTTGGGGGTTGAGATCATCGAGGATGAGAACACAGAATTGTGTATACCCTGTCGTAAACTCTCTTCTGCGAAGGAGAAAGAACACAATGAGCCGTTAGAGTAATTGCTTATTGAATACAATAAACATATTTTATCACTTGAGATACATGTGCAGTAATGCAATAAACCACAACATATTTTTGTTATTAAACTAGTTTCATATATCTCTACTGATTCATAGCTTGCTATAATAGCTCAGGTCTCATACATAAAATGCTATTAAACTTACATTCAGATTTGCCCTGTCATATAAAATCATTGTAACCAATGTTACACTTTAGATTATCAACTGGTATTGATTGTTTGTTTAAATATTTAACATTATCTTTATGCCATCGAGGACTAACAGACGATCAGTTCATCTAATCACTCTTTCCTGAAACCTTTGAAAATTAACCAGTACTCGAGCAGATCTCTGCAATAACTGACAACTTTCCAACTTGAATCGGTGGTGAGAGACAAATGACAATGAGATAAAATGTTTTATATCATACATCACAGAGCCTAACAGTGTGGACTGGCAAAAATTTGAACTCATGACCCCTTAATTGATAGTCAGATGCACTACTGACTGAGCTAACCATACCCAGCAATATACTTAATGAAACTTACAACTGTTAATGACAATGACCTATACATTATTAATTCATCTACAAAATACCTTTCTCTTGTCTTTCTTGTTTTTTCTCTTGTGTTGTTTTCTGTTCCGCAAGACCCAGGTAGTAGCTCCTGAAAGTATGTCACATTTTAAAACATATGTTTAAAATACAAAATTTAGAAAAGAGAGAGTAACATAAATGGATCCAGAAATGTTCATGTAGAGTGTGAGGTGATGGGGGCCCCTTGATTCCAGGGAAGTATGCCTGGTTTGGCCTATTAATTAAATTAAATTAAATATAAACCTGGTTTTCGTTTAAGCATATCAACACAATTTAAGCATGATTTAGCGTCTTTATTTAATGAATCATATCTCATTAATTCATAAGCTTACCAGTTGAATTAACATTAAATTTAACCAACCAACATCCATCCCACAATCGGGCGATCCTTAAAAAACATGTGCTTTTTCCCAACCTAAGATTTCTGAAGTGGAATTGTGGAAAAACGTGAAATTATTTATGCAATGCAGTCAAACCTATTGGTCACCTTTATTAGGTAACCACCTGTCTTAAACAGTCACATTTTCTATTTACCATTTTATATGTTTAGTTTTAATCAATGTGCTAAGCAGCCACCTGTCTTAAGGGGTCATCTTTGCTCTTTCCCTTAAGTGGTTGCTTGAGACAAGTTCAACTTCACTGGAAAAAAAAAATCTAAACGTAGTAAATAAATGTTTAAAAAAAATTAAAAAGAATTGGACCCTTTTGTGTAGATAAGTAAGAATATAGAAAATAGTGTTTGTTTTATTTTTAGATGCAGTTTCCGAATCAAGTATCATGAGCTTTAGACTAACTTTGGTCTTCGCCCCCGTCCAAATTTTTTTGGCACGTCTCTATTCTGCATGGCATGTAGTATAGGACAACCCGAGGCTTTGTAGTGCGTCAAACATTTCCCCGTCACATGTCCACTACCATCACAACCCTCCGTCGGGCATCTCCTGTAATTAAAAGTTATTTTTAAATGGCGATCAAAGGTTTAAAACATAAAATTTTTTATCAGAGAGAAACTACATTCAATAATTTGAATCACTTTTGTACCTGGTGTAAATTCATAAAACATTAAATCATCAGAAATAGATTACTCAAAACCTTGTGTTCTCTGTAAATAAAAAAAATATTCAGAAGAAATATTATTTTTATCTAATTTAGATTTAAAAGTTACTTTTCTAATACTCATATGAATTAATGGGAACATATCCAAATTTTAATAATTGGCAGATACAACATGCCTATATATACTCACTTACCGATGTTGCCAAAAGGATATATATTTAAACATGGCAACATAATATATTGAAAAGGGATTTTCTAACTTAGCGCCTTGGTTAGCCTAAAATAGATTTCATGTTTAAAATGCAACATATTTTGTGATGTATTAAAAGTTAGAAAATCTAAATCTTAGAAAGGGTCCGAATGACGATGTGAAGGTCGTCAATAAGTATTAAAGTGCTTTCAATTTAAGTGTTTCCTACTTTTAGAATGAGGATTTTATTTCAAGTTTACTACTCCAATTTAATTATTGATTTTATCACATTTTGATGAATTTGAAATCCAAACAATTCAGATTTTATTTACTAATGATAATGAGATGCTTTTTATCCATATTAAACATAATTTTACTTTTTAAGGCATATATAGTATTTTTTTCCTGATATATTGGTTTAATTAAAATTAAAAATTTTGCCCTGTAAAAAATTAGCTAGAGAGAGTTCCATTAAAAACTATGGTTACCACCGTACGGACCAAAGTTGATCAAACTGTATCTGGTTTAGTCAGTATGCACTGGTAAAATGGCTAAGATGATGTAATTTGGTTACCCTGGTTTAACCAAGCTAAAACGATAACAGAACCATGGTACACAGCTGATAGACGAGTGCTAATTTGCTCAGATGTAAATTTTTTTGGGTTCGAACCTTGGGAGTATTCGGACAACAAATATCAAGGGAAGATGAAGATGTGATGTTTTGGGGTTACTTATTTGAAGTTACTCTACTTACTTTGGCTCCGGAGGGGCTGCAACTTCATCTAGCCTGTCTACAAGTGGTGGATCGTCAGGCTTCAGTGAAGACGCTCCCAGACGATCACCGAGAACAGACTCCTTGTTCATGTTTAGCTCGGAATATGGGCAGCCAAATGTACTGAAATGTACAAATATATCTACATGTACAATATTGAAGGTTGCAGACCACTACTTACAGACTGGAGATGCCCCTCCCTTTTCCATGAGTGATCACAGTTATAACGTACAAGGTGAAAGGTCGAGTAATAAATAAAAAATTTGGCAGGAAAATTGTGCCTATTGAATTTCAAAGTTTAATAAGATCATTTAGTTTTATAGAAACAGCAGTTTTATACAAAAATATTCTAAATTATCACGATTTAACCCCAATGAAATTTCAGTCACTGCAGATCTGACATTTTGCAAACAAACCAGCTACTAAGGGAAGATCAACCTGGCCTTCCCAATTCTTTATGTGTTTTAAATTACTGAATCTGATTGTTTCTTGGATATATAACAGTGGAATAGTATAACAGTGGAATATTGGGACATCTATGTATTGGTGTTGTTAGTTTTGTAGAGTGACCTACAGGAAGTAGGGAACAACCGCATTAGTGAACAACAACCAGAAAGTGATAATATGTATTATTGTTAATATCAATGGTACCTGACAATTTTTGTCTTAAAATACTTCACGGAATGAAAATTTTATGCAGTTTTTATATTTAGAAACATGGAATAAAAGTCAATAAGATGGTTTGATTGCAATCGTTCTTAATTAAAAAATTGAAATGAGTCTGGCAACATGAATGCACCCCCACCTATTGATCAGAAACCAAATTTTACCGAAAATTAAGTAGAATCAAAGGACTCAAGGTCCTGAGAGGTGCCATGTGTTTGTTTGTTTGAATATTTTATATATTTTGTCTGAGTTATTGCTATACCATCTAGGGCTAAAAGACGATCAGAATCTATACAACGTAGGGCCTTTTACGGCATATTACAGAACTTTTCTGTAATAATGTTTACCATTTCTAAAAATTACATCAATTTGAAATCAACCATGATTGACAACAGGAAGAAAGCCGGTAATTTTACTTAAATTTTGATTCAGGGTCTATTTTCATTGTTGATATGCTAATTAGTATGGACACTCCTACAAGGGACTATTTTCATTGTTGATATGCTAATTAGTATGGACACTTCTACAAGGAACTATTTTCATTGTTGATATGCGATATGCTAGTTAGTATGGACATTCCTTCATTTTAGCCTTAGTAGTAAATGGCAATCGTGAGCAAACATCAATATCAAAAGTAAAACATTGAAAAGATACTTTCATCAGACAGATACATAAACAAGAGGCCCAAGAGGGCCTGAGGACGCTCTACTAACTCATAGTGGCCATAGCACTTTTTGAAATTCCACAATATTTGCCCTCTTTGTGGGGGGGAGGGTGACTGAACAAAAACTTAATTGCTATGAAAAGGAAATACTTTAAATTCCCATAACATTCATCTGTAAAAGCATAAAGTCCCTTGTACAGAACCCTTTTACAACACAGCCCCATAATTTGTCAGAACTTTAATCACCCACTCTTAGCGATTTGTTATGAGCAGAAATGATTCAAATTTTAAAAAGAAGTTTTTTTGTACACATAGATGCAAAATGAAAAAAATCAATTTTCCCTATAATATTCCTATGTTAAAGTCACATTTCAGGGCCCCAATATATCCCAGCCCCTTGATATGCAAAATCTTCAATCCTTGCTGATGTAAGGATAATTTATATCAAATATTAACTAGTTTGACTGAAAGGTTATCGAGAGGAAATTTGTGAAAATTCCCAATTTTAACCTAATTGCCTCATCCGCCCCCTAGTAATTGGCCGCTTACGGAAATTCAATCCTCTTTATTGAACAAAATCAAATTTATTGTTACTAGACAATGCTTTTAACCCTTTTTTGACCCACCCTGGCCCCTTATGGAAAGTCAATTCTCCTTATTGAGCCAAATCTTCTTTCCTATGACTACATGATACTTCAGAACTCCAACTGAATAATAATATTGCCTAAATAGATGGGAAAAAAAAAAAGTCTGTTTTCCCATAGTATTCCTATATAAAATTTAAAGTCCCCTTACAGGGCCCCTATAAATTTTAGCCCCTAAATTCTTATCTGCAATCAAACCCCTACACATAGGGATAATTTATGCCAAATATGAACAAATCTGAAATACTAGTTCTTAAGAAAACGATTTTTGTAATTCCCAAATTTTACCCTTTTGGGGCCACTCCTGACCCCTTAAGACAGTAGAACCGAGTCATTTTATAAAACTGAACCTCCTTCACCAAACAATGCTTCTGTGAAGAAATAGGCAAAATCACTTCCATTTTTTTAAAAAAAAATATATATATTTATTATAATGACATCTGTCCCCTAACTGAACCCTCGAGGCGGGATCATTTTTTTACCCTAGGGACACCATTTGAACAAATCTTACAAAACTATAGGTGGTTATCATTACTACATAAACATTATGAAAATCTGTTGGGCAGTTCATGAGAAGAAATGTTTTTAATTTTTGGACTATTTTTAGTAATGGTAGTCATCTTGAATTTCAAATCGAAAAAAAAAATCTTTCTAAATAGTCTCCTATGCAATAGAAACATCCATGTGAAGTTTTAGTTTAATTGGCCTAGTGGTTTCAGAGAAAGTGCTGCTAACACACTTTGGAGACGACAGACAATGCGCCATCGCATAAGCACTTCTGGCCAAACCAGTATAGCTAAAAATCAAGAACTACTTTCTCTTGAGCAGTCAGAGGGTGCATATGAAATGAGCTAAATTTTCTAACTTCTTACGATATTAATGAGACTCCAGAAAATCTGGCGAGCCAAAAAGGGTCAAAACTCCTGTAAAATTTGGCTGACAATGAAAATATTGAACTTCCCCTGTATTTTATAAGTATATATGAACACACCAAATATTAATTAAATACATAGACCCCTTCAGAGGTTACTGATCTGAAAATGATTTTCATGATGGACAAATGACAAAACAAATGAACGGGTTGACACTTAGGAAATGTCGCTTTACCATTCTTTGAATGATGGAAGCACAAAAATCACTCCTGTCTTATTTATTAAAAAAAGAAATGTTGATCTGTAAACACAATATAACACTATATACCTATGATGGCCAGAGTATTTGGCTCCCTTGATGTGCCCTATTCCTTTACAGCCTGGGGTTGGGCATACTCCTGGTCCCGTACCAACTACCAGATCAGATCGACCTGAAATTCAATTTTTATATACCGGTATTTAAAAAACATCTTAAAACATCATTTAAAAATACTGATTGAAAACTAGCATGGTAAGTCAAGATACAGGGAGCATTGAAAAAGTCAAGGGGTCCTCCATTGTTGAGTGGTCCAAGGCGCAATCTCGAGCTCACTTGCCTCTCACTGCTTAGGTCATAGGTTTGAGTCTCGCTCGCTTCAAAAACTTTATGTGAGAAAGTTTGCCAGTTACTTGTTGAAGGACGGTAGTTCAACTCAGATTCATTCTGACGTCTTCCTCCACCAATAAAACTGGATATGTCATATATATCCAGAAATGTGTTGAAAATGGCACTAAACCCCATTAAACAAATAATTAAAAAATAAAAAGTCAAAACAAAACAACTCTCTTACCTGAGGACCTGAGGTATAAGTTGATAATAATGGATACCACTTCTGTTAGGCAAACACAATTATTTAATGAAATTATCTTTATTTTATGATCAAAGGCATTTCCATGACTAAAAATAGACAGATTGGGTTATACCGATGTGACATGCATTCATAGTATATCACAAAGTGCTTTTATGTTTTTTCCAATGCGGTTCAACACCATGGCAACGAGTTTAAATGGTGGAGAAAAGACTTCAAATTCATAAACATGAATCCAATTAGAACCACCATCCTTCCACAAGTTAGGCCTTTCCTAAAAAAAACTTTGTTTGCTGGTTCCAACCCAGTATTTTTCATGTGAGTAGATAGGTAGGTATTTTTGAGCCAGATTTTGGTTTACCAGTACTCAAGTACACGTCGCAAATAACAGATAATTTTCCCATTTGAATCAGCGATGAGAGACGAACGGTGATGAGACACAATGTCGTATATCAATCATCACAGAGACTGTGACCAGATGGGGATTAGAACTCACAACCCCGATAGTCAGATGTGGTACTGGCTGAGCTAACTTGTCCTGGCTAAAGTTGAAAGTACCATTATGATGGGAATTTTATCCTTTTTGCAAAATGGTCCTATTATATTATATCTGACTGAACATGATTTTCAATTCATCTTTTTTCTTTTTAATTTTCCAGTCATTAAAAAATTTAAGGCATGTTCTCGTTAAAGCATCTAACTAACAAATGTAGAGCAGAGTATCAAACAATTTGTTACTGCATACTTACTGATAGGAGGTACAAGAGGATGCCCAGTTTTTGCACACCATCCAGGAGGGTGAAGGTCAGGTGAATCGTCATCGAGCCAGTAGTCGTACATATCGGACCAGCCATCAAAATGTATTCGGATCATGTGGTTTTCCACCTCCATGATGGTGGCCACCCTGACCAGCAGAGGGTTACGCCTGTCCACCACCTCTACCTTCATGCGAGGTTCAAATGCCACAGGTGCAGACTGCAAATGTCAATATACGTCATAGTATGGATTATTAGAGATTATGAAAAGTCAATGATGAAAAGTCAAAACAATGATGGTGAAAAATCGAAACTATGATGGTGAAAAGTCGAAACAACAAAACTACAACAGTGAAAAGTCGAAACAACATAGTTTTGATTTTCACCATCATTGTTCGACTTTTCATCATCATATGTTTGTTGTTTCGACTTTTCTTAATTAGAAACTTACCGCAATGACCCCAACAGGACACTGTACTCAACAAAACATATGATTGGTTGGTTTGTTTGTATGGTGTTTAGCATCGCTTTCAACAATTTTTCAATCAATTGCGACGGTGTCTACTTGAGACAGTATTCTGAGCACTGTCACACTGGAGTATCATGTCGCAGACACATGGTATGATACCCCACCCAGTCACATTATACTGACACCGGGCCGACCAGACCTAGAACTCTCCTCTTAATGCTGAGCGTCAAGCGAGGGAGCTTCTAGTACCATTTTTAAAGTCTTTAAAACATATGGTGGAAACTGAATTTACAAAAGTCCATTGCATGGTGCTAACTGTTGCTTTTAACAATCTGTCAGCGATCCTCAAGGTAAAAGGATGCTCTACCACAACTTCAGTACAAAAAACGCTTCTCGTCAACACATCTCATAAAATTAGAATAATCATACTTAAACTTAATTTCCAATTACTTTATTTTCACTTGTTAAATCTAAGTAAAACAACCAGGTGACCATGATTTTAGACTGGTTCCAGTAAAACTGCATATGGCTTATTGATATTGAATGATAACATAATAGATAAATAACCAGTCAACATTAAATTGAATTTTTAAGTATTTAAGTCAAACTTAATAAAAAAGTTAACAAGCCTAGTTATTTCTGTGAGCAATTTTCTTTCCTCCTTTCATGTTTGCTTAAAACTGAATTGAAATAAACCAGACTGCATCAGCATCAGACTTTTAGACCCAGAAACTTGTTTAATTATAAACCTTGTACTCACAGGTTTGAAGGCTCTAGCTGGTACAGCCTGAGATTTCACCTTGGCAAGGTATTTCTCCCATGTAAACCCACTTGGATCTTTCCAATCTGAAATATACACATAAATGGTGCATGGAGTGTCATGGGTTTTCGTTTTATTGAAGTCACCAATCAATCAGTGGGCTCCTAGGCATTCCTATTATATTGCTAACAGCGCGAAGAGTCACTTTTTCTACAACTAATATTTAAGGAATATGTAAAAATACTTAAAGAACCATCCAATATTTTTCAACTTACCTATTGGTGGTGACAGAACCAGGCCAGTTTCATCGCAGTAGCCAGTTGGATGTATGAATGGTGACGTCATGTCACACCAGTAGTCGTAGCTGTCCTCCCAGCTGTCAAAGTGTATCAGAACTTTATCACCGAGCGTGTCAGCCACGCTAGCCACGCAGATTAATGACGAGTTTTTCTTGTCCACTGCTTCCAGCTTACTGCCAACACGAAACAAGTTGGGTGTCACAGACTGAAATGGTAAATCGGGAACTTTTCACATTTTAAGATGTGCATCACAGACTGCAAGGTAAATTAGGAACTTTCACATTGTAAGTTGGTCGTCACAGACTGAAATGGTAAATTGGGAACTTTTATATTTTAAGTTAAATGTCACAGAATGAAATGGTACATTGGATACTTTCACATTTTAAGTTGGGTGTCTGAAAAGGTAAATTGGGAACTCCCACATTTTAAGTTGGGTGTCAGACTGAAATGGTAAATTGGGAACTTTTACATTTTAAGTTGGGCGTCACAGACTGAAATGAAAAATTGGGAACTTTCACATTTGAAGTTGGGCATCACAGAGTGAAATGTTAAATTCGTAACTTTCACATTTTAAGTTGGGCGTCACAGTCTGAAATGGTAAATCGGGAACTTCACATTTTAAGTTGAGCGTCAGACTGAAATGGTAAATCGGGACCTTCACATTTTAAGTTGGGTGACACAGACTGAAATGGTAAATTGGGAACTTTCACATTTTAAGTTGAGCATCACAGACTGAAATGCTAAATAGGGAACTTTAACATTTTAAGATGGACATCACAGATTGAAATGGTAAATTGGGAACTTTCACATTTCAGGTTGGGCATCACAGACTGAAACTGAAATGGTAAATTGGGAACTTTCACATTTTAAGATGTGCATCACAGACTTAAATGGTAAATTGGGAACTTCCATATTTTAAGTCAAGCATCACAGACGGAAATGGTAAATTGTGATCTTTCACATTTTAAGTTGGACTTCACAGACTGAAATGGTAAATTGGGAGCTTTCACATTTTAATCAAAATGGTGCAAGTAACTGAAACAATCAGTAAACATCAGTCTCTCTCATTGATTTGCAAACTTGTATAACTTGCCAAATTTTATCATACTGTGTTTAAGCTTTAAGATGAGCTACTTATAAATTTATACCGAGATCCGAACAATGTACACCCATGAGAAACACACAGCTTGACCTGGGTCTACACTGTTTGTAAAGGTGAACAGCAAGCTGGATTCTACTGCCAATAACTCCTCACAAGCAGTTTAGTTGGAATTTAAGATCATGTTGTTGGTGTGGTAAAACAATTTTTTTTTTCAAACTTCCTCTCATTATTATTGCAGTATCTTAATTTTCATAGTGATTGTTTTAATACACAACAGTTTTTCGTTTTTATTTTAACACAACCCTGGTGAAATAATTAACCAAATTCAGCTCCCAATGAAACCACTTCTGGAATAAAAGTTTTTTCAAGTGAGTGTTTTGAATTCGTTACAACATGCATACTACTGTATGGAAGATCAAGATCCATTTTAATAATTTTTTTCAGTTGAGAAAGTGTATAAAGGGAGAAAGAACAACACCAGTTTTCATAAAAAAAACAGCTATGGAACAACATTAACCAGTAAATAAACAACAAAAACTTTCAAATCCCTCATTAATTCACTCACCTGCACAGGTTGGTTAGAAAATAAAGTTTTAGGTGCAGGTGTACTCTTGGTTATCTTCAGGTAGGAACTCCAAGAGAACTCATCAACAGTGAAACCTGCAAATTATGGAATCGTTGGAGTTAAATACTGCAATCAATGAAAACCAAAATAGAACTGGCTCCTGTTTCAAACATTTTTTTTAAATATTTAAAATCTTTACTCAATTTAGACTGGTTATTCATTTATTCTATAATCAATATCAATTAAACCATGTACAGATTTACTGGAACCAGTCTGAAATCAAGATCACCTGGCTGCTTTTCATAGATTTTAAATATTATGTATTTAAGTATATGCTTAAATGCAGTGGTGAAACAGAAGCCTAATAAATTGACTAATCATTATTCAATGCAGACAAAATTTAGTCAATTGAAAATGTACCTTAACTTTCATTAGCACTTACATGTTAGAAATTTTCAGATGCGTGTAAAACTTGCATGTATACATTACATATTATAGCCTACTTGCCTGTTTGTGCTTCATAGGCCAAACATACTCAAGCATCATTACATATCAAAACAAGAGTTACCTACCTTTGGGAGGCTGGAGTGTTTTCCCCTTCTTCTCACAGAAAGATACAGGAAAAATGTAAGGACTATCAATGTCTGTCCAGAAGTCGAAGCATTCAGAGTAGCCATCAAAATGAAGCCTGATTCTGTAACCGCACACTTCGGCAACACTGAGTACACAAAACAATGACTGATGACTCGGATCAACTCCTTCCAGTTTCATGCCCACACGGAAATTATTCCGTACCGATGGAAATGGCTGAAAAAAGGTAAATTGTAAAAAATAATAAAAAGCAAGTCAAGTGAGATGGAGAGATAGATTGCATACACCATGTATCTTTTTTCCTCCCAAAGTTTTTGTTTGCATTGTATTTTTATCATTTAATTTTTTGGGGGGTAATTTTGTTTTTCTCTCACAATATTATTTTATTATTTTAAACATGTTTTTCAGTTTTATTAGTGAAAGAAGACCCAAGAACGAATCTGAGTAAAACAACAGTTACTGTCCTCTTGCATTATGTTTTTGGACTGAGCTGGGCTCAAACCCATGACCTTGTAAGAGGTAAGAGCTCTTTAGATGGAGCACAGAGAACCCTGAATTTGATGTTGAGTTATGACTCATTTATGAATGTAAGGGTCACAAAGAGGGTTCCCTGCAGTAGATTTAAGACAGGAAACCAAGAGTCAAATCACTTTTTAAGCATCAATAAGATTCTCATCAAGAGAATGGAAACAAGAGGCCCAACAGGGCCTGAGCACCGCTACTGACTCATAGTGGCAATAGCACTTTTTGAAATTCTCCTATGAAATAGAAACATTGGGGTGGGGGCATTTTTAACCCTAGGGACACCATTTGAAAAAAATCTAATAAAACTATAGTTGGTCATCATTACTACATAAACATTTTGAAACTTTGTTGGGCCGTCCATGAAAAGAAGATTTTTTAAGTTTTGAACTATTTTTAGTAAAGGTGGCCATCTTGAATTTTAGATAGAAAAAAAATCTTCTGTATAGTCTCCTATGCAATAGAAACATCCATGTGAAGTTTCAGTTTAATTGGCCTAGTGGTTTCAGAGAAAGTGCTGCTAACACACTTTGGAGACGGCGGACAATGCGCCATCGCATTTATTTCAGAATAAATGAAAAAAAAAAGAGAATTTTCTGTTTCCCCATAGTATCCCTATGTAAAATTCTTAGTCCCCTTACAGGGCCCCTATAAATTTTAGCCCCTAAATTCTCATCTGCAATCAAACCCCTACACATAGGGATAATTCATGCCGAATATTAACAAATCTGACATACTGGTTCTTAAAAAAACGATTTTAGTAATTTGAATTTTTACCCTTTTGGGGCCCCTTCCTGACCCCTTAAGACATTGGAACCCAGTCATTTTTACAAATCTGAACCTCCTTCACCTTACAATGTTTTTGTGAAGATAAAGGCAAAATCAATTCCATTTAAATTGAACCCACGGGGCGGGGTCATTTTTAACCGTAGGGACACCATTTGAACAAATCTAACAAAACTATAGTTGGTCATCATAACTAAATAAACATTTTGAAAATCTGTTGGACCGTTCATGAGAAGAAGATTTTTTAAGTTTGGGACTATTTTTTAGTAACGGTGGCCATCTTGAATTTCAGATTGAAAAAAAAAATCTTCTGTATAGTCTCCTATGCAATAGAAACATCCATGTGAAGTTTCAGTTCAATTGGCCTAGTGGTTTTAGAAAAGATGAAAGAAAAAGAGAATTTATTGTTTTCCCATAGTATTCCTATGTAAAATTCTAAGTCCCCTTACAGGGCCCCTATAGATTTTAGCCCCTAAATTCTTATCTGCAATAAAACCCCTACACATAGGGATAATTTATGCAAAATATAAACAAATCTGACATACCGGTTCTTAAGAAAACAAATTTAGCAATTCCCAATTTTTACCCTTTTTGGACTCCTCCTGACCCCTTAAGACATAGGAACCCAGTCATTTTTACAAATCTAAACCTCCTTCACCAAACAATGCTTCTGTGAAGAAATAAGCAAAATCATTTCCATTTAAAAAAAATAAAAAAATAATGACATGTATCCCCTAATTAAACCCTCGGGGCGGGGTCATATTTAACCCTAGGGACACCATTTGAACAAATCTAACAAAACTATAGTTGATCTTAATTATTACATAAACACATTCAAAATCTGTTGGGCCGTTCATGAGAAGAATTTTTTAAGTATTGGACTGTTTTAAGTAACGGTGGCCATCTTGAATTTCAGATAGAAAAAAAAAAAATCTTCTGTATAGTCTCCTATGCAATAGGAACATCCATGTGAAGTTTCAGTTTAATTGGCCTATTGGTTTCAGAGAAAGTGCTGCTAACAGACAACAGACGACGGACGACAGACAACGCTCCATCGCATAAGCACTTCTGGCCTTTGGCCAGTAGAGCTAATAAATACTAGAGACAACTTGGCTCATGTTGCCACTGGATGGATAATGCAAACAAGTGTCTTAAACAAAACAAGGAAATAAGAAACTGGTACAGATCTGACTTGTGAATACAGTAAGTTTCTAGTATGTAAACTTATATGTAAATACATGTATTGAATCTGTCATTTATTTTGTTTTAAAATGTATATATGTATATTATACTATGTAATGTCTTGAAATAAAGTCTTTATTATTATTAGTCACTACACTAAGTTCACACTATACAAATCTGCCATTTCAAATGGAAACTGTGCAGTTCACTGATGAAAGATTTGTTAATAATGATGGTATATTTGACAATGAGAAATTGGAAAATGGAATCAATTCATATATTTTCTAAAATGTAGCTTAATTACGGTAACTCACATTTTTAAACAATCTTGCAGGTGCCTCAACAGCATTTTCTTGTTCCAGGTAGCGCGTCCATACAAATGCCTTGGATTTCTTGCCTTAAAGACAATATCACATTATATAGAAACTACAAACTACTCATTTTCAATCTCATAGAACTTCATTATGTTAATCATTTATACTTTATTTCATTAAAACTGTAAATTATTTTTATCAGTGTCCTTAATTTTTAATTGTCCTGATGTATTTGTCTTTACGTACGCCATTTTTTTTAAAGAGTAGATCTGCCACTGATACAGGCTTACACACAGTAAAACTTGTTTCATCTTAGAAAGAGTCGGAATGACGTCAAACAGTATTTAAGTGCTGTCTATTTTTAGAACTTGATTTCGTTTCAAGTTTACCAGTTCAATTTAAATATTGATTTAGTAATGTTTTGGGGGATTTGACAATCTTGCAGGTGCCTCAACAGCATTTTCTTGTTCCAGGTAGCACGTCCATACAAATGCCTTGGATTTCTTGCCTTAATTGGAGTTTATTTATTAATGATAAGAAAATGCTTTTTATTCATTTTAATAATCATTTTATTTTTTAAGACATTTATAGCATTTTTTCCTGATATTATCCCTTTAAATTGTTCTTGATCATTAAATTGTCCTTGTATATGAAATAGTTTGTAAATTTTTGAGGTATGCTAGTAAGTTTTGATTGCTAGTCAGTCTTGATGGAAAGGATAAGAGTAACAGAATTGAGGTTTAACACTGTTTTCAACACATCCCATTTGGCCATAATAAATTAATTGCTAAATTATCATTCACGCCCGACCCCTAATTTTCACGCCGCACCAACCCTTTTTATTTTCATAAAAAATAAAAATTTAAAAATCATTAAAAATTTTAAAAATGAAAATAAAAAATATAATCCTCCCGCCCTCCCCGTTTTTAAGAAAAATTTGGATGATAATCTAGCAGTTAATTTATAATGGCTTTATGGAAACAGTTTAATTGTTGGAGGAAGACCTGTAAATGAATTTTGAGAAGAACCACTGTCCTTCTGCTAACTAACTAGCAAACTTTCTCACATAAGTATTTATCTAGGCCGGGCTTGAACCCATGACCTGTGGTCAGAGGTAAGTGATCCTGAGACAGCGCATTAGACCACTTGGAAACACCATAATGACAATGGAAGCATACCGTAGTATAACACATTTAATGTCAAGCGGCACATTCATATTAATGTTCCGATACTGAAATACAATTTGTATTGATCATCACAGCAGTGAAATTACACCCATCACATTTACAGCAAGGGGACTTGGACAAATATAACTTTTTTTACACTCATCATCACAGCAGTGAAATTACACCCATCATGTTTACAGCAAGGGGACTTTGACAAATATAACTTTTTTTGCACTCATCATCACAGCAGTGAAATTACACCTTTCACGTTTAAGACAAGGGGACTTGGACAAATATAACTTAGATAATTGATCTTCTGGGCAAGCGACTTTTTATGCTAAAAAGACAGCTCACAAGGTGCATCAATTAAAAGTGTTCTATGTTGGATTGTTTATGTAAATACCTTGAACTTTATGAGTATGTTTAAGTTAGAATTAATTGTCTATATCAAACATAGTAAATATTCTTTTTTTATTTTATTATATTTATTATTACATTTTTTATATTGATATAATAGTCCATTCCAATGCATCAAACATGGGCAGAAATCAATCTAAAGATAATTTGCTATAAAAGGGTGCACTATTTAAGAAGTATTTAATAATAATTGATTTTACTGAAAAAAAAAACAGGAAATAATAACCTGCAGAAGCCGGGTCGACCTTGGCATCTTTTTCTCTATTGAAACCATCCTTCAACAGAAATTTCTTCCTGCCTTTCTTTAACCCAAGCACCATTTTAGACATTGTGCCATGCTTCTTCACCCCACGCATACGTCTGAAAGGCAAGTGTTTAAGATTTGGTATAATTTTTCTAATAATTGGTGTGTATCGATCTTTTTTAACTCGATTGCAGAATAAGCTCAGAGCTTTTGTAATTTTTTGGTCCATTCCATGGTAAAACCAGTACAGTTGATATTCATGAAAGGCTAAGTCTGGGCTCAAACCTGCAACCTCTGGTACTAGAGACTAACACCCATTACACTACCACCTCTGCTTTTCTGAAATATCTGTTCATGCATACTAAACTGTGGCGATAGTCATGATTTTTTTAAGCAAACAAAGTTAAACATTATATTGTTTAAACGTAAGTCAATTAGAAAAAAATGATTTCAAAATTGCTGCATGCTTGGTAGACCTTACAAAAAATGAATGATGGAGTACAACCGGAAATTCTCATCTTGAACCTGAAATTAAATGCTTAAACACTTTCAACCTACGTCTAAAAAAGCTTCTTAATTAGAGCAACAGTAAATTTGCATATTGTGGTTGTTTGTATGGGTTTTTCACTTTTTTCAACTGTAGTTAAGTTTTGCAATAGTGGTCAGTGGTGCGCACCTATCACTGTTTCTGGGATCTGCTAGTGGGTTAAACCAGTACAGGATACATCATATCAATAAGCCACAGGCTTCTTACACACACAGAGGTCGGAGACCCATGGAAGTTACTAAGAACAAGTTCATGACCAATCACCAAAGATATCGTGACTGGGTCGTCATTAGCTCATGACACCTGGATAGACAGTCAAACGTGTTATCAACTGAGCTGGCCAGGTCATTTGAATGTACATTCATGCTTACTTGCTGTCGAAAGCCCCCACACATGTTTGGCTGCAGAAGCGACCTTGCTTGTAAAAGTCTGTTGTGAATCCATACTCGCCACAATTCTCACATTGTGTAATCTCATCTTTATTAGTCACTTCCTCTGAATTTTCAAAAAAGTAAAATAAGGTAATTAAAGGTGGGTTTTTTAATTTAAATATAAGTATTTTTTTTCATTTTCAAGTAGCCAAGAATACATCATTTTTTTTTCACTAAACGCTTACACCTGTTGCATAAAACTGCCCATTATCTATTTTCAAGTTTAGTTTAGTTTAAAAAAGCTTTTATTTAACGTTTAAATATCCTTTTTTTTTAATACATGTTATGCTGATGGCATCCTGAATACGAGAAGTAATTAGCAAACTTTCTCACAAAAGTATTTTGGACTGAGCTGGGCTCAAAATGGAAAATATATACAGCTGCCCATTGGTAGTGTACAGTAACTTGGACATTTCTTCTTTTTTTTCTCCCATTTTAACATCACTACTAAGGGCCAAATGCCCCCAAAGTGCTCCGGGATGTAAAAATGTATTTTCACTAAAAGCAAGAGGGTTACACTGGCCTTACATTGCTCACCTTAGGCATGGGAAACCATACCAAAAAAAGCGATTTTTTATACTTCAAGAGACATATATCAGACATTAACAAATATTATAAACTGATGTTTTTTCAAAATGATGTTACATTATTGGACAGATACTTTGTAAGTTTGGTGGGATCCAGTCAAAAATACATGTACATCGATCATCCAAAACTGCAATTGTAAGAAAGCACACAAGGTCAAAATAATGCAATTTTTGACAATTCATGACCATAACCCCACCCGACTGAGGTAAACTTCACCAATGACTTCTATAATGTACTGACCTTCTTTAATGTCTGTGTCTTGGTCTGACTCCATTTTAATGTCTTTGACGTCTAAGGTGTTGTTGTTGTTGTTACTGTTGCCGTTATTATTGTTGTTGTTATTAGCTTCAGAGGCCTCAGACTCATTACTTGTATTCAATGTCTCATTACACTCGAGGTCATCCGTTATTACCTCCAACACTCCGAGGTCATTCATACGGAACTGAAAATGTTAAGTTTTATGAATGTTTGAGGATGTTCAATCAAGCATAATGTCAAATGTCACACAATTCAATTTTTTAAAAAAAATTGCAGTTTGATTTAATAACATAATAACAGCATTGAATGATGTGATAAAATGTGACTAGCAAATGTGCCTGATGACTTGAAGGCGTTAAACTTTATAACTACATTTAACTAATGAGTTCTCCATCGCACAGATCTCATATAATGTGTAAAGCCAATGTGCTACTTAAAAGGCCACAACTCCACCAAACATTGATGGAGCAAAACCTGATAGTGATATGCATGACTGGACATCATGCTGATACTCCCTAGCAACTCTGGCCGAAATTGATCAAGAAGTTTAGGAGAAATAGTGCTGACAAGACTGACCATTAAAAACTAGAGCTATCACCGAAGGTGATGAATACCCCCTAATGCCGCCATGACAGAACATGGTTTACCATTGTATGAAGTTTTATTAAATTATATCCAATAGTTTTAAAGTTATGCTCCAAGGGAAATATATCAATGGGCAATAACTCTGTAATTAGCAAGAATAGAGTTATGTTTCCTGTACACTGCACTTCCTGTCATTATATTCTACCATTGTATGAAGTGTGATGAAATTCCATCCAGTACTTTAAAAGTAATGCTCCGGACAAGGGAAATATATCAAAGGGCAATAACTCTGTAATTAGCAAGAATAGAGTTATGTTTCCTGTACACTGCACTTCCTGTCATTATATTCTACCATTGTATGAAGTGTGATGAAATTCCATCCAGTACTTTAAAAGTAATGCTCCGGACAAGGGAAATATATCAAAGGGCAATAACTCTGTAATTAGCAAGAATAGAGTTATGTTTCTTGTACACTGCACTTCCTCTGATTATATTCTACCATTGTATGATGTTTGATGGGGGTATAATAATGAAAGAGTTGTCACAACTCTGCCAAAAGTTGATGGAGTTGAACATGACAATGATTGATTGATTGAATATTGAGTGTCATTCTTTTACCATCAAAGGCTAACAGACGATCAGTTAACCTAACCACTGTTTCCTGAGATCCTGAAAGGTTAACCAGTACTCAAGCACACCCCATCTCTGCAAGTAACTGATAACTTTCCCATTTGAATCAGCAGTGAGAGATGAATGAAAATGAGACATAATGTCATACATCAATTATCAGGAAGACTGTTGCTGCGTGGGGATTAAAACTCACAGCCCCTGGATTGAAAGTCAAATGTGTAACCGACCTGAGTTAATTGGGCGCGGCCGAACATGACAAGAATATGCATAACTTGACTTTGTACCGATACTCCCAAACAAATTTGACCATAATCATGAGAGAAGTTTAGGAGCAGTAATACCAAATATTAATAAAATACATCGACCCCTGAATGTTGGTTTTCAAAAAAGCTGACCTGGTCATTGCCATGTTAGCAACTTCCTTTGGCAACGTTTTAATGCTGGTAAGTTGTTTTAAATATCAAGTCAATACCCTTACATTTAATATAAACTAACAAAAGATTTCTACTACGTACCTTGAGATCACTTCCTGGCAGTTCCCCTATTCCATCTTCCCAGGTCATAACATCAACTGGGTTGAAGTCATCTTTCTGGCTTTCATCTTTTTCATCATTACTTTTTTCCTCATCTTTCTCCTTCTTTATTTCATCCACTTCCATTCTCTCTACACCAGTTTCAATTTCATTCTTATCTGAAACTTTAACACCAGTCTCAATATTTGTCATCTCTCCAGCTTCAATTTTTATTTTTGTAACAGTTTTATTTATGTCCTTCTTAGGATCAGGAACTGCGTCAGTCTTATCATTTTGCTTGTCATCCGTACCATTATTACTTAATGTACTTACAGAGTCATTATTAGCATGTTTAGTGGAAATTTCATGATTTTCTGGTTCACTTTTTACTTTGTTTTTATTAGCACCGTTTTCAATGTCCTTGGACAAGTCAGTAATGTTTTCTGGTTTATTTAATTGTTTGCACTGTTTCACCAACTCCCAGTTCTTCTGTGCTGGCAGAACACTTGTTTTGGTTGACGTGAAAGCACCACATCCCTGGGTCCATGAACTGACAACCGGTTTATTTGTGGAACCAACTTCTACGACCTTTGCTGTTGGCATAGGGTTTGACAGTGTAGTCACTTTTGTGGTAGGATTTGTGTTGATGGCCATTCCGACTGTTTTATGTGTGGCAAAAGATTTAGAAGTTGTCATCACTCCGCTTTTTATAACGGGACTGGTTATGAGAATTTGTTTGTTCTCTGTCACACTTGTCTGCGGATGATGGACTGGCCACGAGATTTTTGCGGGGCCCGACGGAAGCATAATCTGCGCTTCTGCCATCGTGATTTTCGCCTTGTTGACCTTAGTGTCAGTTTTCACAAGTACTTGTGTAGAATTGGATGGCATTATCGTGTACTGTTTATTACACATTATAGAAAAGCCAGATTTGGCTTTTGAAACAAAATTTGCTGACTTCTGAGTAAACACTGCACCGGGACCTAAATTGGTTATTACTTTATTACCTGCAGTAAAAACTGAAGAAGTTGTCACCTTTGGTGGAATTTTGGTGTTTGGTTTTGGAGATTCTGATGGACTCTGTGGTGTTGGGGTTTCACTCCCTTTTTTGTCATTTAATAAAGATTTACCATCCATAGCATTTATTGAAACAACAGCCATCTTACCAGAATTGTCAAGTAGTGATTTTGTTCTAGCTGTATTCCACGCGCTCACCGGAACCTGAAAACTGATTTGTGTTGAAGCTGGGTTCCGTAATACTTCACCAGTTTTACTAGAGTCAGGTTGAGCTGTTTTAAGGATGGATGTTTGCTGATTTTTCTGCTCTGCTGTTACAGTACACAAAGGTTTTGTCAGCAGACTGGTTGGGGACAGTCTGTTCTGAAGAGTGACAACCTGTGGGGAAGGGAATCTAGTGGCACCTGTAGTTACCAGGGTAACACCTGTCTGTACTGTCGTCTGTGGTTTAGACTGTAGAGACAGGACGGCACTTGGCAAAGGCGATATTTGAAGAGTCACTGTGCCATCGGAAGTCCTTGCTGTGGGAAGCTGCAAGAAAAAATTATGGGAATAGCAGTTATTCTATTTGGTTCAAACAATAATCCTTATGCCTTATATCAGCTTTCACAAATCAAATTATTCACAAGAAATAGTACAGAAAGTCAAGATTATTTTCTTCAAAAATAAACCAGTACATGAAGGATCTTTTATCTAAATTGCAAAAACAATATAACAGAAAGACAAACTTTACCAGCAATACCTGCAACAGATTCAATGTCTGATGTTTATAGATTATACCAGATGATCAATATTTGCTAAAAGCATGTTTTGGCTATTTTGGCAGATGTGAAAAACAAACATGTCTGGTATAAAAATATATATTCAGACAATGATATTAAATGGGTTGAAAAGAAACAAAAAATATAACATATTTCCATAACAAAATCAAAACTGAATATAAGAAAACAATTGTTTTGAGGATCTTGAAACCAACAAACAAAAAAACCGTCTGATCATTCATATATGTCATCAAGTATCCTGGTATGTTTCCTATAAAGTTTTATTTTTAATTTTTTAAGATTTCCATTGAAATTTATGATTAAATGTGTGTTAATTTCCTTAAGCGAAATATATTTCCTTTTAGAAAGAATGATATATCAATAAATTGTGAATCCATTTCAGTAACCGGTTTATAAGTAACTAAATGTGCAAGGGCTACGATGTTGAGCCCACCAGTACCGACCTGTGATCAAACTATTTTATTATGGTGAATATTTATGGTATATTACAAGATATGAAGCAAACACGAAATTTTGTACCTATTTCTGACCTTGAACCTCTAAGTGTGACCTTGGCCTTTGAGATATGGACCTGAGTCTTCAGCGCAACATGTTGTCTGATTGTGGTGAATATTTGTGCTATGTTATTTCAAAATCTGTCAGGCGGTTTACAAGATAGGGATCATCAGACCATCAGAAGAGAGACGTTGAATAGCTTTCTTCTCAAATTTGTTGTTGTGTATCACTGTGTAATGAACATATGTTTATGTAATATGTTGATAACTAGTAAATATTGTTTAAACCAAGACCATGGGCTTTTTTCTGACCTTGAACCTCTTAGTGTGACTTTGACCTTTGTGCTACAGATCTGGGTTTTGCGTGACACATCATCTGATTATGATGAATATTTGTGCAATGTCATTTCAAAATCTGTTGGTTGGTTTACAAGATAATTATTCGGACACATTATTTTTAATGTATTTCTGACCTTTAAGAAAGACCTTGACCTTTGAGCTACGTAGATCCTTAGTTTTGCAAACAACACATCGTATGATTATGTTGAATATTTGTGCAATGTCATTTTAAAATCTGACAGGTGGTTTACAAAATAATATGGAGCGGACACGAACTTTTGTATGGTATGTATTTCTGACCTTTAACCACTTAAGTGTGACCGTGATCTCTGGACTAGATCTTATGCCAAACACATCATCTGATTATTGTACCATGTTATTTCAAAATCTTGTCAAGTGACACATAATATAAAATTAACTTTGACAAAACCTAGTGTATATAATCAACATTATATTTTCATTCATGATACCTCATGACAAAAAACAGAACTGAATATTACCTTCAACACAAATAAAATCATGACCTCTGATACAGATAAAAAAACATGACTTCTGACTCAAGCATTTTGACTGAAAAGATTTATAAAAACAGAAAAGGCTTAGCAAATACTGAAAACGTAGAAATATAATTATACATGGACAAGACTATAAAAAAGAAGAAAAAAAGAAGACAATTTAACAAAATTACTCACATAAAAAACAATAACAATTTCTAAATGTGTATCCTTCTAGTAAAATTGTTTTAAACATTGAGTATTGCTGAATAGCTAGCGAAAAATATAAATTATACAGAAAACATTAATTTGCATAAAGCAATAATTATGCTTGAACAGCTGAATGTCCGACTATTTATGATGACAATAGTAACAGATGTTACATTACTCAATGTGATTGATAGGTAACAATTAGTAACACACACATAACTGTTTGTAATTACAAAAAATGTATCTAATTTATACAGCAAGTATATTTTAAAGCACCCGAGGCTAGCCGCTTGGAAAACGTGTAAACATTAAGCTTTAAAATGTCAATAAAATGTAATGATATAAATGGCTGTGTATCTATTGGCGTAAACAGCTTGTGGAAAATATTGTCCTCGGGCATTGAAATATAAACATTCTGTTCAATACTGATTTTTTCACTGCAACATTTTAATAAAAACAAGAATTCCGCGGAATGATATGTCTTGCCAGGGTTTGCTTTGACCGTTAATACACACATGGGAGAGAAAAAATTAAAATACAATGACAAAAATGGCCACATGTATTTGTAAAGCTCAAAAATTATTGTTTTAATCCAGTGGTAACAGAGAAATGACATAACTTCCATAATATATTAAAGAGTGGTTATTTACAATAGTTATTTGATTTGATGAATTTAGTAACAGCCACTTTTTGCAAAAATATGACACAAGAATTTGCATTACATTCATGTTATCTAACTTGGTTAATGTAGTAGGTTTAATGACTAAGAAATATTGTAGGAAGTATTGTGTGAAGTTTCGATCAAATACATTAAGTGATTTTTAAGATATGAACTTGATGGTAGTTGCACACAGAACTTTAACCAGTATTTTTAAGTAAAACATATTTAAAAAAAAAAAAAAAAAAGAGAAATTTAAAAATAACAACAAAAAATTAAAAATATATATATATTTTTTTTTTAAACAAATTAAAAAAAAAGAAGTACTCAGCATCTGCATTATATTTACTCAGCATCTTCATTATATTATGTAATGCAGTGTAGTTAGTTGTAACTATGATCTAAGTATGAGTGTCCTAGCACTAGTACTAATTGAGGAATAGTGTGAAAACTTAACATTGGAGGTAAATGCAAAATTCAGCATCAAACAATGTCAATGGACCATGCAATGTAGGTCACACTCAGCAGCTGCAGTATACAATGTGATGCAATGTGTTAGTTGTAACTATGATCCAAGTATGAGTAGTCCTAGCCCTTGTACTTGTTGAGAAATAGCATAAAAACGAAAAACTTAACATTGGAGGTAAATGGAAAATTCAGCATCAAACAAAGTCAATGGACCATGCAATATAGGTCATACTCAGCATCTGCAGTGTATAATGTGATGCAGGGTGTTAGTTGTAACTATGATCCAAGTATGAGTGTCCCAAAAACGAAACTTAACAGTTGGAGCTAAATATAAATGTTTGACGCCGCCGCTGTCAACGACAGAAAAGCAACACCTTAATCTCGCTTTCACTCTGTCATCACGGCGAGACAAAAATTAATATATATTCATAGCTATATTTACTGAAAACATGTTGCATGATAAGCATGTGTACCCAAACAAACATGCAATCCACCTCACATCAGCATATACTGTCATCAACCTCACAGGAGTATTTACTGTCATCATTCACTGTCATCACCCTCACAGTAGCATATACTCTCATCAACCTCACAATAACATTTACTGTCATCAACCTCACAGTAGCATATACTCTCATCAACCTCACAGTAGCATTTACTGTCATCAACCTCACAGTAGCATTTACTGTCATCAACCTCACAGTAGCATATACTGCCATCAACCTCACAGTAGCATATACTGCCATCAACCTCACAGTAGCATTTACTGTCATCAACCTCACAGTAGCATTAACTGTCATCAACCTCACAATAACAATTACTGTCATCAACCTCACAGTAGTATTTACTGTCATCAACCTCACAGTAGCATTTACTGTCATCAACCTCACAATAACATTTACTGTCATCAACCTCACAGTAGTATTTACTAGTCATCAACCTCACAATAACATTTACTGTCATCAACCTCACAGTAGTATTTACTGTCATCAACCTCACAGTAGCATTTACTGTCATCAACCTCACAATAACAATTACTGTCATCAAACTCACAGTAGTATTTACTGTCATCAACCTCACAGTAGCATTTACTGTCATCAACCTCACAGTAATATTTACTGTCATCAACCTCACAGTAGCATTTACTGTCATCAACCTCACAATAGTATTAACTGTCATCAACCTCACAGTAGTATTTACTGTCATCAACCTCACAGTAGTATTTACTGTCATCAACCTCACAGTAGCATTTACTGTCATCAACCTCACAGTAGTATTTACTGTCATCAATCTCACAGTAGCATTTACTGTCATCAACCTCACAGTAGCATTTACTGTCATCAACCTCACAGTAACATTTACTGTCATCAACCTCACAGTAGCATTTACTGTCATCAACCTCACAGTAGCATACACTGCCATCAACCTCACAGTAGCATACACTGCCATCAACCTCACAGTAGCATATACTGCCATCAACCTCACAGTAGCATTTACTGTCATCAACCTCACAGTAGCATTTACAGTCATCAACCTCACAGTAGCATTTACTGTTATCAACCTCACAGTAGCATATACTGCCATAGACCTCACAGAAGCATTTACTGTCATCAACCTCACAGTAGCATTTACTGTCATCATTCACTGTCATCCACCTCACAGTAGCATATACTCTCATCAACCTCACAATAACATTTACTGTCATCAACCTCACAGTAGTATTTATTGTCATCAACCTCATAGTAGTATTAACTGTCATCAACCTCACAGTAGCATATACTGCCATAGACCTCACAGTAGCATTTACTGTCATCAACCTCACAGCAGCATATACTGCCATCAACCTCACAGTAGTATTTACTGTCATCATTCACTGTCATCAACCTCACAGTAGCATATACTCTCATCAACGTCACAATAACATTTACTGTCATCAACCTCACAGTAGTATTTATTGTCATCAACCTCATAGTAGTATTAACTGTCATCAACCTCACAGTAGCATTTACTGTCATCAACCTCACAGTAGCATATACTGCCATCAACTCCACAGTGGTATTTTCTTTCATCAACCTCACAGAAGCATTTTCTGTCATCAACCACACAGTATCATATACTGCCATCAACCCCACAGTGGTATCTAATGTCATCAACTTCACAGCAGCATTTTCTGTCATCAACCACATGGTAGCATTTACTGCAACCAACCTTCATGCTGATCCTTCTCAGTAAGTTTCATTAAATGTGCAAGTGCTGGTTCAAGAGAAAAGCATGGAAAATACAAAGGGCCATAACTGAGTCAAAATTCATCGAACTGTCCCGACTATTTAACAATTTACCGTTTCCATCAAAACAGTTACACTAGGGAGGGGGTCGGATAGGATACAAATATACTTATCTGGTGATACACATTGATATACAAGGAAATAATCTTTAATTATCTCGTGAAGCATTTTGCATGTGTAGTGTGAAAAGATACACTTTTATTTATAAATCTTACCTGATTGTTCGCATGTACTGTACCAAATACTTGAGGCCCAACTACAGGAGTTATATAGTTGATAAAAAAGTTGTTGTTGTATGGTGTTTAACAATTAAAACAATTTTTCAGTCATATTGCGACAGTGTCTACTTGAGACAGTATTCTGAGCGCTGTTTAACTGGAGTATCATCCCACAGACACATGGTATGATACCCCACCCAGTCTCATTATACTGACACCGGGCCGACCAGACCTAGAACTCTCCTCTAAATGCTGAATGTCAAATGAGGAAGCTCCTAGTACCATTTTTAAAGTCTTTGGTATGACCCGGCCGGGGATCAAACCCACAACCATCTGCATGCGAGGCGGACACTCTACCACTAGACCAAGCCGCGGTTTGATAAAAAAGATTACCCTTTGTTGTGATTCACTCTGCACGGTTGTCATATTAAGAGCTGGACGTATATTCCCTGAGGTCACCACAACTATAGGTAGCATAGGTTTAGCTGTGGCTGCAGAACTTACTGCAGATACTGGAAGAAATCCTGCAAATCAAATAAATAAGAGTTTGATATAAATAAAATAATATAAATTATAGTCAATATGGTGTCCATGCTCCATTGCCAATTGGCCTAAGACCCCCTTTCATGACTACTTGTGCAGGGCTTTCATTAAGTTTTGAATTAGGAGGGTGAGCAGAAAAAATAGAAGGTGGGGTCAAGAAAACAGAAGAAAATCAGCTGAAAATATCCAGGGGTTAAAGTAAGATTAGCTGGGGAAATGACAGCCCTGGTTGTGGATTCGATTTTGTGTGAGGAGGTTTGCCAGTTACTTATTACGATTCTACTCAGGATCATTTGTGGTCTTCTTCCACCAATAAAATTGGATATATGCTATGTAGTGTGACGATAATAGTGCTTAATGTTATTCAAAAAGAAAAAGGCCAAGTTTGCTTTTCCCAATTCCATTGTTTGGATAACTAAACCAAAGATATCAAACAAAACCGGTATCAAAATTTACTCCTAACTAAAACTTCAAATTGATATAGATCTGACAACAGATTAAGTACTGCACTCTAAGACACCTAAACCTTGATGCGATATACATCTTTATATTGAGAAATGTCAACACTGTTACCTTGCGTGGTTTGAAGTTGTTCCAATCCATTTATAAAGTTAAGATTCTGAGTTAATTCATTTGTTGACAATCCCGCTATGGTAATCCCGGTTGCCATGGGAACGGAAATGGTTTTCATTACTAAAGGTTCTTCATTTGTTCCCACAGAAACTGGAATCTGACTGGTTGTCTGACTGGTTGTTATGGGAACTGGAACCTCTGCTACAGGGTTAACATCCAAAGCACCAAGATTTTCATCTGCAGTAGATGACCTTGGCTTCTTGGCTGGCGGCTCACCACTTCCGTCCTCTGTAGAACTCATCCTAAAAATGTTTATTTATCTTTTAATAAATATAACCTCTTAAATACGTTTTAACCTTGTACACAGGGGAAAATAATCATCTAATTTTTACTTGTTTTAACTAGAGGTGTAATGATTCATCAATGCACCGTTAGATTATGACTCACCTTTCCGTCGAAGTGAGTATCGGGTGTTAAATGAAGCTTTCAATATATCTTGATGCAATGCGTTCTTTAGATACCATTGTCAGATATCATGCATTGCAATTTCATTTTTGATGAAACATGAAACAAAAACCATAAAAATTAACAAACAAAAAAGAACGTTTTTTTAAAAAGCAAGACAAATTTTTGGATATAAACCGGTTACGGAAAGCATATACTTCCCATCAGGTACTATCTCACTATGTTTATTTCATCACTATCGCAGTTATGCAGTGTAATAAGTTATGTTGTTCTCTGTTTATAAAGATACTTTTAAGTTGCAGATGAGCATAGTTATTACATACACCTTATTAAACAATCATTGTGATTGCATAAGATACAATTTAAAAATCTTGATACTGAGAAAAATACCAATGCATAGCCATAGTTTTAATGATAAGAAAGTGACAGTTCTGAAGACTGAAAAGAACCTGAAAATCTCAATACTTAAAATATTGATATATATGGGCGAGGGGGGCATCTTTAAAAAATTAAAAAAATATTTGTTTGCTGTGCTGTGCTGTGCTCCACCCAAGTATTTTTCATGTGGGTAGGTAGATACTTAAATTTTTTTGCCAGATTTTGATTTTGCAGTTATTTTAAAGAAAAAAGCAGACTAAACCTGAAAAAAAGAAATTCAACGCTTTGAAAGTCAATAAAAAATTTGGGTAGCTGCAATATTGAGTGAATAAGTTGGAGCACAGCAAACAAATATTTTTTTAAGGACAGCCTCATTTTTGTTTATTTTATTTTAACATCAATGTGGTCAATATTAATTTCATTCTAGTTAACCGTTTTCTTTCCTGATCTTTATTGTATAAATGTCAAATTCCAAGTCCTTTGAGGATGGCCGATGGAATCATCAAACAACAAACTTCATAGTTATAAAACATTTTTTCCACAGTATTTCAGATATTTAACGGCAACTTTCATACTCAAATCATAGTTTGTGGGATCAACTTAGCAGTTAATCAATACTATACACTGTATCTGTGCAAACTGCTGAATGCTTCCCCTTATATTCAGAGGTGACAGACCCATGGCCGTAGAAAAAAGTTCTTGACTAATCATCGCAGAGACTGTGACGGGGATTTAAACTGAAGACCCTTGGATTTGTTGTTTAATGTTAACAGACTCTGAGACACTCCCTGTTATGTAACAAGATGTCAATTTAACAAATCTCATTATGGGACCACACGCATACATATGGACTGTTAAGTTGTTAAAAGATTTCAGGGCCCTCCCTTCACTTTGGGAGAATGGGGCCAGGGTCCTCTGTGGGGAAAATTTTCCTCTGAGGGGGGTGGGGGGAATTTTTGCATTGTGTTTTTTTTTCATGTTCGTTTTTGTATAGCATAATATCTGTGGTTATGCAGAAAAACTCATAATACATACATATAAAGAGTAAAAAAAGGGACATTAGCCTAACCAGTTGCATGTTTCCCCATTTCTTAAACTGGAAAATTATGTCAAAAAAGTTTATACAAAAAAGAAAGTGTTTTTTAGTGGTGAATTTTCAGAAAAGTGAAGGGAAAATATATACATATATTCCAGGGCAGGGAGAAAAAAAGCCAAATTTCAGCCCCTAAAAAGGTCAAACAAGGGCCCTGGATTTATTCTGACATATCACAATTCAAATATACATGTCAAAGTAGCATCCTAGAGCATATTGTATAAAGCTTATAGTTTGTCACACATTCAGCCAAACAATATATTAAACAGTCATATCAGTTGGCCCAATCAACCTGTAAAATAATTTAATTAGAAAGTAAAATACACTTCTTGATTTTGTATCATCGTCCATTAATATTTTAATATTATATAATTTAACAATATTTAATATTAATATTACATTTATAATGAATAATATTATATGGGTTTTTTTCTTCATTGTATTACATTTTCCATCATTTTACACCTTTTTTCCAATTTAATTCTGCAATTTACAATATCCTTAACATTATATTCCAAATTCAAAAATAGGATATTTATACAAATGTAATTCCAACATGATGTAAAAAAAACACATTTTTTTCTGTTTACAAATTGCTATTGTGTTATTTTAGGCCACAGTAATAACCTGTTTGTTCATCACCAGCTCATACATGCCACATTCACACAATTTCTTTTGAAAATACCACTCAAGTCCAATGAAAAAAATAAGTGTTTTTGTAAAATAACAAACTTGAGAAAAATCAGAACCTGTTTACATAATGTTTGAGAAGACAGAAAGCATATTTTAAGCTTATTTTTTCTCACAATGCACAGGTATAAGCGACATTTACAACACCTTCATAACAAGTACATAATTCAAAACATATTTTTGCATGCAACAAGTTAAAAAAAAAAAGTAAGTAAAAAAAAGTTTATTGATGTTCACTTGTATTAAAAGAGCAGGACATTATATTTTCAACTTCATTTTCTGCTCTATTTTTGTATAAATTAAATCATAAAACAGTTTCGATTTTAATATTTATATCATTCAACCCTTTCCAGGGCCTCAAAATACCTAATTTGTGATTTCAGAAAATAGAAATTATGTGATTGAAAAGAAAAACAACTAAAACAAGACGATTTCATTAATCAGAAAGAAATGTAACCAGACTTCAAAATGTAATTTTTATTTTATGTAAGACAAGAACACAATCAACAGATCAATATATTGAATATATATAAAAAAAAAAAAAAAAGATTTTTTTACGAGTCGTGTGCAAAAGTCCGTAAATATGGCGTCGCATCCGCTTGGGGTTAAGCATAAAATTGAAAGTTGTTTTTCAGCTAAGTTACTGCATGAATAAAATCGTTAATCTCACTTAAAGGTTATCTTTATACTGTTTAAACGATTACCAAAGTCATAATAGTTTGCCATAAACTTTTCATGTTGTAAATGACCATTTTTTAGTTTATAAATGTGTCATGTTTGCATAGCCTCGTTTTGAAATGGGAAAAACGGACATGAAATCAACACTTTTACGAAGCTTTTCTTAATTATCACACTTTTAAACAATTTGTGAAAGTATGAAGATAAATGTTATTCATAAACATCTGCTTGATAAAAATATTTCACCAAAAGAAGATGCTCAAGATTCAGTAGATACATAAATATATTAATTTGAAAACGGAGGATATGTGAAATTGAAAGCAAAATCAAGCAGTGAAATAAATTTAGAACGTGAATTTGATAAGTTTAAAGGAATTAAAATGCTTATATCACTGATACATTGCGTGAAACAAAATTACCTTGATTGTTTTTTCACGATTTAACCTTTTGACACTGCTGAAATTGTGTATAAAACGTAATTAAGTAATGATTAAAATAGTAAAGTGTCGTGCGCCATTTGCATTAACTATGTTCGAGGGAGAAACACGCAACAGCGGAACTTAATAATTTTCCAACATCCGGTTTGAAATTTGGCATGCATTTGATATTTTGATGATATCAAATAATCCAAAATTATCTAAGATATTGCGATTTCCAATTCCGCAATAAGAAAAAAAGTAAAACTAATGCAAAATTCAAGGTTATGCATGTTAAAAATATGCCAAGAATACATTTCTATCATCTAATTTTATCTTCAAATTGTTTTGTTTATTTTAAATGTCTTTTATATATTGATTAGTGTATGACGTCATGACCCCACTGTTATTATTGTTTTGATTGTGACTGACATTTTTGTTGTCCCGAAAAGGAAGCTAATTTTGGTAGGTACAGATCATGTGGGACACTTGTTGTGCATGTACACACCAATAAGCAGTAATAACACAGTTCTTGCATGGATGTGTGAAATGCCTGCATTTAAAAACACACAAAAAAGATTTGTTTACTTCTAAAAAAAATCAGCTGATTTTGACTAGTTTCTTCAACCAATCTGCCAGGCAGGTCACCTCCATAAGCAGATTAAATGTCCAGATATGGTTAATTGACAGATTAAATCACTAAAATTTGGTGTTCTTTATTGTTCCTTCAGTGATGTAGTTGATTTGATCACTGCCATCAAAAATACATGTATGCAACTATACTGAAAGAAACATAGTTTGATTCAAGTTGTAAAATCACCTGTTTTTTTTATTATTTTGGGTGGAACTATTTTATCTGATGAACACTTGCAAATGGCAAAATTGGAATTATTGACATTATGAAAACATTCATGATGTTGGAACATGAGGACACCCATGCATTTGAAAATGCCTAATAATGGATGTCTTCCACGGGATTGAATAGCTGTAACAATCTACTATGAGTTGATCTTGACATTTTGTATTGTTTATTCCATGAGTACAGAGCTGTATACTAAATTTATTCTGTATGCATAAGGCTGTCATTTTGTGTTATAGGTAACACTTGGCTGATTTCATTGAAAGGCGTATGAAGTAGTTAAAAAATACACATTAGTACTTAGTCAGGTTCCAGTAAACAATAAGAAATATAGAGGGTCTTACATATGTGTTTCTGGCATTCAGAGTCCTGCTGTATGAACCATATCAATTTTGCCTAGATACACTGGTTCATTATTCACGCCTATGTATTTTCACTTTTGGGGGTAGCTTTGAAAAATGGAAAAAAATGCAAAGTTCAAGTTCCAGTCGATTAATTTTGACAGTTGGAGACAGAGATGACACACTTAATCAGGCCTTCTAAAATTGCCAGTTTTTTTCGGTTTTTGGACCGATTTCATAAGTTCAAAACCGGTTTTCGTTTCAAAGTTTAATAAAAAATCTGTCCAGATATTTTCAAAGTTCAATAAAAAATTGGTCGTATAAAATCTCATAAATTGCTCTTACTATGCCATACTGACCTGTGAAATACGCCCTGTGGCAATATCATTTGACCCAATAATCCGTTTGTTTTGTCACCTGCTGTGCGAAATGATGTCAGTTTCGACTAAACCATTGACGGTATTAGGGGAGTATATCGGAAGAGTCTATCGCTATGTAACATGCCTTCGATGTGTGATCAGCGACCCATTGCGTTCTGTCGGTTCATCAAAAGACTCTGTTTGCGTCCGTAATTTCTTTGATATACCACTAGCCAAAGCTGGGACGGTCGGACCGAATATTGTTTGTGTCATTAAAATATTTGATAAAACGTGCAGTGTAACTTGTTCGTTTCATTTTTTTAAAAAATAACTTTAATTATAAAATTAATGACAATCAATAAATGCAAGTAATAAAACCCAGACCGATTTTGTTTTGATGTGGGACAGGTTCTGAATGATTTATTTTGGTGGTTGAACCGTTACATTGGTTTCCACGGTGATTTTTTCATGCAGCTTCCGGATATTGCAACACTTCTGGTTTGATCGACCATTTTTAATATAATGAAAATTATTCAGTAAAGCCGAACCATAATGTCAGTCATTAAAATGTACATGTTGTGATAAAATATGTTATAAATAATACACAAATAAACTTGAAATCGTTCCCTATTAATAAATAAACGGAGAAAAATCATGATGTAGTTGACATGGTGGGTGGGGTATGCAAACATGAAAAGGCATAATGTAAGGCAATTTTAGTGATTTTTTAAAAATAAGTGCGATTCGTACGGTAGTAAAAAACCTGGACCGATTTGCATTTTGGAATTTTAGAAGGCCTGCTCTTAATGTATATAAACTTTCTTTGAAAACGGATGATATTTTCTGCACTAAAATTACCTGTATGTAAGTGGTGTGTTCTCAAAATCCCTGAGTGAAGTATTGTTCTGAACCTGTTAACTGTTCAGATAATTGGTCTTGTTATTTATGCTTTTTTATCGAAAACTGCCAGGGGCATAGCGTGACAAATTTGGAAGGTACTCTGGTGGTGATAGGTGGTTCAGATAGGTCAGTGATGGCCTCCTCCGGTGAAACTTTTAAAACCATTATGCTACATTTTGCTAGAAAACATTACTTAAACAAAGTAGTGGTCGGTCCAGATATGGTTTATCGGACTGAAGTATAAATTAGGTCGATATTTTACATAAAGGACAGTATTGGTTTATGTAAGGAAAATTCATACTGCAACTTTTTAAGTACCTCTCCTGTTAAATGTCTATTGATTCTATTGATTTTTTTAACCCTTTTTTAGGCTTTGATTTCAAATGTTACTCAGTTGAGTAAGTGAGTGTGCCATGCTACGCGCCTGACTGGAATGAAAAAAAGAAAATTACCTTCTATGCCATTTGAATAATAATTATAATTGTTTTTCAGATGATCAAACTTTGGTATATTTGAGAACTTGACTGACTTACACAATGGGGGGAGCTGTGAGCACTGGAGAAGACAATGATGATCTCGTCGATAATCTCGTTGAAGCAGATTATATCAAAACTCCACTTGTGGAGAAAATATTCCGTGCAGTAGACCGAGCAGATTACTATCTGCCAGATCAGCGAGATGCTGCCTACAAGGATTTAGCATGGAAGCATGAACACCTGCACTTGTCCGCACCGTGTATATATTCGGAAGTCATGGAGGCACTGCATCTGGAGCCAGGCTTGTCATTCCTGAACCTGGGTAGTGGTACTGGCTACTTGAGCACCATGGTTGGGCTCATACTAGGTATTTATTACATTTTACAAGTTATTACCTTTCAAACTTAAATAGACTAATTTTTACTGATATTTTCTGTAATACTGTGTACCGTACATATTCTGACCACTTGATGGCATGAAAATAATGCTAAATATTCAAACAAACATACTGTTACAAAAAGAGTAATCAGGACTTAAGACTCTGAACTCCATTAAACAATGATATTTCATCTATTCTTATTATTTTTCTGTGGGGCCAGGCTCAATAAGCTCAGTTGGTTACAAGTCTGACTATCAGTCCAGGGGTTGTGAGTTCGAATCCCCACCCGGCCACAGTCTCCGTGATGATTGATATATGAAGAACTGATCATCTATTAGCCCTTGATGGCATAAAAATTATGCTTAATAATCTATCAATTATTTTCTGTCTCAATAAGTCATTATGTAAATTTAAGTTTGTAACAGCTCAATTAACAAAAACTACTGAACGAAAATTCATAGTTTTGAATACTTTTGTGACTTGTAAGGAAAAAAACATGTTCATTCTGTATAGCAAAGTGGCTAGAATAATTGCCCTGTAAGAAAGAGGCTAAAACTGATGATAAATGCTGACTTCAATTGTTTGTTTAGCCCAACTAGCAATTAAACTTTGGGAGTAGCCAGGCAGGTCCTGGTTACCTCAGTTGGTAGTGCAACTGACTAATAGTCTATCAATCGTTAGTTTGAATCCCTGCCCGGCCACAGTGGCCTTAATGATTGATATAGAACATTGTGTCTCATAGTCACTTTTCTTCTCACCGCTGGCTCAAGTGGGAAAGTTACCATTTATTTATGGAGATGGGTGTGCTCAAGTACTGGTTAACCTTCGCAGGATAGAGTAGTTTGGTTAACTGATTATTTGTAAACCCCAATGACATAAATGATACTAATTATTCAAACAAACAAAATTTGAGAGTAGCAGCTCATGTGACATTTGACTCATGATCTGTATTCAGTTTCAATTCACCACTGGCCTAGACATGATTGGTTTTCGTGTTGAACATGAGTGCGTATTTGTGAGTCATTTGTCATTTTGTATCAGTAGTTATGATTGGTTGACATGTTGTACGATGACGAAAACCTATACCTTAGCAATAAATACAAGGAAATTTTTTACTTCAGGTCCATATGGTATTAATCATGGTGTAGAACAGCACGCTGATGTTGTAGAGTATGCTCGAGCAAGGTTGCAAGATTTCAAGCAAAACAGTGCTTCTTTTGACAACTTTGATTTTTGCGAGCCAAAGTTTGTTATTGGTAACTGCCTGCAGCTGAACTCTGGATGTCAGTTATACGACAGAGTGTACGTTGGAGCCGCCTGTCCACCTGAACATGAAAACTACATGAAAAATTTGATTAAAATTGGAGGAGTTCTGGTCATGCCATTGAATGATAAGGTAAGTCAGACAGTGATGAAGTGGATAGAGTATTTTTCACCTGTGTTAGAGGCTGCAGGTTTGAGCCCTCTCTCAATCTCAAAAACAACACCCAGTACTAGTTCTACAGAGGAAACAGAACCAGTGGGGATTCACAATAGCTCTAAGCTTTCTGTGCAATTGACCTAAAATGAATTAGTATAAAACAATGATAAGGTATTTAGTTTGTTACAAATCAGTTGTGAAATCCACGTGGCAGAGGCATGGGGGGATCAAACCCATGTCCTGTAAATGAGTAATATGATCTATTGAAGACAAGGTTATATTAAAAACAAGATATATACATTCTTATCCAATAATAAAATTAAGAAAAAAGATACATTGAATTTAAAGGCCCAAATACCCTGCCCCGGTAGAACATTATGTAGGAGTGGTTAGTGTGCAACAGCTGTATTCTTTCAATGTCAGTTACTCCTCCCTCAAATTTCAGATTTTTGGCAGTTTGGAGTAATATAAGAGGAATTTAGTTTGCCAATTAAATGAATTAACAACAAGGTCATAATAAATTAATTGCTAGATTATCATCCCCGTCCGCCCCCTAATTTTCATGCCACCCCGACCCTTGTTATTTTTATAAAAAAAAAAATATATTAAAAAAAACATCAAAATGTTTAAAATAAAATCCTCCTGCCTCCCTGTTTTTAAGAAAAATTGGATGATAATCTAGCAATTAATTTATAATGGCCAAATGTATTAGTATACATGCATAATTATTACAAAAACAATGAAGTGGTGACTGTGGAATTTTGAAAAAGGTTTCTCTCTATAAAACCTGCCCCAGAGCTATCTTGTGGCTTTTATATGGCAGTTGGGGCTTTAAGTATTATACCAATAATGTACAGACAAACACATATTCCAGTATTATTTTACTTCTATATCACAAAAATTAACAAATATTCCTTAAACAATATTCAAATGTTCTGTCTTATATAAACAAATATTTCAGTATGAAGTCTTTTACATTTATATAGAAATCATGAAGTAATTCTTTAAAATGCAAATTGAGCAAAGATTTGAATTTGAAGTTTTTTTACAAATAGATAACCAAATATTTCAATATCAACTCTTGAATACACAAATAAACAAATATGTGTATCAGTTATAGTTTTAAACTTATCTATTTTACATCGATTGTGAAACAAGCTGTTACCACTTAGACAAATCAACCTTGAAGTATCCCTGGATAGAACTAGTACTAGGCATATGCAGAAAAAGTGTCTTGCTCAAGGACACCACACAGAGCTTTGGTAGAGGATCAAACCCATGACCCTTTCATCATAGGTTCAGTGCTCAACCACTTAACCACACACTCCATATATCAGTGTTGAAATATTCTGCCTTCAACATGCAGATAAACAAACTTTTCCAACAGAAAAAAACAGACCTTTATCAAGAAGTTAAACCCACTACCCAAATATTTACACTTAAACATAGTGCACTGCAATTCCCATCATACTGCTGTCCATTTTTATGTGAAACTATGTAATGCGGTTTGCTATGGCTCCCAACAATTTTAAAATTACCGTACCATTTCCAACCACATTAAATGAAAATTGTGTAATAACACTCTATGATTTTACAACAATCTAAATGTTTATGTTTTTGTGAATTGAATTTTCCCCAGCTGTGACCACATGTGAGATTCTGTAACAGAATAACAATTCAATTATGTTTGTATTTCAGTTGATCCAAGCCAAGAGGGTGGGCGAGACAGAATGGGAGACAAAGAACATGTTGCCGGTGTCATTTGCCACGCTCGTGTCCCCATTACCAGATACATCCCCAGATCTCATTGACTTACGTGAGTACTTTACTACCCAATTTGAGGGTTCCTGATAGGTCTGAAGTTAAGGTCTAAAAAGCCTGTGTGGTTCCGGCTAAGGCTAGAATCACTGTTGATCTCTACATAGGGGTAGGAATCCTCCGAATGGGTGTCCTGTTCATTTTATCAATTTTGTCATATTCATTATTTTGATTAAATTACCAATCCCTATGTGGTTCTAGGGAGCCATATATGAGTGATAGCAAGAATAAGATCACTGTTGCTCATGCATGTCGTAAGAAGCGACAATTTGAGTAATGTGATAGAATTTGCTGAAACTTTGCAGTTCTGCAGGTATCAAGGTTCTAGTTTCATTCTGAATATACATTTGTTTACATATTTTTTTAAATCTTTATGTTAAGTTGTTGTTTTTGTACCTGTAGATTGACCCTGGAATCTTCCTTTTTGTTAGCATCGAATAACCTATAATGTGTTGGTACACCATAAAACCTTATTCATTCATTCATTCATTATAAGGTCTAAAATGTATTTGCTAGCAAAGGGTTACCAACCAGTTTGACTTGTGATGATGTGTAATACATTATAAGTCAGTTTTGTGTAGTGGCCTCAGTGACCCACTGACCTTACACTCTCTCTACAACCTCTGAGGCTATGGGTTTGAGCCCATCTCAGTTCAAAACTATTTTGAGTGAGAAAGTTTGCCAGTTACATACACTATCAAGATTCCATCTGAGGTCTCTTTCACCAATAAACCTGGACACTATAATAATTATCGAATATATAACTTGCCACATGTTGAAAATGGTACTTAACCCCATGATTTAACTCGATATGTGATACATAACAATTCATTCATTTCAATCATTGATGAACAAAACACAAAAAAAGAAAATTGCACATTAGTTTTATCATGCTTGCTATAGAACAATTATTTGCCAGTTCAACACATTTCATGCCTCTTTTACTCTTGCTGAAGTAATGTTTATCAAAGAAGGTTTAGCTGAGCTACTCTAGTTTAAAATGAATAATTAATGACAGTGGTTGGTTATAGAGAGATAAGTTAACAGAAAAGTTTTATAGTAACTTCAGAATCATGACTCATATTATGTTCTGAAACGATTTACTGACGGTTGATTTTCGTATTTCTGTGGTTGTAAAGGAAGTATATCAGGAATTTTCAAATTTTAAAATTGGCAAAAAAATTCCCAATAGATCATGCCTATGAATACACTCGCTGGCTCCATATTGCCATAAGGATATCTTTTTAAACATGCCAATATTGAAATGCTGTGCTAAAAAATTTCCCACTTAAAATTGCAACAGATTTTGTGATGTACCGAATTTGTTTCATCTTAGAAATAGTGAGAATGATCATGTGAAGACCGTCAACCAGTATTTTAGTCCCTGTCTATTTTTAGAATGGGGATTTTTTCATAGTTTTTGTAGACATTTATTGTTTAATAAGAAGACTGATTGGAGAACCACCAAGAAAACCATTGAAATAACAATGATGTACTCAATCTTTACATCTTGAAGATTGGGTCCCCTGTTGCCAAGTGATCCAAGGTACTGTCTCTAGATAATTCACCTCTTACCAATGAGGTTGTTGGTTCAAACCTAGCTCTTTTAAAAAACTTTATGTGAGAAAGTTTGCCAGTTACTTGCTGAAGGACAGTCCTTCTATTAATATTCATTCTGAGGTCTTCCTCCACCAATAAAAAATGAATGCCATATAATTTATGTAATCTGTAATATGTTTGACAAGACATAAATTCATTATAAATAACTTTAGAAGACGGATACTTGTAGTTTTGTTTAGAATTGACACAGTTCATGATATTGTTTTTGTTTTACACTGTCAAATAGCTGAAGCAGAACACCCGTTGCTGCAGGAACTATGCAGAACAACAGTTAGGCGAGTCCTGCGTACAAACATCCATAAGCTGCATCCAGATCTCAACAAGGTCCGCAAACGTGCCAAGAAACCCAAAAGTAAAAAATCTCCACGTGATGGTCTTTCAAATCTAAATATTGTTCCGATGAGTATGGGGATGATGATTCTGCGCCAGTTTGACCATGAAAATACACTCACTGACAGTGATGATAATGAGGAAGGGGATGAGACTAGGGGAAGCGATCATGATGATAGGAACAGAGATTACAGTGATAATGAGGATGGTTTAGAGCAGAAAGAAGGTGCAAATAAAGATATTAATGTTGGGGATGTAGAAAATATGGATGAGGATGTTAGTGTTGGATCAAAAAAGAATAGGAATTGATGACAAAATGGTAGATAAAAGAGATGAAAAAAGTGAAGAAGAAGTAAGTAAATCGGATATCAATAATGGAGAAATTGTGGAAGGAGCAAATAAAACAGATGTGGAGAAGAATGAAGATTTGGGACCTTCAAAAGATGCATCAATTGTTGACAAAAATGTGAATGGGAGTGAAATGCTAGCAAAAGGATATATAAATTCAAACAAAGATGATCTTGCCAGTGACTATGGCACTGATGAAGAGGCAAAGATTGGAGATGCAATTGAAGAAGTAGCAGCAGCCAATGATATGAATACCGATACAGACACACACAGAAGAAGAGGTCAACTTCATTCACCAAGAGTGTTTAATGATATTGAAAGAATTGTAGAGGCTGAAATGACTTCATCTTTCAGTTCTGATCTACGAAGAACAAAGCAAGTGATTCAAAAGATTGTCCCACCAGACATTTCAAGCTCTGATGAAGATGACGAAATGCCATATAATGTTGAAGAATTCATCAGATGTGGCGCAAGAGAGAAAAAGTTAGAGCCTTCGAGAAAGTTAAGATATTCATCAAACACAAGTGTGGATACATCAACAACATCAGGAATTGGCTCATACAATGAAGAACATTTAGACACAGAAATGAGTCACTCAGACAGTGAGAAGACATCTCCAGGGTGGAGCACCCTTGAAGTGGAAGCAGATGGACCACGTGATAAGTCACTTGAAAGACCCCAACTGATGGATTTTGGAGAAATTGACGAGGGCACAGAAGTGGAAGATATTGATGAAGAAGATATAAACATTCTTCCAAAACATAGTTTATCACAGTTGATGAGGGCAGATGTAGAGTCATTACCGCTGCCACCAGCTTTGAGATCGTATATTCTTTACTACAGATGTTGATTTCCTTTTCTGAAAATAACTAATTCTGCAATAATTGCAGCAGGGACTATATATAAATGCACATTGTGATTGAAGTGTTGCAGTGTCCATAGAATTTACTGTTAGTTGATTTAGTAAGAACTTTTCAATTAGAGATGCTATGCCTTGTATAACGGGATTCTCCATTTTACAATAGATCGTAGTATTTCAATTGAATTGAATAGAAATGTTGGCATGTGACTATCTCAGTGACCAACTTTACTTTGACCTATTATCATGCTTTTGAATGATTCTGATTAGCTGAAATAACTTAAATATACATATAATATATGTCACAGTCATTTAAAACAGTTACTGTTTCCTTGACTGAGAACTTTTATAGCCAGTTCTTATCTTGGTTTCCGCGGGTCCTCTGTGGCTAATGGGTCTTAGGTGCCATCTCAAGATCACATACCTCTCACCAGAAAAGTTATAGATTGGAGTTCCGCAGGCTCCAACAACTTTATGTGAGAAAGTTTGCCAGTTACTTGCGGAAGGACAGTGGTTCTACTCAGATTCATTCTGAGGTTTTCCTCCACCAATGAAATTGGATATCCCATGTATAACCTGAAATGGGTTGAAAAAAAATTACTTGGTTTTCAGTATTGATCGAGTTATTATGTCATGAGGTGCAGCTGTTTTATTTATGAAGACATAATATTATGAGCTATCAAATCATTTTAAGAAACTAAATATTACTTGATATGCAAGGCATAGTAAAGAGGAGTTAAATGTATATACACTAATGGATAACTTTAATCTTCGTTTTAAACTTTGTTGATTTGTAATGTACATGTATACTGAACGGAACAGCTAAACCGCCACTTTTGTTTTTCCAATATCTGCAAAATATTGAGAAGTGTTATTAAAATGTTTATACAACATTAACAGAAAATTATGTATTGTTTTTACAAAGATAGCCAAATTCTACACTTTTACCCGTGCATAACTGTTTGGCATGAAATCCTTACTTTGAATTTTTTAAGAAAATACATAAAATGTCAGGTGGTGGATTAGCCGTTTCATTCAGTATATACGTCATACATATATATACAACATATATATACAATTGTGTACAGTATATTTTACAGCATGTCATTTTGAACTGTGATGATGTTTACCATTATAATCATTATTTATACTACTGATGTATTAAATTGATATGTTTAATTGATGTAATTAATTGATGTAATTAATTGATGTACAAGGGTCATCTGAGTAGTACGGTGGTGATTACAAACTATTATTTTGATCCTTTCAATTTTCCCATAAGTTTTGGGTAAATATTTCTGCTTTGACAGCAAACATTTGCTTCCTTACTGTCTACAGCTGTAAATATTTGCCTCCATGTGGCTACAACGGCAAACATTTGCTGCTACAAAGTTAAAGGGTTGACGCCGTACAAATGTATAAAAATGAGGCGCTTAATCAATTGATACTGACGAGTGTAAACCACATGAAAGTAGTAGTCTAAAATTAACACATCGTAGTGATTTTCACTCATCGTTAGTCTTTTTTCTTTGATATTTACCTTTTTAAATAAGTTCTGTAGAGAGTTCTTACTGCTTTTGACATCCATAGAAAAATTATTAGACTGGAAAAAAGTTTTGTATGAAAAATTGCTTAAAGAAAATTATGGTGCGTGTATTGCTATTTCTATATTAGTACTAATACAATTTTTACCATTAGTACAGGTAACTACTACTACTCCTACTTCTACTCCTACTACTACTTCTACTTCTACTTTTTGTACATGTACTTCTACTTCTACTATAAGTATTAATATAACTTCTATTACTAGGCATATTATTATTTCTACTATTAATACTACTACTATCACTACTAGTTCTATTACTACTTCTACTATTACTTCTGTTTGTACTTCTTGTACCAAAGAACTTCTAAAAGGACTAATTGTATTATGACTACTATCACTGCTACTATTTTAAGGTTATCTGATATTTTACACATTTATTTAGAAGGCTCTATTGTACTGATAAATTTAGCTTAGCGAGCAGTGTTGATCTGTAACTTGTCCCCTAAGAAGATAAATTTTGTAAAATTATCTAAATAATAACTAAAATAAACAACACACAGAGTTGGTATCAAGATTGCAAGATTAGTCTGAGTGGAGTCGTGATACTCCTTAGATGACCTATATTGTATATAATGATATTCTCTTTTTGCTGAAGGCAGGAAAAGTCAATGTTATATTGTTTCGCCATCATGTTGCCTCTGTTGGCACCATGGGATAATTTTGCTCCATGCATGCCATTTGGAGATGATTAAAGTGAGTGGGGAAGTCAACATCAATATTCAAGTTATTTTACTCTTATTTTAAATATTATCTATGCTCCTGGGTCGTCATCAAGGATAAAACAAAGTTAACTGCAACATCTCAACAACTAATTTTATTGTTTATGTTAAAGATTGTTTCCATTGCGGAGATGTGTCAACTAGTATTTTGTCATTGGTGAAGACCTGTGAGGGTAGAAATGTTGGCAACAAGGCAAATTTGTCACATTTAAATAGTTAGGTCAGTCTGCTAATAGAAAATGTGAAATAAGTAAATGAATAATATCATTGTCATATGATTAATAGCCATACTCAAATTGCTTCAAACCTATTTACAAACTGAGAAATCAGCCGAGTCTATAAGTTTTTATGAGTTTTGTGAATATTATGCTTGGTAGTTTACAATGGTACAAATCTTCACCGAAAGAAACATCCATGTAAAGTAGAATGGTGAAACATCCTTAAAGGCCTTGTTGACCTTGTTATATCTGCTATGGTTTAAAGGAAGTAGATCTGGCCACGTTTCCATTCAAATGGGCGTTGAATGTAGGCCAGCTTTCTGATCATAGTCGACATATACCAAATTTTTAGAAAAGTGCACCTTTTTCTTATCATATATATACGTGATTGTACAAAAAACGAACCCATAAGAATGCATCAGTACGGATATACATATTCCTATATTACAAACATGATACTACAATGAATAGGATGTGTGTGTTTTATTTTGCACACCTGCTTTGGTTTTTGGTTATATTACTTAACGTGAACACTCCATAGCCATTATCATTCATTGCCAATGCTTTTTCTTTGATATTTAAATGCTTAATTTGGGACATTGCTTATACCTTGTTTAAAAGTTTTTTGTTTTTATTCAATAATCAACATTTAAGACATTTTCAGCAAAATTCATTGAAACACTTTTTTTTGTGAGGTGAAACAAAATTGTGATGGGCATTAACAAGAGTATGGGTATGTTATAGGATTATTACGGTAAAACTATGTAGAGTGACCTGTATGTTAGATACCTAGTTGTTATTTGATATGTGTGTACAGAAATAAAGCTTCCTCCATTTATTTATAGAGCCCTCCGTCTAGTAATGCTATTGTTAATACTACTTCTGTTGTATTAATTTACTAATTATATGTATTACTAATGTTTGGCTGTATTTGATACACTATAGTGCTAAATGCATTGACTTCATGTGTTCATTTGAAAGAGTTTAGTTTGTAATTATTTGGGGTGTTAATCTCCCCTAATTAATAATTGTATAGTTGTTTGTTGTGCTATCTGATGGGATGTACATTTTACTTCCATTGTTCTCTAACAGTTGTCATTGTCCACATTTTTATGCCCCCTGTCCCTCCTAAGAATGGTGAAGGGACATTAAGTGTGACCCCCGTCTGGTTCATTTTTCCGCACATCAAATTGATTTCCGATGAATCTCTACTACAGCAATACCAAGCAGTTGAATATTTATGTTCTGTTTATATCTTGTCATTATGTATTATTCTACATAATAAAGCAGTAGTAAGATAAGCATTTCCTTTATGGGCAGGGAAGATTTATCTTGTAGTAACATCAAATTAATATCGTCGTTGCTTTTGCATTGTGTAAATCCCACACTTGAACACTTTTCTTTCAGTAATCAACTATAAATTATGTCAATATAAACTAATAATTATAACAGTATATATATATTTGTTTTAATTTTGCATCAATAAAGTTTGGAACTTTTTTCAGGGGCACATGAACAAGCATGCATTTGTTTACTTCACTAAAATCAGTATTTCTGTTTTAAATAAAGCCCGTGTGTTCCAGCTAAGAATAGAATCACTGTCAATCTCTGCATAGGGGTAGGAATCCTCCGAATGGGTGTCATGTTCATTTTATCATTTTTTGTCATGTTCACTATTGTGGTTAAATTATCAACCCCTGTGTGGTTTCAGGGAGCCATATGAGTAATGGCAAGAATAGGACCACTGTGGCTCATGCATGTCATAAGAAGCGACCATTTGAGTAATATGATAGAATTTGCTGAAACTCTGCAGTTCTGCAGGTATCAAGGTTCATTCTGCATATTCATTTGTTGGTGTATTTTTTCTAAATCTGTATGTTAATTTGTTGTTTTTGTACATGTAGAGTGAACCTGGAATCTTCCTTCCTGTTGGTGTCGAATAACCTATGTGTTGGTATGATGTAAAACCCTATTCATTCATTCATTCTTTTAAATAAAATTAAATAAAACAAAACAAATAATGACAAGATAAATAGAACACAATTTTAGTGCTTGATAGTCTAAAATTGGTCAGGTTAGGCTTGAAAAAAAATTGGCCCTAGCTTAAGCTTGTGCTTAATATTTTTCTCTACCTCATCCGATAAATTTTAGACGATCAAGCACTACATGGTACATATGTATAATCTATTTAGCATGTTCTGACAGTTGCTGTATAATAACCTCTCCCAGCAATTTTTTCCCTGCTGAGAACTTTTTAGCTCTAAATCAAACTAGAGGGTACACAAAAGGAACTACAAAGAGAATTAGGGAACAACTTTTTAATTTCTTTGAAATACTCGGTTTAAAATTTCATCACTATACATTCACAGGTTTAAAATACGGATATCTGGAAAAAGTGTCTCTAGAATTTTGAAAATGTAATGCAGTGATGGACAAGAGTCTGATCAGGGTCAATTAAAGGAAAATATACAAAGTTCTATTGTAGTTGAAAGGTTTTCAAGGATAACTTGATGTCCCTGCTATATGTGTTAGTAAATTTTACCAATATTAAGTTGAAAAGCACCCATAACTCCTGTAAAATGTGACCAACATTGACAAACATCAAACTTAACCTGTATTTTATAATTAGTAATACTATAATTACATCAAATATTAATTAAAAACAAGGACCCCTTTATGAATTATTGATCTGAAATCAATTTTTACTTTGACGGACGAACGAATAGGGGTAACACTTAAGGGGGGGCATAAAATTGGTCTTTAGTAGAAGTGGTTGATAGATTTCATATTGACCAAGTTATCGATCCTTGGAACCTGCAGCCATAGGTCAATATTATGTTCTTGGACCACTATGAAATAACCTTTTGCATGACCCACAACTTATTACAGTGTCTCGTTAGAGCCATAGCAGCATATCTATTAAAATAAATAAACTCAAAACAACGATGGTGAAAAGTCGAAACAACGATGGTGAAAAGTCGAATCAACGATGGTAAAAAGTCGAAATCATTTTAAATTTTTACCATTGTTGTTTCAACTTTTTACCAGTGAAGTTTCAACATTTCAGTCATTGTTTCGACTTTACCTAAGAAATATGCTGAGATGACCCCAATGGAACACTGTAACTTGGTCTCCATATTATGTTTATCTATTTCACATTTTGGCAGGACCAACACCTGGCTGTATATATTTGATCTTCTATAACTTGTATATTGTAGTCCATGCATGATGTTTTTCATTGAAAATAAATATGCAGTCCTTTATCACAAGTTACAAATACAATATACATGTAATGCATTTTTGCCGAATGATTTTTGAATGGTAAATTCTGCGATTGCACATGAGACATTAAATGCTTAAATTACTTTATACATGGTTAGAATTATATTGATTTAATATCCATTTCTCTCTAATAATCTTCTACACCCATAGCATTTAACGCCAAAAATTGAGGTCCATTTCCATAGAAAGGTATCTTTGGTAGCAAAGTCGCCTATCTGAAAATTTTTGGAAATTGACTCTGAACAATTTTTATGTCAAGTGAATCTGATTTTTAAACCAAAGCTCAGTTCATTATATTAATTAATTTGACATCACCCTTTTATCATCAACACAAATGCTTTTATTTGAAATATGAATATCATCATTGCAGATTTCTCTGTGGTTGGCAATTTGTGAATTTTTTTTGGAAAATGGGTAACAAATGCAAAAAATGTGGTCCAGTTATACAAACAAGTTTATTTTAACAATTTTTGACCATGAAAAATATAGGGCCTGCCAAGTATATTTAGTACCAAGCATTGCTTTAAATGCACCTGTAGCATCAGGGTTGAAAAATTGCACTTGTCTATTCGACACGACTAGTAAATATTTACCCAGGACGAGTAAGATATCGGAAACTAACCATAATATTTATTGGAATTTAAGCATTGAAACAACACTTGGGAAAGGTCGATGCGTAGCTTTGGTAACAAATTTCATGCCCAGAGTATACAAATGGGTTCTTTTCTCACTATTTCTGTTTTAGACACAAAATGCTATTTTTATGGTTTTTGTGGCAAAAACTCAGATTTCAAGGAGGTTGCAAGTCTACACTTACCGGTATGTTTCAAAAACAGAAAAGTTAATTAGAACTATTCACTGCTACATCTAGCTTCAGAATGATTACTGTGTTTTGTCACTAGACAACAGTATATTCATCCCACATAATCCATATGACCTTTAGGGCACATAATCTATCTCTGTTAATGGTACAAAATTGTATAGAATCTAGAAATAATAGGCAAGATGACAATATTGAATCTGAAAAATCATCTTCATCTCCATTTTTTAATAATCCTCTACTTTGTTAAGTGCATATGTCAGATGGACCTCTACACATGATGTCAGTAGAATTATGAAGAGATTGAGGCAATTGGATCGATACTGTGGGAGTTCAGCAAACAAGAAACATCATACTTCAGACACGTAGTTCAATACCTCAGTCAAATTATAACGACACCTTGCCGTCCAGACTTGGAATGACCTTCTAAATGCTGAATACCAAGACAATAGCCTCTCGTACCAAGTTTTTGGTTAGACCTGGACCAGGGATTGAACCCACAACCTTCCAAATGCGCAGCGGATGCTCTACCACTAAACCATTGCTGCAGGTTCATATTACAAAATAATTAACCAATATTCATGTAGCAAACAAAGTCATTTCAAATTGGCATTAAACAACAAACTGACTCTGAAATAATAACTAACACTTGTTGAGCATTTATAATTTATTTTCAATACACCAAACATGAAGTTGTAAAATGGAAAATCGTCATATTGCACTATACAAAATTGCACACTAATATAAATACCCATATGAATAATTAGGAACACCTAGATACATATTACAAATAAAATAAATACCTCTTGACCACATGACCAGTAACAAGAGTTTGGGTCTCCTTTAATGATACCCTATATCTAACAATTGGTCCCCTTTAAACATCCCCTATATCTAACATGTCATTGAGCAAAAATACAATATAATAGAAGCTACATCCCTATGGCAAGTAATGCACCCCTCCTATAATTTAATAAATAAAATAACAAGTAAAATTCATGAATCAGGAGGGGGAGGGTATGGTTCATTAAAACAAAAAAATGTTGAAATCTACTGGAATCAATCCATGTCTTTTAAAACTTAATGTTAAAGATAGTGTTGACACTTTTCTCATCTTACATTAAAACAGCACCATTTAATCATTCGAGACAGAAGCATACAGAGTTATATTTACACGAAGTGTCAAAATATAACCCAATCCGAGTGTCGCCACTCTAGAAACTTTACATAAGACAGTTTGCCAGTTACTTGAGGAAGAACGATAGTTCTACTCAGATTCTTTCTGAGGTTTTCTACCATCAATAAAACTGGAAATGCAACATATAACCTGAAATGTGTTGGGAATGATGTTAAACCCCATTCAAAACAATAAATAACTATATTATTCACATTTCAGGTGACAATGTCATTCTTAATAGTTTAAAGGGGCACACAGCAATTCATGATAATAACGTCACCGTGTATCAGTTTACGTGATAAATGAAACAAAACTAATATAAAAAATAAAAACAATAATTATGTTCTATTGCACAGAAGTAAGCAAAAATTCATATTATATAAACAATGTTTGTAAATGACATTTCATATACATGTACTATAAACAACAAAGGCAAATAAACAGTTGATAAACCTACATGTCTTTTAAACATGTAAAATGGACAACAGAAGAACAAAAAATGTAAGAAATTCATATATATAAATAGTAAATAAAATTCATTATACTACAGACATGAGCTGTCGGAAAGGATAAAAAGCTTGACTTAGACCATTATAAATTAATTGCTAAAGTATCATTCAAATTTTTCTTAAAATCGGGGAGGGCGGGAGGTTTTTATTTTTTGTTTATAAAATTTTTAATGTTTGTTTTAGGGGCGGCATGAAAATTAGGGGGTGGGCGGGGATGATAATCTAGCAATTAATTTATTATGGCTTTAGAAAATATTTCATAAAAAGTATCAAAATCAAAGTTATACTAAAGTGTAGTTTCTGAGATACTAACTTTAAAGTAAAGTGAAGAGAACATCTAACCCGACCCTTTTGTAATTCCAATATCTTCATTAAAATATTGAGTAGCGTTATTTAAATTGTATACGACATTAACAAACTTATGTATTGATGTTATGTAGCCCAATCATGAAAATCTATTGATTACTCCTGTGCATCTATTTGGCTAGATTACTCATAGGATTGGCTAGATTACTCAGATTACTCATAGGATTGGCTAGATTACTCATAGGATTGGCTAGATTACGCATAGGAAAATTCTTTGATATTTTTTGAGAAAGTACATAGAATGTCAGGTTGCAGGTTAGCTGTTCCTTTAAGTAGACAGTAAAAAAATATACAAGACCTAACATGATTGTTACTTTGTTAATAGGAATGGTATAGTTATAAAAACTCATGCATGACGCTTGATAGAACACATGAATAAAGTTTTTTTTTCAATTTCTCTAGTGGTTACTGGAAACCAATTAACCTATGAAAACGTAACCATTTGGGACAACAAAAACAAGTAAAGTAGAATAGGTCTACCAATTCTTTGATTTGTTAATCGTATCACTGTACTTAACATAGCTATCTGCGTTTATTATGCAGTTTAATATGATGGAAGTCCATAATCAATTTAATATTAATATATTGGTTCTACAACAAACACAAATAGCAGGCAGAGCTACTAAAACAGCCGCTATGAATCATTACTTATGGACTTTTCGAACTTGAAAGTTTACGAATCTATGAAATGTAAACAAATATAATATGAAAACAACATGTTAAACTAAACAAAAAAAGGTGTTCATTAATTTTGCTGTTTTTAGGGCAACAAATACTGGTAGAATTAATTTAAAAATCTATCATAACAAGTTTGATTCTAAGCACAATAATTATTTTCGATAACAATGAGACTTTCCAAAATTGATTTGTATTCTAATGTAAAGGGAGGTAATTTACCGACATAAAAGTTGTAGTTGTATGGTGTTTAGGGTCACTTTCAACATTTTTTCAGTCATATCGCGACGGTGTCTACTTGAGACAGTATTCTAAGCGCTGTCACACTGGAGTATCATGCCGCAGACACATGGTATGTTACCCCACCCAGTCACATTATACTGACGCCGGGCCGACCAGACCTAGAACTCTCCTCTAAATGCTGAGCGTCAAGCGAGGAAGCTTTTAGTATTATTTTTAAAGTCTTTGGTATGACCCGGCCGGGGATTGAACCCACGACCTCTACCATTAGACCACACCGCGGTCTTACTGACATACAAACTTCGAATACTTAATGCATGAATGACGAGGCTCTTTTGGAAACATTTTTTGTGGCTTCATATTTCTTGGCACAAGATATCTGCATTCATAGATTTGGAAAGATATTCTTTAACATTAAACATGCTTTATACCGTTTAATATATTGTTTTACACAAACTATTTCGAACTAGATTGCAAAAAAAAATATATATTCATACAGAAAGTATCGCTAAACATACGTTTTCCAGAATACATTCAAACCTGCCTTAAGCATCCAGTCAAGGGAAGGATCAAAAGTTGCAAGGTTGTTGCTTAATACAAATTAATTTGCTGTGAAAACACAGAAATGTGTATAAATAGCAAATGTGGCTGCTTAATTCAGGTGCCGTTTACACAGGTCTGACTGTATTATAAATTTGCACTATGATGTTTGATTGTTCTTATAATGTATTGTAAACATGCAATAGAAATAAATAAATAAAATAAAATAATGGATAAATATCGGAATGTAATGTATATATAGATAACAATGAAGATACTTGTAAAACGCAATATTAAATGTATGGTCATTTTCCATTGTAAACTGGAATGTAAAACAAAACTATAAGTAAAACTTAATTTCTGATATGCATCCTCCTAAAAGCAGCCAGTTTTACAAATAGCACAAATATTAACAAATAACAACATTAACAAAATTCAACATGAAAATAAATAAGTACTTTGTACATATAGTTGTGTGGGAAAACAATGCATTGTGACTCTATCCATAATAGAATATATTATTAAAATCATACATCTGTTCTTCATTAATATCAACTTCCACTTCAAAACATATAGTCTGGTTTTATATAAATTATGACTTTTATACTGACCATGCAGTAACTAACTCTTTAAAACTATTTTCTCACACATTTCTCACAACAAAATATATCTCACTATCTTTTTCTCATTCAAAATTTTCTCCATCACTATTTTAGCACCTTCATCCATTTTTTGAATTTTAGTTATATAGTTATTTCTCGCTCATTTTTTCCGAAAGTTAATCTACGCTACTGGGATATCGGCAACTGCCAATTTGATTGTACTCTGTAAATAATTATCGCCATTAGAGCCGCGTGTGGCATACAGATTATGTATCATGCTGAGACAAGAATCGAAATTCTCCTCTCTGAACACATCCTCCAGTGATGGAAACCGAACGCAGTTGAGGTTGGCCACGATCTTACAGCGCACCGTCTGCAGGTATTCCTGGAGTTGACGGTTCTGACCTTCAATCAGAGCTATCTCGTGCTCATTTTGCTGTGCCTGCAATTAAAATAACCTGTTTTACACAAGAACATACATTAATTAAAGTTCATCAGCAACAGCTTTTCTTGCTATCTGGGACTGCGGTAACAACCGCTCCCCCTACTCCACACCAAGTTCATACTCTCTAATTAGTTCTATTCAACCAATACCAGTTCTGCATTCATTGAAATATGATTTTTGATAGGTTGTTTTTTTTATAGGTTGGTTTAAAAAACCAACTGCGATATAAAAGCAGCAAGATTGCTCTGGGATAGCTTTTATATAATTCAGTACATGATTCAAATCAGAGACCCTTTTTTTCAAAACTTCAAAGTCACCAATGCAATGTCTTTGTTATAATTTTGCATACTTCTAAATAAGTGTCAATATATTTAAATGGCAAAAAGATATTTTCCAAAATGGGCTTGTTATATGCAGGTTGATAAAAAAGTTAAACTGCCAAAAATTAAAAATTCACGGGAAGAGCTTGTGCGGACATTAAATTATAAACAAATTACACCTGGATCTGTGCTTATGCATACACATTTTAGCAGCTGAGTAATGGTGTTTTTTCAGAACACTGTACCATAATTGACAGGTAAAGAAAACATCTGTTGTAAATTAGCTACTCCTACACAACTCTCAGCCCCCGACAGAAAGTTTTGGGCCTTTAAGCAGAATCTGACAGTGAACTTGAATGTTTATCTAACCTTGGAGTATGTTCTACTTGACATCAAGATCATTAGCTTGGTGCTTCAACTTTCACAGAATTTTTTTATTCTATTACAAGATAGTACGTCTACAAGTTAACACGTTACAACCTAAACGGTTAAGTGTAATTCACAAACTGTGCGTGCCCGACTTATCCAAACTGCATCCACTTTCCAATCATGCTTTACCACAAACATCCTATTTTAATATATATACATTCTAATATAGGGTCACTATATCAGCAACAACTATTCTTGATATTTTCTTTAAATGGGGTTTATCATCATTTTCAACACATTGCAGATTATATACACCATGTTCATTTTTACTGGTGGACGTAGACCTCGGAATAAAAATTGAATAGAATCATCATCATTTTGAAAATACAGTCAAACCTGTCTTTAGCAGCCAGACAAAGGGAGAAGTGAAAATGGCTTTTTGGTTGTTGCTTAATACAGGTTAAAATAATCTGAAAGCATAGAATTTGAAAATAGCAATGTGGCTGCTTAAGACAAGAGGCTGCTTACTAGAGGTGGCCGCCTACAAAGGTTTCACTGTAACTGGAAAATTTTCTCACATGAACTTTGTTGACTGAACTAGACTCTGAACTCAGCAATGAGAGGTAAGCAGTATGTGGGCAAGAAGGGTCCCACCCCATAGTTGATATATAAGTAACAAATGCGTACCCTACTCTCGAGACATGCCATCTCTGCCTTCATCTTAATCACCTGTGACTCTTCCATCATGTTCGTCTTCTTCAAGTCTTTTATGTCCGAGTCCAACAGTTCTAGCTCCTTGTCATCATTAAGGTCTGGATTATATAAAACAAGTAAACAAAATGAAATTGCCAAGGGTTATTTTAGCGCCTTATTTCAACAAATATAGAATTAAATCACCATTTAAATGAATATATTGAAACAATTTTTCATTCATATTTACTGAAAGGGAGGAGTATATAAGGATTTTTCAACATTTTAAAATTGGCAAAAACAGTGTTTACCAATATATTATGCCTATATATACCCACTGACCCCTTTTTGCCAAAACGATTCTATTTAAACATGCCAAAATAATATATCAAAAAAGGGTTTCCTAATAAAGACTGCGTGCCTAGGTTAGACTAAAATACATTCTTCGACGAAAATTGCAACATATTTTTGACATATTAGATGAGACATGTGATTTAAATTTGATCCTTTATACGGATTTACATATGAAATTAGTTTTTTCTTAGAAGGAATGCGAATGGTGTGAAGGTTGTCATGCAGTATTTAAAAGCTGTCTTATTTTAGAAAGGGGATTTCATTTACCATTCCGATTGAAACATTGATTTTGACAAGTTTCGGTTGATTTGATGTACCAAACATTTAGATTTTATTCATTTACGATAATAAGAAGATTCATTAATGTTTACTGTCATGAAATTGGTATTCATTGGAAATAAACAAATACTAAATGAAAATATAAATTTCTTCACTACAGAATCAAACATTAAAAAAACAAGCTTACATTAATTATATCTTTTATACATCACAAAAACACTCCTTTTACATATTTTTATTCATTTTTATGGCAACAATATTCAAGAATAAAATAGAAACCCATACTAGAAAATGCATCATTCATGAATGCTAAACTTAAATGTTTCCAATGCAGGAGTGGATACCCATCCCGTACCTACCCCATCTCATTTCCTGTAACATGGCTTCATCAATTCCTAGGGAAAACCCATTAATGTATTTATGTTTTTTATCATTGAAGATACCCTAATATCATTTTCACCTGCGTTATCCTTGTTAGCTCAGTTGGTAACGCATATCTGACATCAATCCAAAGGCCATGAGTTTGAATCCCCATCCAACTTATATTACAATTGTCAAAGTACACATAAATTAATGAAGTTGTTGACCGGAAAACCAATGTTTTACTGGACGGACAGTAGTAGCATTTGGCACCCCTTCAACCATTCTTTCAATGGCAGGGGCATAAAAATCGTCTCTGAAATGTTTAACGTACCTTCACCATTCTCAACCTTTTGCTGCAGAGCTGCCATTTCTCCCGGGCTTAGTTTGGCTTTCTTCATGGCGTGTGAGGCTCGAGGACACCCAGACAGACTCCGATGTGACAGAAAACTTCCATTACAGTGACCAGACCCATCACAACCTGGCGTTGGACACCTTAAACAGCAAAGAGCATGGTTATTTTAAAATAAAAAAAGAGCACCGCAAGCGGGTGCAGCACTCGTCTTTTTTCCTTATCTATTGTGTAAGTCAAAGTCAGTGAAGTAAATTTTTTAAACTTGCTGGTGATAAGTTTAAAAAATCAATACTATTACTGAAAAAATAAAACAGATTTAAAAAAAAAATAAAAAAATAGAGATGTCAAAGAACAACGTTAACTCGACTATTCTAGCCTTGTCGATCACAAAACAGTATATCATAATGTACCATCAGAAAAACAGATATATCTGTATGAATGAAACCATCTTTCATATTAGCAAAATAGTAGATACATGTATGTGCAAGTAGGACTATTAGGGCAGAATATACACTATGTCTGGCTAAGGCTAGCTAGCCAGTACTTAAGCTGAAATGTAGTTAATTTAATTTTAAAATCTGGGTGTGGATGTGGCGGTGTATGTGCCAAAGTTTAATAAACAGGACTGTTTAGTTTAATAAAATAAAAAAAAGTTGGAGGGAGAGGGTGTCTTGGGGTTAGTAACAAAGTTGAAAAGGGATAGTGTATCTACTTCAATACAGAACAAAATTTTAAGAAACAATTGGAGGGGGTTGGGGATCTTGGTTACAAAGGGGCAGAATACCAAAAGTATTGAATTTAAAACAAAATAAAATTTAAAAGAAAACAAAGATGCAGGGGGGAGGGGTGGGGGGTGGGGGGTTTAACAAAATCAAACAAAAAAATAAAAAAAATATGGGCAGCAGGGTGGGGGTTTTAGTTGAGCTCTGGCAGAAAAGTCCATTAAGTAGGTCAAGGTCAGTGATGTAAACTTTTTTTAGTTGATGGTGATCAGCTTACAGAATTAAATGTATTACTAAAAAATAAAATTGATTTAAAAATAAAATAAAATTCAAACCAGAGCTAAACAAAAACTTTAACCTAAGGTTTTAAAGCCCAAAGTATGGAAATTTATATATATTAAATTTATATAAGTTACATGTAGCTATATACATTGTTTTTACAAAATAATATAAATGTGTTTAGAAATTTAGTCACCAAAACATGAGTAGTTTGTTCAGAAACAGAGAAAATGCTGAGCTAAACATAAAACTTTAACCAAACCCGAGCTAAACAAAAAACTTTAACCGAAGGTTTTAGAGCCCAACGAAGTTTAGTCACCGTAACATGAGTTGTTTGTTCAGAAACAGAGAAAAAACTGAGATAAACATAAAAAAACTTTAATCAGCGGACGGCGACAACGACACCAGTGTCACAACAACAGCTCTTCATTTTTTTTCAAAAAGACGAGCTAATAAAAAATGGTACCCCATATTTGTAGATTACGCTTGGTTAGAAGCCTTAAAAACTTCAATCAACAATTTAAGTGTGTAGTGTAATGTCATTTGAACACATTACAGGTAATATATGGTACCCAGTATTATTGATGAAGGAAACCCTCAATCTGAGTAGACCAGCATCCACTGTCAAACTTTGCACCAACTTTTTAATCCAAGCTAAGCTGAACTTGCAACTTCAACCAAGAGAGGTTTGTCATCTTGCAACACCAGTTGGCCATGTGAACCCTTCTTTGTAATTTCAAGCACTTCAAATTATTTCATAAACATTTAATGTTTATTCTAAACAGGAACATAAATGGCAATTACTGCTGGCTACCTTTTTTTTTTGATCAATTTTCAACACATATTGTGGCCACAAGATAATTGTTGGATAAGACCTAATATATCTATGTACATGAATCTCAATAAAAGCATCATACTTAAACAAGACAATCTTGCTATTCATTAACCTATAACTATATACTTACACAAATGATTCCATTTTGAGGGCTGACGTTATGTCCATGTTACCATCAAGACTGGATATCAGCTGACGTTGTAACTTGTGCCGATTGGCCAGTGGGCAACCAGACGCACTGTGATCAGAAAATAATTATTCAATAAAGATTTATAACAAATACAAAATTAATATTGTCCAGTACAAATTGAAATTCTATACAACTGCATTATTAATGAATCAATACTCCATTTATTTCAAATGAACATTTTAATCGAATTTCTATTTAGAATAAACCCTGAAATTGTCAACATCCAATGCTCATTTTACCAAGAATTGGAGTATGGAAAATACAGCAATTTTTTATTAAGTACAAAGTTAACAAATCTGCATGGAATTAGATCGTGTCACAAAATTTACGTCATGCGCGTCTACACTTAATGTTGATAATGTGCGGAAGTGTGGAAAGTTTCATGTAAATACAGCAAGTTTTTACTGAGTGCAAGAATAGTAATGACTCAGCATGGAATTAAGACAGTGTCACAAATGCTGATCATGCGTGGAAAGTTTCAAATCAAACCCCTTGAAATCTGTGGAAGTTGCTGACAGATGGACAAACAGACAGCCCAGCAAGCCAAACTGGCACATGCGACTCGTATAACAAACGCCCTCTACCACTTCCTTGCAAAAGAGGGAGAGGAACAAAAACTGGATTCAGACGGGCCTGCTTGATGAGATTTTATCAAAGCTCAAAAAAAAAAGGAAAAAGAAAAACAAATACTTCAAGACTGCTTCAAGACGATAAACATATGTATATTGATTTACTTCTGTTTAAGTTCAGTCACAACTACATTTTTATTTACACTTTTTTTCTAAACAATGAAGTTTATAATGTGTTCTCAGTGCGGAGACCAATTGCTAGTAATTACCTATGTTACATAATACATGTACTAGTATACAATACTGGATTCCATGACCGAATGGATAAGGCATCTGCCCAGAAGTGGGAGGTAAAAGGTTCGAGTCCTAGTGGAAACACTTGTTTTTTTAGTCAGCCGGATACCCACCCAAGCAGCTAGTTGAATCAAGGGATACCGAATGTCTTAACAGCTTTCAGGAGGTACCTGTGTACAACATAATGGCATCTCATATGCCCATTGTGGCTGGCCCTTTCATTAAGGTGACACTATAATAAACAAACACCTTACTTTCTTATAAACAAATACAAATCTTACCTTCTGTGCGAGAGATATTTTCCTGTAATATGGCCTGATCCATCACAGTCTGGGATGGGACACCTGAAAAGATTTTAATAAAATTTTTCCTGCCATCTTTAAAAATGTAATCAAAGTTACAGGTCAATAAAGTTGCCACTCCTTTCCTAAAGCAGAAGAAATTAGTATTGACCAAATTGTGGGGAAATATTTAGCCAAATCATGGGAAATTACTGGGCCAAATTGTAGGGGAAAAACTGGGTTTAAATTTGGGCAAATAATGGGCCAAATACTAGACCAAATTGTAGGCAAATATGGGCCATTTTGTAGACAAATATTGGTCCAAATTGTAAGTAAATACCGGGCCAAATTGTGGGTAAATACTGGTCCAAGTTGTGGGCAAATATTGTGGATAAATACTGGACTAAAGAATTACCTTAAGGGTTCATCATCTCTTCTGTCCCCTTCCTTGCCCAGAATCTTTTTCAGCTTGGCAGCCCTTGGGCATCCGGAGAGGCTGCGATGGGATGCGTAGTTCCCCGTCACATGACCAGAACCATCACAGCCAGGTGTCGGACATCTTATAAATTGTGATATAGATACAGATAAATATTTCTGATCCACCATGAGAAGGTTTAGCTGGATCGTTGTTGAACAGCAGTGTATATCACACAACGTGCCGGTATAATGTTTGGTTTCAATTTCATTATATTTTTAATCTAACAAAAATGTATGGTTTGTTCATGTTATGAAATATATCTTATATTGAATGTGAAGAATTAAGATCTACTTTTAATTAAATTCAAACAATTTTGAATGTTGAACACAAAATTAATAATTTAAATTTATTTGTCATGAAATTTACAATTTATTTTCTACAACCAGACTAGGAATTGACCCAACATGAAACTCATATCGCTTTACCAACGTTGCGTTGTCCAAGAAATACAATGTAGTTTTTACTTAGGAACCAGTAGCTTGTCCAAGGAAAATGGAAAAAACTAATATCAATCGCTGATTTGATTATCGGCTTGTTTGATCGACAGTCCTCAACAGGTCAATTGTTTTTACAACCTTGCACATGCAAGGCAGACTATCTCAAACGAGACCATGGCTGTAGTCTAAAAGTGGATCAACTGTGGAGTAATTACTTACCGGCATGTTCAGCGACTTATTTTTGTACAACAGGTTCTGGTAAATCGTACATGGAAATGATATAAACGGAAAAGTACATGATTCGACAGAAAATACTAAATAAAAGCAAACAGAAATATTTCATGCACTCTAGTAATACAACAAGGAAGATATATCATGAAGAAATGAGCAAAATGATCAACTGCAACTTACCTTAAAGAATGAAGCCCTCCATTTCACTCTGTAACCGAGAAGTCAGACCTAGTTTGGCCTGCACATTCAGGACCCTCTCCCCATTGAGGTTATAAAACTTTTTTCATACTTAGAGATAGAAACCTACCACTTAGGGCTGTCATGTTTACACGTAAAAATGGATCCATGTCGTTTAAAAGCAATACACGTTTACTAATTTAATATCTGTACACTACCTCGACTCTAAACCATAGTAAATTGGTAAATTAGCATATAGAATGTTGGCGAAGTAACAGGCTGTTATTGAATATTTTCCAACCATCCTTGTGTGTTTCACAGCATTATTAATATTATGACTGTGGCGTTAGATTCACAGAGCCAGTAATATTTCAACACTGCAATGCCATGAGCGACATGTCAGCCATTTGTTTGGCGAATTATTTAAACATTTACGGTATAAACTAATTAGCTGTAAATACAACTTTAATAATGCACATACAAATCATCCAGGTTTGAACATGTAAACAGAGGTGTATCGTTTATTAGCGTTCGTGTACACGTTTACAGAAATCTGTAAACACGACAGCCCTACCACCACTAAATGGACCATTCTTCCACACTGTTGATATTTGAAGTTTTTAGGATATTTTCAACACAACAGGAAATAAGTGAAATATGATTGGTTCTTTGGAACACACACAAGATTTCAAGCAAAGCACGGTACTTGAAGAATATGTGCCAGTTATTTTTTCAAAGTAAAAATAAAATGGACAAGCAGACGGTGAAACCACCTTGGTTGTAAATTGATAGGACAAAATGTTTAATCCTGGTTGATATGTTACCTGTACCTGCATTAAGGACTTCATACTCTAAATGAACGGTTTTTCCAAGATACTTACTTTGTTGTTTGCCTGCTATAGCCCGATAACTAAAATTTATGTGCAACATATTTACACATCTGCAAATATAAAACACAACAACAAAAGTTCACAACAGATAAGAAATAAATGAAACAAAAATAGAAACAAAATTACTAAATATCAACATGCAACAGAAGTAAGACATAGCATTCCTAATTCCAAATGTTTTCCGAATTGGAAAGATAGAGTGATGTACACATTCCCTGGTTTAAACTGCGAAGTATTGGCACACCAAATTCTGATGTTTAAAAACAAAACAAATGGACATGTGCACGAAGTTAGGGAAAAAAATCTATGGAAATTGCCAAGGAAATTCTTGTAAACCTTAGGAGTATTCATACCTTTTACGTTGTTGTTCCCTCGGAAAATATTATATAACCCTTGGAAACTGTACACCCAGAGCTCTGGGAACATCAAAACAAGAGGGCCAAGATGGCCCTATATCGCTCACTGACCTTGAGTCACCCAACTTAAGTAGATTATATAATACATGTACACTAAAAATTCCAGAAAAACGAAATGGGCAAGTAGTTAGAATTTTGATTTGTTTTAAAGATGTAACAGATGCGTAGAAGAGTTCAGACTTGGTAGAGGTTCACCCATGGTAAATGTCAGTGGAATTAAATTGAAATCGGGTCAGTAGATTCTGACAAGAAGGCTTTTGAAGTTTTTATTATAGCTGCCTGTCACAAAAGCTCACCTGTGAGCCTTTGGCTCAGGTGAGCTAAAAAGAAAACTAGAAAACATTACTGGAAGGGCCCTGCCAAAGTACATTATGTCAATCATGAAATTTTGGCACAACATCTGAAAGGTTGGCATGGTTATGTGAAATGGCTACAACGTAACCGACTGGACACCAAATTGTGAACATCCATTTTTGCCAAATTACATCAATGGGAGTTGTCAATACCAGATACTGAAGGTACAACTGTGGAACTGCAACTCATGGAACTTTGTTCCCGAAGTTCTGAAAGTTTTGCATGGTAACAAAAAGTAGCTTCAGATTAGACAAGAAACTGCTCATACTTTTTCGCACCAGTAAATGAAGGGGAATACTTGTGAAAACCAAAGGTAGAGTTATGGAACTGTGCACAGCACCTTATCAAATATAAACCTTAAAAGTTCTGTTTTAGATATAATGATATGATAAAGTCTATATGAAATGTAAAATAAGTGTTATGCAAGCAGATTTACACAAGCTTCTAAAGCTTTTTTTCTGTATGTTTTCCACAAAATTTGTTGACTTTATTGTTAAATGTATGCTAAATATATGTATTTATGTGAATAAAATATGTTTAAACTAATTAATTTATAATGGCCTTAATAAAGGAAATACAAAATTATACTGGACATAAAATGCTGGACAGGGTAAAACATATAGGCCTCAATGAAATGACCCTAAAACTTATTTTGTAATTTATTTCAATGTTTCCAAGATGCTAGTTCAACAGGCTAAAACAAGAAATATTGTACATACATTCAATCATCAAATTCAGTCAAGAAGCACAATGCATACACAAATAGGCACAACAAAAAATAAAGCAGTCAAATAAATAAAATAATGTACAACATCATTTGCTACAACAGCCACTTACTTCTGCTCCACCTGATTGGCCTGCACAGTTGCTCTGTCAGCCAATGGGCAGCCAGAGAGACTGCGATGGGAGGTATAATTGCCAGATATGTGTCCGGAGCCGTCACATCCGGGCGTGGGGCAGGATAGTAATTCACGTTGGTCAAGCTGCTTCCCAGAAGAAGGGGAATACTGGGAATGGGGAGATGACGGACATGGTTGTGGTGTGGCGATGAACAGTTCATTTTGACTTTCAAGTTGTTCCGGTGAAGCAACAAACTGTTCATTTTGACCTGCCACTAGTCCTGGTGAAGCTATAAGTAGTTCATTGGGACCTTCAAATGATTCTGGTGCTGCCGTGTCCGGTTCTGAGAGATCTGAGCGTGGCTCTGTCCATTCTGGGTACAGTTCTGGTGAAGTTTGATATGGTTCCGGAGCAGCAAGATGAGGTATGGGGCTACAGTTGGGGGAGCTGAAATGGCTGTTTAATCAAAATACAAACATGGTCAAATATAGGGTTAATCAAAGTTACTAAAGTCAATACAAGTACAAGAGGCATCACAGGGCTTGTGGCAACTCTACTGGAATAAAGTAGATTGGCAATGTTCAGTTTTTGTCTTTAAGTTCAATAATTTACACTTAATGTCATTTACACTTAATGTCACATTTCGTGCTGTTTGTTAAATTTATTAATGGCGTTTAAAACAGAACAAATTATGAAGCATAAATTTGTTTGAAGCATCCCAAAAGCTCCACTCAATATTTAAAGTCCAAGACATACAAAATGTATACTCTTAAACATTTCTTCAGAGATTTCAGTTATTTGATCATTGACAAACCCGTAATACTACATAGAAGCAAATTTTATTGGGAGAAAAAAAAAGTAATTCTACTTCAAGGTACAAACTTGCTTTTGGAACAAAATGTATTCAATTGTTATTTTCCATGTTGTTTAGCATCCTTTTCAACAACTTTTCAGACACAGTGATGGTGTCCACTTGAGACAGTACTTAAGTGCTGTCACACTGGAATATCATGCCACAGACACATGGTATGATACCCCACCCAGTCACATTATACTGACACCTGGCCAAAACGATCTAGAACATTCCTCTAAATGCTGAGCATCAAGTGATGAAGCTTCTAGTACCATGTTTTCAGACAATCCCCACCCTAGAACATCTGCTACTGTATTCAAAGAAATAAACTGTACTGGAAGCAGCTACAGAAAGATGTATTGTACGAGAAGATGGATGTTGGATGGATGAAACACTAACTTAGAAGCTTGTCCGCCCTTCAGGCAAATTAAAACTAAAAACAAAATGCTTTCGATGCAGAATGCAAATTTAGTGTTTTAGTAAATTGTATGAAGTAATGCAAACAAACACTAGATGCAGGTTGCATGTTAATTGTTATCATGCATTACATGCTGCATTTCAAGGTGCTCCAGTATCAATATACTAGCTACATGCGACCATCTTGTTTAACCAACGCAAACAGGTTTAACTGAAATTTATTTCAGGACTGAGATGGTGGACGGAGGAAGAACTTCCTTTGAACCAAAACCATGTGGTCATTCTGGGAATAACTGTCAGTAACCAAGGTTGACTTTTACTGTTAGTAGCTGAGGTTGACTGTTACTGTTAGCAACTGAGGTTGACAGTTGGAATAACTGTCAGCAACTGAGGTTGACAATTGGAATAACTATAAGCAACCAAGGTTGACAGTCTGAATAACTGTCAGCAACCAAGGTTGACAGTTATTGTCAGCAACTGAGGTGGTCAGTTACTGTCAGCAACCAAGATTGACAGTTACTGTCAGCAAATGAGATTGACAGTCAGCAATTGAAGCAATTAGCAACAGAGGTTGATAGTTTGCAGAATACAATACACAGTTATTATATTTTTTTTACACAAAAAAAACCAAAAAACAAATATACCGTGACAGCACTAGAAATGGATAAAAAATCCATCAACTAGGTTGCCATGGTGATAAAAGCCTGGGGTACAGGGTTTTATCTGTATATAAAGAGCAAGGCCTACAATGGTCTAAAAGACAACTCTATACCTTCAATGCTAGGAGCTATAGCTTACAAATTAAATATTCTCATATAGAAACAGGTCAAATCACTAGAAACACAACACTATGATTTCATTTCTTTATTCAACAATATACATTGTTATTCAACAATTCTTTATTTTCAGCATAAAATCTGCCTCTCAAAACACAGTATACAAATCTTATCAAAATTTGATCATTTCAGTACAAGTCTTAAATATATACTTGAAAGATTGAATTCACAAACATTAAAAAAAATTCACAATCAATTTTTTTTTTCAAAACTGTAAGAAATTTATATCAAAATATCACAACTGATAACGACTCCTTAATCAAATAAACAAAATAAAATAAGAGAATTCCTCCTGGACGTATTCAATTACTAAAGCACATATAATATGTTCCATTGACCAATCAGGCATGTTAAATACCTGCATTGTATACCTAAATAAATGTATGAATGAACCGTGAATTAAACATACTGGTATACAAAATCAAAAATGTCATAAACCGCTTACAGGAGAATGAAAACAGAAAAACAATGAAAAGAAATGAATTATGAACAAATTAATAATGATGCCCAGTGAATCATGACCCTACTGATGACATAACTGTCAAGTTTCAACAAACTATATACATGTAGTTAATACTATATTTGTTTATCCATACAACAGTTGACAAACATGGGCAGAGTGTTTAGGTAATGAAATGATCATAATTTTCTTAACAGTTTTGACCAGAAAAGTAATGTCACCTGCGTGAACTGTAGAACAGCACATATGACACCAAAAAAACAGCCTCTGACATATGTTCCATGGAAAGCTGATTTTAATGTTCAGAATGCAATATGTTGAAAAGCTGTTATACAACATATAGCATAAGTACAAGCTTTATGTAACAGAATGTTTTGGTAATAAGTACAGTGATACTACTGGACACAGCAACTTATATAAGCCTGGTGACAATCAAATGTTGTTAACTACAAATACATTTTTTTACTGGGGTTTAACGCCATTTTTAACAAATTTCAGGTTAATATCCAGTTTTATTGGTAGAGGAAGACCTCCGAATGAATCTGAGTAAAACCACAGTCCTTCCGCAAGTAACTGGCAAACTTATTCATATAAAGATTTTGGAGCAAGGGGGACTCAAACTTATGACCTTGGCGGTCAGAGGTAAATGATCTTGAGATGGTGCCTTAAACCAAATACAATATACAGGACTTGTGTCTCATATCATGAAATATGTGAAATTTTCAAGTACTAGTTAAAACAAAAGTAACTACCAATAATACTGTACAACAGTTGATGTATCTAACCCTTGCTATAACCGTAAAAATACATGTGATACACAGTCCCAGTTTCATTTTCACAAAGTGTAGAGATTAAAACGAAATCTATTCTGAAATAATTATAGCAGTCTAAACAGTGGTCATGAACTAATTAAATATTTTATTATATTCTATAGCAAAATTGAACGTTTTGATTTATGAAAAACAATAACAAAAATTCCTAGAAAAGTTTAGGATAACGCATAATTAACAAATATGAAAAATGACCAGTAGCCATCCAGGGATAATGTATACATTATAAACCTGTCAAAAAACACTTTGTAAAAAAACACGTTTAAACTTGAAAGAAACACAAGGCAATTTTCATACTTTTCCATTATACCATTTCTGAAAATTACAATATACAATTTATCTACAGGATACAAAATTATGAAACGAATATAATCCTGTATGTGATTTAATGTCATCAGTAAGTGCTACTTTTTTTTAAACATATTTTTACTTTCAAAACTAGCGAGATGCAATGCAACTAGTTTCGTAAATAGTGTTAACACATGATTTAACACCTGGTTTCAGACAGAAATAATCAATATCTCCAGAGACATACATTTAATGTGTCAACACTGAGTGAATTACACATCAATATTGCCATGTGTGCCTTTAATACTCTCAAATATAACACATTTACAGAGCCCCAAATCATTCTTTTGATAAGAGGTTTATATAAGTTGGGCACATTATACCCCAAAATCTTCGAAGATATGGGTAGCTAGTGATTATATCTATAATCAATGCAATCTATAAATTCAACAGATCAGAGATCTACCGTAGTTTATTTTAAATCAATACCTTCCTTGCTGACAGAAAGATATTCATTTGCCTTCTACAGATATAAAAATCATATATTTTAATCAAGGCTTTTCAGAAAACTCACATTTCAATATATATAAAGTTTGTAAGATATATTTGGAAAGAGTAAATACATAAGCTATTTTCAAAGGTCAAGGGTAAATTAACCCCCATTTTGGAAAACTATGCGGTAAATAATATACCCCAAACCCACCTCATCTGGAATTGTTCACATCAAACAAATTAATACTATATACAACCTTAACCAATTATGAAACCAATTTTTTTACATTACAAGATAAAATGTTTAAAGAAACAAGTTTTTATCCAGATATATGTAAACTTCACAATAGACTCCTGAATTACTAGTCAGACGTGCTACCAACTGAGCTGGCTCAGGTCAATGAAGTACCAATCTATGTACTTTAAAATTTCTCATTTACTTTCAAGTTCTAATTAAACACAGCAAGTCTATGAAAATGAGAAATTTAATTTAATTCTAATAATGATTATTATTTTTCAAAACTACTAGATTACAAAAAAATTTCTTGAAAAGTAAATTCTGAACTAATATTTTATGAAGTATGGTTATTAAATGACGTTGAATTCTATACAAAGTCAACCCCCCAAAACAGGTATTAAACCAGTTACAAATTAATAAAGGTACTTGAAAATGAGTTAACAGGACACAAAAGCCCAGCTCTCTGCTTTCATTAGCTTGCAAACCACCATCTTCGATTTTTTTAAAAACTTAATAAAAGAACTAAGGGTGACATACCATGTAAAATCCATATGCTAAGACCTCCAATGTGCCACATTAATTCTAGAAAACCCAGGCAGGACAATATAAAACATTGTACATCAATGATTTACAAAATAAACCCCAACAGAGAATATCAACAAATCAAAACTACCAATCAATATGTTTCAACAATCTATACATATTGCTTAAATATTTGAACAAAGAGTATAACCAAATTGATACAAAAGTAAAAGAATGACATAGTTTTTAAACACACATAATATCTATATTGACCAGATTAAAAGTACATCTGCTTTACAATTGCGTCTGCTTTACAATTGCAGTAAAACATCGAACCAAGATTGTTTAATAACTTTTATTCCATTCCTGGAGACCTACGAATTACCTACTTATATTTAATAAGGAATTCACCGAATTTTAGAAAAATATTTTTAACTACTCAATCTTAATTTTGTCTGTATCTCATGTATACCTGACGATACCGACATCACCAATTATGTTCTGTATGTAGACATACGCCATTATATTGACAAGTATGAATTGTGGAGAATGGTTGCTAAGTCTATCTATCTGAACATCGCAAAAGTGGTGTACATCCAGTTTGATAAAAATTGATGGTCAGTTTTAATATACAAAATGTAATATAGATTATTCAATTATTGTTTTCTGTAACATAAAAATAATTTTATCATTATATCAGAATGGGAAGAGAAATTTGTGACTAATATCACTAGTTGGTGAGAAACTTGGTAATTATTCTAACCCCACCCCCTCACACTCAGCCACATTTCCACTACATCCTCAAAAAATTGGGTAGAGGCAGTAAGAACTTGTACAACGCAGGGATGGTCTCCATGGACGGGGTCAAATGTTGGACATTAAAAAAAAGGAAAAAATGAAGCGAGGACGTGATTCAATCAGGACGCACCAAGAACTAAATTAGGATGCAGTTATGACAGCATTGACAAAGTATCAATGTAACTAAAACCTAGCAGGGACTTCATTGAAGTAGTATGAGCTTGGAATGTGAGGGGAGCATAACAGTAATGGAAAACAATGGTTAATTAACTCTAAACATTTGAGGAGAATTTTCGGCAAACTATTTCAATTTTAAACTTCTGTTAGACATACCGGTTCTCATAATTTTAATCTTTTAGACAGAATTTTATGTCAAAATAATCATAAAAGTGTTCATAGTTGCCATTACCAATATTACACTATACAAGGGTCCTTGAAAATTGTAGAAACACAATAAACAAGATAGTGTTGCTAACCTAGTTTCGATATACATGTAACCATGTTAGCCGTATTAAAGCATTTCTATCCAAGACCCATTTGCAACTAGTATTATTTAACTGTTACATAACTTGGAAATGAACCGTGAATACTGTACTCTGCAAAATACGAGGAGTGTTAAAAAAAATACGTGGACTTTTGTAATATGATCAACATTTAATATAGCACAAGAATAAAAATTATATTGCATTAATCGTAATATTTCCTCTATGCAACTGCCAAATTTCATATCTATATTGAATACGGTTATGTAGCAACAGGGATAGAAAATATACATGGTATGGTCACCTGGAGCACACCGATGACGTCAATGCTGTCAAATTTTGCATGACATTTTACCATCCAAACCACATTATGTCAAAGTACCCACCGGGCTCCTGGGTTGCACTTCATACATGTCTTTTTACCCATTTATCATACACATTTCTATATTGCTCTTCCTTGAATTGTGCAATGATGCGATGAGTCTGAAACTAAAGTTCATTTAAATTTGACAGGCTAAACATTATGCAAATACTTGACGTTGCTGACATCGTCAGACTGCTTTGGGTAGCAATTACATGCATATTTTATTTTATAAAAGGCCACATATTTTTTTAACACACCTTATACTTGGCATCAAATAAGGACTAAAGGGGAGCAATCCTGTAGCCCACAACATCGTAAATAACAACACTTTTGTTGACTGCAAAAGTATATTTGACAGGGAAGCTTAAGTACAACTTTAACATCGTTTTGAATATATAGCTATAGATTTTACTATAAATCACAAAAAGACAAAATATCTTTATATCTTTCGATACAAGATAATAATTCAAAACCTGAATATTTTAAACCAACAATTCATCATTAAACACACAGCTCATGTAATTGTTTTTTTTATATTTTGATATCGGTAAAATAACATCTTCAAATAAAAAGATTATCAATTCTTCATATGTTTTTGGTCCTTTATAACCATGACCAGACAACTAAACCATTAATTAAGATAGGAATATTCCACATCAAGATCAGAATATTCCATATCAAGATTGGAGATTCCCATAGCCAGATCAGAATATTCCATATTAAGATTGGAGATTCCCATAGCCAGATCAGAATATTCCATATCAAGATTGGAGATTCCCATAGCCAGATCAGAATATTCCATATCAAGATTGGAGATTCCCATAGCCAGATCAGAATATTCCATATTAAGATTGGAGATTCCCATAGCCAGATCAGAATATTCCATATCAAGATTGGAGATTCCCATAGCCAGATCAGAATATTCCATATCAAGATTGGAGATTCCCATAGCCAGATCAGAATATTCCATATCAAGATTGGAGATTCCCAAAGCCAGATCAGAATATTCCATATCAAGATTGGAGATTCCCATAGCCAGATCAGAATATTCCATATCAAAATTGGAGATTCCCATAGCCAGGTCAATATTCAATATTAAGATCAGAAGATTCTGTATTAAACTCAGAATGTTAATATCTGAATATTCTATATCAAAATCGGAATATTGGAAGATTACATATCTATTACAACTTTGATGAATCAGGAATATCAACACTACTAATGGCTGTATTCTGAGGAATTGCAATTGATTTTTGTGTTATGTCACCTGTTTCAGGGGCATACATTATGTTTGGACGTGTTACAAATGTTCCTGATTCAGATGCAAATACTTTGTAAACTTTAGTGACGGTTTTTTTGGTTGATGGATTTTGCAGAGGAAGAGGTTTTACAAACACTGAGGGCTTGTTTTCAGAAACTGTTTCTTTGCCTACAGAAGAGGCCTTTGTCATCTGTAATAGTTTATTCAAGGTAAGGGCTTCACGTTTTAAATTTTCGACAGGATTTGTAAGGACTTCTTTTAAGGAAACTCCAGCAGTTTCTGCAACTTTTGAGAGATTTTTCATTAAATTTGATTTTATAGCTGCTCTTACAGCTGGATTAGTCATGACTTCATTCTCATTAGATAGGTCTTTCTTATCTTTTATGTCATCCGTCACCTCTTCAGTACTGAGATAAGGAAGATTAAACTTTTTAGGAGTAATTTTTGGTTTTGCAATTTTCAGTTTATTTTGAGGAAGCTTTTTTGCTGTAGAGGTAGCTTCTTTTATAGCATTCATAAAAGTTCCCTGGTCAAAAACACCTTTCACTAAACCGGTCTTTTCATCTACCTTTAAATTTTTATTAAGATTAGCATCGTTGCCAACTGCTTTAAAAACAACATACCCATTTCCAGCTGGTACAACAATATCATCTGGACTCATAGGGAAGGCCTTGTCACTGGATACTGGTAACATCACAGGAAGTTTTGTTGGATCCACTGCTGACTTTGGTAATTTTCCCACATCTGTTGTTGACAACACTTTCTGTCCCTCAATATTCTTCTGAGGTTCAGAGAGAATTGAGGACACTGTAGAACACGCGAGAGATGCAGAACACACGGGTGTATTAGCGGATTTCGCGTTCGCGACTAATGACGGATTAGGAATTGTCAAAACAGCTGCGGCAGAAATCTGTGGGTCTGAACCAGTTGTAAATCGCGTTTCGAAGTCACTCACTCCATCTGGTGTGACTGATGTTGGTGATGATAATCTCGGAATCTGTGATGAAGCTGATGATGTTGACGATGTTGATGACACAGAATCTGTCGACGAGGAACGCTGATGTGGACGGAATCGTGGCCTTTTACTGAGAATGTTGGGTCGTTCTTTTACCACAGGTCTGGGATTGGCTGCATGGGGGATAATTTGGGCTGGACTAAAATCTGCCGCTTCATAACTATTGCCTGGCGCCGACGATGAAGCTGCCTTGGCTGTCTTCTCCGCTGATAAAGCTGCATCCGAGCTTTGTCTGTTATATTTCTCCAGCTCTTTTACAAGGTTAGTCCTGGGTGTGGCTGCATTGACACTTGACTGTGCTTGATAATAGATCTAGCTGTTTCGTCAAAATCATCGGTCGCAACACTCGGTCAGATGCTGTAAGGCAAATTTCGCCAAAGTGAATGATTGGAATGGGTTAATATTACGTTCAAATAATATTTTAGAAAGAAGTATTGTATATACAGCTGTAAGATTATCAACATGACAATCACTTATTAGAAATACTAGTTTGCAATGAAAAATACTTTTTAACTACTACATTGTGCTTTTAATTCAGTAAGAAAATCTGTCCTACTTCAATTTAACTCATTTTGGATTATTTCCCAGAAATGTTATTTATTTTAAAAATAAAGTCTTTATCATCAAATACTTACCTTACCTTCATGAAAAGAAATTCAAACAAATAATAAAACTTAAAAAGGAAACTTTAAATGAAGCAAACAAAAAAAAACAGTGTTACAATATCAAAAGAGTCAATAACGTAAAGCGCCATGACGACCAGATCCAAGCTTCAGACGACAGATTGATTAATCATGTTCCTTATATTCCATTACTTTTACCAGTGTAAATATTTCATTTTACAGTAAGACAAACTAGTATTTTATAACATAGGAAATTATTGAACGATATAATAAGTTTAAAAGCAAATTTTGAACTTTTACCACTGATGTGTTTCTTTGACCCTCACATGAGATTATGAAATAAATTTAATCAAACAATTTTTTTTTTTATTAAAAGTCACTTTAGATATTGACTCTTTGTATTGTACTGCCAAATTGAAAACTATAAAAACTCACTTATAGCCATTGTTTTTAAAATATCTATGAAAAAATTAAATTTAATGCCATTTTTAACACATTACAGGTTACAATAAATATGACATCCATTTTTATTGGTGACTGGATGGAGAATAGAATCACCGTACTTCCGCAAATAACTGACTCAAGATACAGATAGTGAAATTTTTTTAGTTTCAATATCATTTTTAAGTTGACATGTTTGTGCATAAGTAAATTTTCCAATTTTAGTTTAAGTTTAAAAAAAAAAGGAGATGAAAAGTCATGCAAAAACAGCTCATTAAAACAAGTGTTCTGTGTATATGTTTCAAACTAAGTAAGTTATCTGATGGCATTGCAAAAAAACATCTTTCCACTGAGTGATTTATATAAGTTTAAATACAAAATTATATATCATTAGTTCTGTTTTTAGGTTAATTTGTCTAATACCTTTAAGTAGATTTCATTTACAGACAAAATTAAATTCAGTTGCTTATGGACAAGAACGTTTTGACCAGATTTTGTCTCCACTGCAGACATGGCGTTAAACTCCATAATAAAATTATATTAAAATTTTAACAGTTCTAATACTTCAACTTTTGAAAATGTACAGAAATAAAATCGGTTAGAGATTCTCAAAGCATTTTTTCCCCTGTTGTATTGCTTTCAAATTTTTTTTAGTCATATCGTGACAGTGTCTGCTGGAGACAGTATTCTAAGCACTGCCACACTGGAGTATCATGCTGCAGACAGGTGGTATAATACCCCACCCAGTTGCTTTATACTAACACTTGCCAGACTTAGAAAGACCGTCTAAATGCTGAGCACCAAGCGAAAACGCTTAAGTCTTTGGTATGACCCACCCAGAGATCAAACCCACAACTTTCTGCATGCAAGGCAGATACTTTACCCCATGAATACCGCTTAGGTACGATTTCCGAACAGCATGAGAATTGTTACAAAATCAAGATTAGGAGAAAAAAAATTCCAAGGTGAAATGAAAAGATTTTCTTTTGGCAAATAAGTGAGTTTAAATAGTTGATATATCATTAAAAAAAAAAAAAATTTCACTCTCTTAAGTACACACCATCATTTTTGGAAGAATCATGACTTGTAGGCACAGAGGTGATAGCATCCAATTGAGAAAGCTTGTCCCCCTGACCTAGTTGTTTCGCGGCTAGTTTGATGAGTTGTTTTTCAGTACACGCGGCAAGTATGGCCTTGGACGGGTCGTCATGCTTGGGGAGTATGACAAGGTGGTAACCTATCACCGACAACAGAGAATAAAACATGGCGGTAAATAAAGAGTGCAATATACACGTGGCATGTTTACTTGTATAGTAAAGGCAAATTGAAATACACGAACACTGAGAACTAACTAAATAACAGAGTGTTGTGGTTCATGTTTTGCTATATTTAAACAGCACTATGTGGTTTTATTGAAAACCCCATTATTGTTATATTGAACAGCACCATGTTGTTTTATTAATCAGCACTGTGTTGCTTTACTGAACACCACTATGTTGATTTGTTGTTTTGTTTGGATATATTTAAACAGCATTATATTGTTTTTTTAAACAGCACTGTGTTGATTTTATTGAAAACCACTATTATACCATTTTATTGAACAGCACTGTGTTAGTTCATTAAACACCACTATGTTGTTGCATTAAACACCACTATGTTGTTTTATTATACACGCCTATGTTGTTTCATTAAACACCACTATGTTGTTTTATTTCACATCACTATGTTGTTTCATTAAACACCACTGTGTTACTTCATTAAACACCACTATGTTGTTTTATTATACACGCCTATGTTGTTTCATTAAACACCACTATGGTGTTTTATTACACATCACTATGTTGTTTCATTAAACACCACTGTGTTAGTTCATTAAACACCACTATGTTGTTTTATTAAACACCTATATGCTGTTTTATTGAACACCACTATGTTGTTTCATTAAACACCACTATGTTGTTTCATTAAACACCACTATGCTGTTTCATTAAACACCACTGTGCTGTTTCATTAAACACCACTATGCTATTCCATTATACACCACTGTGCTGTTTCATTTAACATTTATATGCTATTTCAATAAACACCACTGTGCTGTTTCATTAAACACCACTATGCTATTCCATTATACACCACTGTGCTGTTTCATTAAACATCTATATGCTGTTTCAATAAACACCGCTATGCTATTTTATTAAACATCACTATGTTGTTGTATAACACACCAATATGTTGTTTTTTTAAACACCACTATGTTGTTGTATTACACACCACTGTTGTTTTTTTAAACACCACTCTGTTGCTTAGTTAACTACTTGTACCATTTTGGTTTCAATATCATTTTCAACACGCTACAAAGAATACTGTTCATTTTATACTACAAGAAGCCCTTAGAATGCAGATACTGGCCATAAATGTCATGTATATTGATCAAAATAAACTCAACATTGTTTAACAAGTACATGTTACTGTCAAACTATCTCTTATATTTAGGCAATGTTGAGATTAGTCAATATTTACAAATAACTATCAAACTATCTCTAATATTTTAATTCAAAAATCTTCCTCAGGGAAGTAATCATATTACACAAGTTCAATTTAATTCAAAATAGTAAGGCAATGTTGAGATAAGTCAATATTTACAAGTAACTGTCAACCTATCTCTAATAGTTAGGCAATGTTGAGATAAGTCAATATTTACAAGTAACTGTCAACCTATCTCTAATATTTAGGCAATGTTGAGATATTTCAATATTTACAAGTAACTGTCAACCTATCTCTAATAGTTAGGCAATGTTGAGATAAGTCAATACTTACAAGTAACTGTCAACCTATCTCTAATAGTTAGGCAATGTTGAGATAAGTCAATATTTACAAGTAACTGTCAAACTATCTCTAATAGTTAGGCAATGTTGAGATAAGTCAATATTTACAAGCAACTGTCAAACTATCTCTAATATTTAGGCAGTGTTGAGATAAGTCAATATTTACAAATAACTGTCAACCTATCTCTAACAGTTAGACAATGTTGAGATAAGTCAATATTTACAAGTTACTGTCAAACTATCTCTAATAATTAGGCGATGTTGAGATAAGTCAATATTTACAAGCAACTGTCAAACTATCTCTAATATTAAGGCAATGTTGAAATGCGTCAATATTTAAAAGTTACTATCAAACTATCTCTAATAATTAGGCAATGTTGAGATGCGTCAATATTTGCAAGTAACTGTCAAACTATCTAATATTTAGGCAATGTTGAGATAAGTCAATATTTACAAGTTACTATCAAACTATCTCTAATAGTTAAGCAATGTTGAGATAAGTCAATATTTACAAGCAACTGTCAAACTATCTCTAATATTTAGGCAAAGTTGAGATAAGTCAACATTTCAATATCATAGCTCAACATTTGTTATCTGGTCATTTCTATATTGATATACTGTGACTGTGAAAAGTGTAACAACAGAAAGAGTTCTTAAAGGTTTTTAATGGTGGGGCTTGATAGATATGCTCCAAGACACCAAATGAAAATTAAAGTAAATCAAATATTAATTATCTATCTGAGTCATTGCTCGATATCATATTTTTATACATTTTTAAATGATTTCATATCTTATGTTAACTATGAACAGTGACACAATATTGCGTAACAACACAATACAAACAAAACAGAACAAAATAAAAAATCCCGTCAAGAAAATACATAAATAAAATATGCTGAATATTTTTATTGAAATGTATATTCAATTCAATGCAGGTTTTCATGTATTTTCTTGAATAAAGAATGACATAAAAAAAAATATACAAAGTTTGAATTCTTTTTTTAACTTATAAATATAATTTCTTTAAAGGGATTATATTGGCATATTAACGTCAATTCCCTGTCCTAAATACACACGCCCAGCATGACGATACACTTATAACTTAAGAGATATTGGCGTCTAAAGTGTCTAATTGCATAACCTATTACAAACATTGGGTTTCTGAAGCCACCTTTTTGTTTTTGTTAACATTCGCCATTTTCAACGAACTGCTTTCGGGTTTCCGATCAATCATCGATTACATTGTGAAGACTTGTTCCCGATTTAATTTGATAACTTTCAAGTAAATAAAGGTTATACGTCAATACATAAGCATTATTTTGTGCACGCTGCATATAGGAAAGGTCTGGATTAACAGCGTGTTTGTGTTACTTGCCAATATAATCCCTTTAAGCCTGGCATTTGCATGTATGAATAATGTTGTATCGATCAATACTAACTGTCAGACCATTAAAAGGTAAGCAAGTACAATTCATTTGCTTTGAGAAATATGCAGCAACAAGAAACAACCAATTTTTGAGTTCAATGGTTCAAAATATAGCATATAATTCCACTTATTACCAAATATCCAGGGTTTAACCCAACAAACTAGCCCCTGAAACATGGCAGCTACCCTGAACCAAACTTCCATATTGAGCCAATGGGACGTCCAATATTGGATAACTAAATACAGATATCTGTGAACCCTTGCAGCACTTTTTATCAACCCTTATCCTGCTGTGAAAGTTATGACTTAGCAGCTGCAATGCTGCTGTATACAAGAAAACACAAAACTATATACTTTTTTTATTTCTTGAAAAATCACATCACAACCTGCTAGATAGATGTATAACCAACTAGCAGATATAACTTTCACAGTTCTATCTCATGTCATTCAGATACAGCCATTTGCATCCGATTCAACTGTGTACATGCACACATGCATAACCTTTACCCATCATGTGTTACAAAAGCTTTCTCAACTACACAAAATACTATTTTTATCCATAAAATACAGGCCAGTGATTGGCTGAGCATTCGCAAAAACAATCAGCTGCCTTTAACCAACCATTCCTAATATTTGACCTGTTTGTAAGATGCCTATGAAAAACAAATATAATTAGTCACGCTAAGCAGTGGTGGGTGTATTATATAATGGTGGGTGTATTATATAATGGTGGGTGTTTTATATCAAGGTGGGTGTACTATGTCAGCACGATGCTGATCACCCGATAATGCAGGATAAGGATAAGTGACAAAACTTACAATATTTTAATTTTTGAATATAATATATATGCCAAGTTTGCATTAACTGAATCCCGCATGATAATTAAACAATGAATAGTTAACAATAAAACCATAGCTTGTAACTCAAATATAACATGACAAGTAATTGTATGTAAAATTACAACTAAACTGTCAATAGTAAGGAACCATTACCGTAACACTATAGCAATATTCTAACGAATGTAATACTGAATAATTGGTACATAATAAATCGATCATCTCATCGTCATATGGATTCTTTCTAAGATGAAAAGAAAATGGAATCACGCAACTTATTTAATATGTCGTTAATACACATTTAATATGTTGCAATTTTATGCGGTAAATCTATTTTTAAATTAGTCTAACATAAGTGCATAGCCAAAGTTAGTAAATCCCTTTTCAATATATTATTTTGGCACGTTTAAAGAGATCTCCTTTTGGCAATACGGGGTCAGTGATTGTATAAAGGCATGATATATTGGAGAAAAAAATATATTTAGCCAATTCTAAAATTTTGAATAAACCTGATAATTCCCTTCAAGTTGTGTTGGCGTTTTACTTGCAAAAAATAATATACCGTCAGTTTGCCCACTTCCCACCATTCAAATTTTTTTTCTTCAAGATTTTGAGACAGTACTTCATTTCGGTAATTTCATCCAGAGTGTTAAATGAATGTGCATGATATTAAAAATTGTATTGTATTTTTAGAATAGTTATATTTTTTATACTGAAATTTTTCCCCTCTGCCTACCCAATTAACTAGGACCGGAGAAAAAGAAAAACAAATATTATTTTAATGGTTGTCCTTTAATAAAAAAAATTCTTCATATATAATTATATATTAAAAAAACAAGAATAAATTGTCAATTACTCATCCGTATCCCTCGCTATGGGCTATTTTATTTAGATAACTAGAATATATATGTTAAGGTATTTCATTAATGATGTTGTCAAGAATTATGATCATAATGCTTACAATAGTTGGATAATGTGACTCGGAAATTTAATTAATTGTTTTGCAATTAATCACACACATATATATGAAGAATTTAATGAAATTTTTTTTTATCACAGTTTATTTGAATAATTAAAAGCAAGCGAAAGGTTATTTACCCAAAACTTCTTTAGAAAAAAAAAATTAATTCACATATCGAAAAACATTGAGAGAAAATTAAAAACTCTTCATCTTACCTTCTGCATACAAAGAAATATGTCGCTGTAATCTTTAAACAATCAAGTATATATTATTATACAGACACACAGACAGACAGACATATACAGACAACATCCACCTACCGTTCTTGCCCTTCCTGTTGTCATTTGAACCAACCAGTTTACCCATGGCAGCAATTGGACAACCCGACACACTGGAAATTAAACAATAAGCAATCTTAAACTTTTTAATAATATTCGTAACTTTATCCAAATTAATTTGAAAAACAATAAACCTTAAGTACATGTAGTTTTCAAGTTCATAAGTAGCTCTTAAAAGATAATTGTTAACCATGCTTCTACCTACCTACCCATCCAAACAGCAGCTTCCCAAACTTTTTTTATTGACTTTCAAAGCATTGTGGGTTTTTTCACAATACTGACAAAGTTCAAAACTATATTTTTAAGTAAGCAAGTAATCTCAACGCATAAAAATACAAAACCAGCTCCTTTATAAAATAATTTTGTTCTAGCCAACAGCTAAAAATAATTTTAATTTTGTTATATTTTTTGTTTTCAATTTTCGTTTGTGTACAAGTTTTACCAACCTTCTATGCATACTACGATTACTATTGATGTGTCCACGACCACTGCATCCAGGTGTAGGGCATCTGAAACAGGAATATAAAATAAAGTAGGTTATTCTTACGGCAACAGACATCTGCAAGACACAGTTTTGTCATGTTCATAGCTGTAGTTAACATTATCAATCTATGTGTGGTTTAAGGGTGCCATATGAGTGTATGTAAGGATAAGACCATCCTTTGACCATTGCAGATCATGAATATGTAATACAAGAGTCAACTTAACAAGTATTGAAATGTTTGCTTATGCTCTGAAATTATTAAGATTCTAAGTTAACTATGTAATCAAACCTGCGTAAGGGGTCACCTCTATTAAGCAGCCACTTGTCTGGAGTAGCAACATTTGCTTTTTTCCATTTCTATGCTTTCAGAACAAATTAACTTGTATAAAGCAACAACCTGTCTTAAAAGATCACTTTTGCTCCTTTCCTTGACTGGCTGTTTAAGAGAGGTTCAACTTTATATATTATTCACTATTTTATTTTGTAATTTGACAGTGCATTTTCCTTGATGTGTTTCAATGCCATAAACCCATCCTGATTCATTAATTATGTCACAATTTAAACAAGAGGGCCAGGATGTTAGTTGTAACTTTGATCCAAGTATGAGTGTCCTAGCACTTGTACTTGTTGAGAAATAGTGCAAAACGAAAACTTAACATTGGAGGTAAATGCAAAATTTAGCATCAAACAATGTCAATGGACCATGAAATGTAGGCCACACTCAGCATCTGCAGTATATAATGTGATACAGGGTGTTAGTTGTAACTATGATCCAAGTATGAGTGTCCTAGCACTTGTACTTGTTAAGAAATAGTGTAAAAACGAAAACTAAACATTGGAGATAAATATAAATGTTCGACGCCACTGCTGTTGCAGTCGACGGAAAAGCAACACCTTATAAGATCTTGTCTCTCCTTCGTCGCGGCGAGACAAAAATGACGCTAAATATTCAATCAATCAATTCATTGTAACTTGTCAATATTATTATCACCAAATTCAATTTTGAAAATTGATTGAAATCATACCCTGAGTATTAAAGAGAATTAAATAACAAAAGTTTCTTGAAGAATCTTGAAATACCAACTTACTTTAAACTGCTTTCATGAACCGAGATAACTGAAAAAGAAACAGAATAATAACATATTTTCTCACAATATTTTCTCACAAGTATAATTATGTTCCATCAATGATTATCATAGGTCTATTTGCCAGGACTGTAAACATAAAAAGCTTGAACTCAATGTACCTGAAATGTCAATTAAACAAAAACAAATATCAGATGATTTTCCGTAGGTGCAATTTTCATGTTAATAGAAAAAACATTAATGTGCTGCCTCAAAGCCACGATTACTTCATTTATCCCTTTACTTCATATAGACACCTTTGGACACCTCTAATATTGACGCATTTGGACACCTCTAATATAGAAGGCTTTTGAATTATTGGGTGAATTGTTAGTATTAACTGACAGAGTGGAAAACAGTGCAGGAAGTGTTCAGATTGCTCGTTATGAGCAATCTGAACTCTTCCTGCACTGTTTTCAAAGGCCTTATGTGATTGGTATCTATGGAGTAAAGGGTTAAATGAATAAGTGTTGCAATACTATAGATGGAAGGCATGAATTCATACCGTGTAAATTCTACAAATTTCTATGCCTCCAATGTTATTTCTTGACCATTATCTATACTATCTAATATGGTAACTAAATAATTATCGCAAAAACTTTTAAAAAACTAAGAGTGCTGAAAGTAATATCATTATCGGAGCAAAACAAAAATGATCGGCATTCAACTGATGTACCAGTCATTTGTAACCCAGGTCAAGACATAGCAGGGACTTTGAGCCAATGGCTGCCTTCAGTTTGATTATACATTTGCTAGTGTAGCTAATTGATTTTCCTGGACAATGACTCAACCTCAAATCAGCACTGCAGGTACACTTCGCTGGTAAAATCCCTGATATAAGCCTTTGGCCTCCAGGGACCTATTTGAAAAACATGTCATTATTGGGAAATCGTTATTTGGCACTATTGTTGGGAATTATTCATAATTGGATGGTAAAGATGACTTTATTGAAGTAGTTGTTTTGGTATGTTTTTTGTAAGGAGGGATTTGTTGCTGGGAGTTTGTTGTGTGGTTGCTATTTAAGATGGTAGTTCTCGAGAATTGTTTATTACAGGGAGATGGTACTACAAGGATGTGTTTTAAATCCCTACAACTAGAAGCACCGTTGTTATCCTGGCTATTTTTGGCAAGCTTTGTAACTACCACCCCGGAGTTGATGATGCGGTAAGAGCCCTGCACTTTAGTTTGGCTTTCCTACTTTACCTCCCATGCGTAGGGAGCAAGCGAAACAAATGACTACGGCATCAATGAGCCTATCTAATTGGTACATCTGCATTTCTGTACAGAACCACATCTTCATGAAAGTGGAAGAGTACGTTTTAGATTATTATGTGCGCAGGAAATTCTGAAAATTATGATACATTGTTGACATCACAAGATTGAGGTTCTCCGTGGCCGAGTGGTCCAATGCGCCGTCTTAAGATCACTGCTTAGGTCGTAGGTTCGAGTCCCGTTCACTATAGAAACTTTATGTGAGAAAGTTATTTGCGGAAGGCGGTAGTTCTACTCGTACTAATTCTGAGGTCTTCCTCCACCAACAAAACTGGATAAAGATTAATTTGGCAGGATGTGTCATCTTCCATGTATTAAACTTACTTTCCGGTGGGGCCATACTTCTCATGGGACAGCCAGACAAACTGAAAGAAATGGTTACATCTCGCATTTAAACAACCCATGTGTTATCTACAAAATGACACATGTAACATGTATACCAGTATGATATAATAAGTGAACTAGAGGATAAAGTTAAACACTTTTTTCAAATGGCTTAATTTTATTCAAGGTTAGACTCACATTTATAATATTATATATATTTATATTAAAAACTCCATACCTTCCACGAGTCTTAAACATTGCTAGATTTTTTTACACATCAGTCCATCTTTTTTAACCAATGGTTATATATTTTCATCAATTTTAAATTTAAATTCTAAGAATATTGAACATAATTTACAATCAAGGCAGTGTGCCAACTCTCAACTTGAAATGTAAACACCAAATCATGTATAGACTCCAAACAGACTCACATTCAAGATCTACTTATCCAATTGTAAGTTACTTGCTGAGATGGGTGTGCTGGAGTACTGGTTAACCCCTTCCAGGATCTGAAGAGTGGTTTGGTTTACTGATAGCCTGTTAGCACTCGATGGCATAAACATGACACTAAATATTCAATCAATCAATGTTTTCTGAATGTGATTTAGTACAAGCACTATACTATCATCAACAGCAGGGCAGTGGATAGTATTGACCACTCACGCCAGATGATGCAGGTTCAATCCCAGGTCTCTCAAAAACAACACTCAATACCGTTTCTACTAATCAACTAAGGAAATGGACTTGTGAGTGATTCATAAAAGCTCCAAGCTTACTTCTCTTTTTCAAATAGATTAGTATAAACTACAGTAAGTCTGTATTATCAGAGTTGCTGTCCATAATAACATAATACAGGTCTATGCCTTTCAATCTTCATTTTCATTCAATGTCACAATGTAAGTGGATATAACAATAACAATGACTGTTTACTAGATTCCACACAGTACTCACCTACGATGGTGCGTATATAGACCAGTAATATGACCTTCACCTTTACATCCTGGTGTTGGGCACTTGCTATCTGTATTGGAAGAATGAAAAATCAAGTATATTACATTTACTGTATAATATCAGTATCACACTTCCTAACATCATCGCCTTTCTTTACTACGGACAAGTTTATATTTAAATGCATTTGTCCTACAGACAACTTAAAAAGATACATTTTGATTCACTCCAATTAATTACTTGTGTTTTATTCATTGTCTTTATCTAATTTTTCTTGTTTGGATGTCAATATTAACCAGTTTTCCACAGATCAAACAAATATTATTTCACCAAAGACCGAGGTTGGGACCGTTGCTTTTCATTGTCAGACTTTTGTAACTTCCCTTGAGCTAGGTTCATTAGACCTTTCTTTTTTTAATTAATCATCAGCCCTCCAGCTATATATAGACCCATATACACATCTCCATTGATAAAACAATTGCATCGACAAGCAGTAACCAAAACGAAAAATAACTTTATTTAATACAGCATATGCTGCGACCAGGGCTGATCATTCATTCTCCAATGTGTACAGTGCAATTTAAATGGGTTAAAATTACATCAATTCTGTGTTTACACTAGCTTCGTCGATGTTATTTCGAAGGCCCTTATGCTAATTGAACCTATCACAAAGCAAATTTTATCAGTAAGGTTTGGATCTTTCAGAAGTTTTGCCCCTGCAACTGTATACCAGACTGAACCAATAAATCTAAAATCTAAATATGCTTACTACCTGGCTACTTTTGTGAATTTTAAAGTTTTTTAACGAAAGGATTTTCTTGCATGTTACGGACAAATCATTAAAACTTAGAATATAAAACACATGGGCACATGCAGATTGTTTGGATAAAATGACCTATGATTTCACTTTCAACGTACATTTAATGATGCACTGATCCTTGTCATCAGTCTCTGTATCCATAATTTCTTCTTCTTCCTTCTCATTCTCTTTGTCTGCAGCAGATGTTCCTGCCTCCTCTACCTTCCCGTCAGTCCACTCCGCCAGCACCATATACTCCCCCTCGCCATCCTCACTGTCTTCATCATCCTCATCATCAACAATCTCTTGTTTTATATCAGCTGTACTGGGCTGGGTATCACAATGAGCAGGTACTGACTTATATACCTTTGATGAAACAGTCTCATTGGAACTTGGTGTAAATGTTTTTGCCATGGTCAAACAAGTGCTATCCACTGGTATCTTTTTAATAAGTTCATCTCGCAGCTTCTCGGAGGTTTCTTTCTGTGAATGTATTATGCCCTGGATCTGTCTCTGAATATCATCTGGTGTTAGGGCAGTGTCAACTTCACAATTGCCATCCACAACAACCTTTGTGTCTTCCTGGACTTTAGCACACTCTCGTTCAATCTTCGTCAGAATATCTGCATCACTAACAACTGAATTTAAAAAATCCGATTTTAAAGCACTGCTTGTAATTGGTAATTTTTCACTAGAATGACTGGTGACTGGTGTCATTTCCTCGTAAGTGTTTTCTTGTTTCACTGTAACTGCTACATTAAGTATGGGGCCAGATGTGGGCATCGGTGCTGCTCCAAAAGACTCAGAACTTTCTGTTAAACTACAAATCATGTTTTGCGCCTCGAGAAAACAATCCTCTGACATAGGTTCTTCTTTCACTTTAACAATTGTACAAGGTATATCAGATTTTTCCTTTAACAAAACTGTATCAAAATCTTTTTCATCTTTGTCTTCGCTAATTATCTTGGACTGTGTCACTGTTTTATCTATTATCAAATTCCCTGACTGTGTCCCATTTTCGTTCTTAGAAACAACCTTAGACTGTGTAACAGAATTTTCTGAAATGTTTATCTTAGTTTCTTTTTTAGGAATTTTTGCAAGCGATGGACTGTCCAGGGAGACTCCTTCAAGTTTACGCTTTCTTGCTAGTGGACAGTTATGTTCCCTGAAAAAAAAACACCACATCTTAGAGTTAATAATTGCTGGTCAGAATTAGAAGATAACCTTAGTCTTGACAGTAAGGTCATCCATGATCGAAGGCAATGTCTTAAAGATCACTAACCCCATCAATGAGGTCCTGGTTTTGAGCCCAATTTGGTCCAATTACTTTATGTAAGAAAGTTTGCCCGTTACTTGCTACAAATAAAACCTGTAGAGTATTGAAAATAGTGCCAAACACAATAAAAAAAGTTATGACAGCCCATATGAGTGTAACAGACATTTGTATTGTGGACTGGTGGATATATAAACAACAATTTTAATGTAGCAACAAAGCAGGTAGTTTAAAATTTATTTACTTTACTCTGATTGCAAAACAAGTTATTACAACTCAATATAAATTACACTCGGCATCTTCCTGGATAGAACCAGTACTAAGCATAGGTGGAAAAGTGTGTCTTTCTCAAGGACACCATAAAATAGTCATGGGGAGGATAAAACCCACAACCCTTCAATCATAGGTTCGGTGTTCTATCACTGAACTGCAAGCTCCACAGCAGTTTGGCATAGCAGCATTAAAGTATAGATCAACCAAAACACTATGGGAATAATACTTTACTAAAATTTGTAAAATCAAAGGCCTGAAAGGCCTGAGGGAAGGCTTGCTGCTTGTGTTAATTCGAAAATGTAGGTTCAGGAAATTGCAAAACTTAGTTAGATTTCTGATATGTTAAGTAAGATGGCAATTCATCGGGATTTAGAAAAGAATGTGGTGTGTTTGATATTTCTTTTGTGTATCTGTATAAATAATCTCCTGTATACTGTAACGTGGCGGAGCTACGTTAGTGCTTGCAGTCTGTAACACAATAATTAAAACGGTTGCAAAATTTATTTACATACTCACAGCAATAACAATTTCTCAATTTAGACTGAGTACCTGCTCAAAAATAATGATTAGACTTGATTGTTACAAACTGATTTGTGTGGTTCCCTCAGTTATACTGAGAATCAACTAATTATTTAAATACTAACATATCTATATTATATACAACAGTTCGTCCGGCCAGACAGTTTAATAATAACATACATCAGTATGAACGCTCAGTGGCTCAATGCAATGAACAAGCTCACAATAGCTTATTGACATAAACGAACGCTCAGTGGCTCAATGCAGCCTACTCAATAACGAGCACTCACTAGCTCAGTATCACATGTAGCTCAATGTCACAACGAGCGTTCGCTAGACCATCAGCTTAACGCATTATTAACCAGCGTGTACATACACAAATACACCTGTCTTCAATAATGAGAGCTTGCTAGCTCGCTGTCACTTCTGCAATTGAGCGTTCACCAGGTAAACAGGCAGTGGTATAGGTAGATACTGCACTGTGGAAAGGAGCCAACAATGACAATTACAACGGCAGCTCAAATTGTTGAGTGAACCGTTTGTATTGTGCAGCTAGGTAATCCTTTATACTATAAAGTATCCAAACCCTATATTTTACTATGTTTCGACGAAGTTAATCTGTCTGTGGCAAATCAAGAACATGACATGTTAAGAGGCCGCACGGCTATTTTGTACCCATTCTACACGATGTGGCTCCCAGCATTTTATATCGGGCTCCAAATTATCACAGAACCAAATCAGCATGGTTTTTGACTGACAACTAATAGAATAGCACCGAAGCTGGATTCACAGTAGTATTTCCATTTCCGACACGGAAAACCATTTATTGAATGTTGAAGGTGGACATTAATCGACTTTATGTTATTAATAAAACTTATGTTTTTCATGGTAGCTTTGTTCTTTATGTCTGCTACTGTCTGTCATATATAGTTTACTGGTCATAAACATATTGGTCTTAGCCGACTCTTATAACTGAAAATATCACAATACAATACAGAGTCCATATCAATACTTTTTTAACAGTAGCTATCAAATGGTTTTAATAATGCATTTGCAAAAAAAGCTAAACAACATGGTACACACTGTCTTCCCTGTGAAATCTGACTGAATATCGATGACCCTGATGAAAATTGCATTTACAGGGAATTTTGTAAACTGGTAACGTGGTGGTCAAGAATTCCTTTCCACATTTCCACATAAAAGTTATCAACATGAACAACCTTTATGAAAGCTTGACAAACAAACCTTCATATTCTGAAGTTTGACTTTTTGATAGAGTATTGATTGACACATGCTTCCCCAGAAAAACTACCAATTTTACATCTCCACTGCTCAATATCTACCCCATTATTTCGTAGCGGAGCGCATGGTCCAGTAGTAGAGCACCAAACCCATCAGAGGGTTGTGGGTTCGATCCTCCGCCACAACTATGTGTGGTGTCCTTGAGGAAAACACTTTTCTGCGTATGCTTAGTACTGGTTCTAACCAGGAAGACTTTGAGCTAGACTTGCATAAGTTGTAATAATTTGTTTCACAATCAAAGTAAAATAAATAAGTTTAAAACTAAAAAACTAAACAAAAACATTATTTCATAAAAAAAAGAAAAGAATGTACCGCTTTAAAGTGCCTTTTAATAATGTGCAAACAATCACCAACAATGAATGAATTTGTTATTATTAAAAAAATAGTTAAATTCTTAAAAAAAAACAACACAAATATACAATTCAAATGAGTCATCTGAGCTCTTTACTTGTCCAACTACTCAATCAAGAATTTCAATGATTCAGCTCCAGATATATATTATGTTTTCAACTCCAGATTTTGTTTTTTCCAGGAATTATCTTCAATCCGGCAATCATATATTTTGTGCTACAACTCCTGTCAATTTTAATATCTCCAGTTCAACAGTTATGATTTATGGATAACAAAACACTTTCAGCACAAAATGTTCCTGATTCTCCGAGAATATACCACACATATCAATAACTCTGTACAGAACAAAACAAACATGACCTACTTATAGTTTTACGTGTATATTGACTTCAGTTATGTTCGATTCTCATATAGCTTTCAATCAACAATATAAATTATCAATTAATAGCATTATAAACGGTTCTGTGTGACCTAGATTCAATCAATCTAAAAAATACAACACAGTTCTAAACATAATGGTCAGATGACCTAATTAACGGTTAAATATGTTTGGATAAACTAATTAGCAGCACAAAAATTGAGTAGCAATACAACTACATATGATAAGGGTAAATATATATATGAAATTATGAATGTATATTTAAATCAATTACTTTGAGCGGTGGATCTGTTCAGCAACATCTAAACACTGCTTGCATAAGATGACAGATTGGCGCGTTTTTCTTTAAACAAAAATAGCCCCGAACCCAATTTCTTTATTTTACTATCAAAATCAGAAGAGGACATTCCATAGTGAATAAAATTACACAAACAATCACTATTTACTCAAACTATGAGTTTATTATCAATATTATATTGAAAACATGTCAATATTTCACCCCGTTAATGATTACACCTGATTACAGTCGAATGCTGTTACAGATTATAGCCCCAACCCCACCAGAAGACATAACTATGTATAGTAGTAAATGCGTAAAACAATTTTTTTATCAATGAAAACTGCTGCGTTTTTTAAGTGCACAGCGAGATTAGTGTATCCTTCTGCATTTGCATGGAAATTGTATGCTTCCCATATCGTATCTTTGAATTTTTATACAGAAAAAAAATCCGCAATAAATAAAAAAACTTTTATTAATCTTTGTTGTATAATACGTCCTCTGCTACAGCAAATGGGTTTTGAAACTTGTGAACTACTTTATCGTTCACATGAATATGGCGGTTCCTGTCATACGTTACCTTTATAACAAATTGCTAGGGCTGCACGACAGCTACGGAAGTCAGAGCTTTGCTCACCTTCCAAAAAAACTTCCTAAATACCGTACAATTCATTACAATACATCAGGAAACACATTTAATTTAAAATAAGTAATTGATCACTAATCCCCATTGTCTTTTAAAAGAAGCCAAATTCAGTTTACAGGTTACGCTCCCAAGTCTCTCAGAATATTTAAATTTCTGACTTGCAACCAATCACACATTTATTATTTAACCCCAACTTACGTCCTGTGTCTATAATATCTACTGTTGATATGGCCCTTACTGTCGCATCCTTCAACTGGACAACCAAAATCTGGACGCTCCACTCTAGACTCTGAAAAATATTGCTTTAAAAACTATACTAAGCGCCACCAGCATCGCAAAACACGTAATTTCAGGTATGAAAGCCTTTGAAGTTTTTAACTTATACATCACCTTGGAATAACTGAATATGTTAAAAGTGGGATTAGTTTAAAAATGTACAGTCAAACCAGTGTTAGTGGTCACCTCTGTTACTTTTCTAGCATACCGGATAAGGATATCCGCATTTTTACCGGGGTTAGATATTTCTATCTCGCTCAAGGGCCGAGATAAAATTCATGCGCTGTGCCATTGGAACTATCTAGATGACATAACATATAAAATATATGACGTAAATAATATAACTTAAAGTCTCAAAAGTGATTGTTGTAAAATCTATAATGATAAATTATTCAATGTTTTGTATGCAAAAAAAAAAATCATTCATGTTTTTTTCGGTTCGGATAGAAAATTCCATCCCATAGGATAACGAATAACTGTTTTCACAGGAATTCTGAAGAGCCTTGTTCCCGTCAAAACAGTTATCCGAGACAGAATTTCTACCCGAACCTCAAACCCATATAAGATTCTAATAGTCTTAAGCATCCATATTTTTCTCTATTTACCATTTTAGTTTTATCAACCTATATTAAGTAACCACCTCCCTTAAAGGGTAATTTTTGCTCTTTCCCTTGAGTGGCTGCTTAAGACAGGTTTGACTGTACATGTGTTTATAATCAGCAACACAATGCCATCAGCCTTTACAAAGTACAAACCCACTTCTGTTAGGAAATTATGAAGACATTGGAGTATCAACCTATTTTTTTTTTTTTTTTGTAATTTGGGAAAAAAAACATAACTACATAAAATAGTCACCATGGTTACTGAAGCCGACAAAAGACAGAACAGGAAAGCAGAAAATGTTCACAGATTTTTAAAGAAGAATTGTCAATAATTTAATTTAGCTGATCTGGTTATATATGTACTGGTAAGATAAAAAAATATATGAAAATTTAAACTTTTTGATTGAAGGAGGTGTGTGTACGTTATTGTCTTTTGATGTTGAAATTGTTTGAATGAATTGTGTACATTTTTTCTCAAGATATAAAGAAAACCAATGTGTTAAAAAAAATCTTAATTCCTTTTCTGAATAATCCTGATCAACCCTTTATTAACTATAAAAAATACCAGTACATTATTGCATCCCTTCATAAAAGATAATTTGGCTAGAAATAGTTTTATACTAACACAGACAACAACAATTATTGAAGTCTTCATAAATATAAAGTAAAGTGTACCTTCCATTTCCTTGAGTCTTTCTCGTTCTGCTATAACCTTGGCACTCTCTTTTCTCTTCTACAAAAAAAAATAAAAAATCACATACATATAAATTAAATCAAACTTCATATATATAAACAGTCGGCCAAATAGGGCCTGAGGATGCTCTACTGTCAGACTCATAGTGGCCATAGCACTTTTTGAATTCTCCTATGCAAAAGAAACATCGGGGCAGGGTCATTTTTAACCCTAGGGCCACCATTTGAACAAATCTAACAAAACTATAGATGGTCATCATTACTACATAAACATTTTGAAAATCTGTTGGGCCATTCATGAGAAGAAGATTTTTTAAGTTTTGGACTATTTTCAGTAATGGTGGCCATCTTAAATTTTAGATAGCAAAAAAATCTTCTGTATAGTCTCCTATGCAATAGAAATATCCACGTGAAGTTTCAGTTAAATTGGCCTAGTGGTTTCAGAATAAATAATAAAAAAAAAAAGAATTTTCTGTTCAGGGCCCCTATAAATTTTAGCCCCTAAATTCTTATCTGCAATCAAACCCCTACAAATAGGGATAATTTATATCAAATATGTACAAATCTGACATACTGGTTCTTAAGAAAACGATTTTAGTAATTCCCAATTTGTACCCTTTTGGGCCCCCCCCCCCCCCCCTGACCCCTTAAGACATAGGAACCCAGTCATTTTTACAAATCTGAACCTCCTTCACCTAACAATGCTTTTGTGAAGATATAGGCAAAACCATTTCCATTTAAAAAAAAAATATAAAAAAAAAAATATTATATCGACATGTGTCTCTAATTGAACCTTCAGGGTGGGGTCATTTTTAACCCTAGGGACACCATTTGAACAAATCTAACAAAACTATAGTTGGTCATCATTACTACATAAACATTTTGAAAATCAGTTGGGCCGTTCATGAGAAAAAGATTTTTTAAGTTTTGAACTTTTTTTAGTAACAGTGGCCATCTTGAATTTCAGATCGAGAAAAATCTTCTGTATCCTATGTAATAGAAACATCCATGTGAAGTTTCAGTTTAATTTGCCTAGTGGTTTCAGAATAGATGAAAGAAAAAGAGTAGTTTCTGATTTCCCATAGTATCCCTATGTAAAATTCTAAGTCCCCTAACAGGGCCCCTAAATATTTTAGCTCCTAAATTCTTATCTGCAATCAAACCCCTACCCATAGGGATAATTTATGCCAAATATGAACAAATCTGACATACCGGTTTTTAAGAAAACGATTTTAGAATTCCCAATTTTTACCCTTTTGGGGCCCCTCCTGACCCCTTAAGACAGTGGAATCGAGTCATTTTTACAAATCTGAACCTCTTTCACCAAAGAATGCTTCTGTGAAGATATAGGCAAAATAATTTCCATTTAAAACAAGAGGCCCAAGAGGGCCTGAGGACACTCTACTGACTCATAGCGGCTATAGCACTTTTTGAAATTCTACTATGCAATAGAAACATCGGGGCGGGGTCATTATTAACTCTAGGGACACCATTTGAACAAATCTAACAAAACTATAGTTGGTCATCATTACCACATAGACATTTTGAAAATCTGTTGGACCTTTCATGAGAAGAAGATTTTTTAAGTTTTGACTATTTCTAGTAACGGTGGCCATCTTGAATTTCAGATCGAAAAAAAAAAATCTTCTGTATAGTCTCCTACACAATAGAAACATCCATGTGAAATTTCAGTTTAATTGGCCTAGTGATTTCAAAACAAATGAAAGAAAAAGACAATTTTCTGTTTTCCCAAAGTATCCCTATGTAAAATTCTAAGTCCCCTTACAGGGCCCCTATAAGATTTAGCCCCTAAATTCTTATCTGCAATCAAACCCCTAAACATAGGGATAATTTATGCAAAATATGAGCAAATCTGACATACCGGTTCTCAAGAAAACGAATTTAGTAATTCCCAATTTTTACCCTTTTGGGGCCCCTCCTGACCCCTTAAGACAGTGGAACCCAGACATTTTTACAAATCTGAACCTCCTTCACCAAATAATGCTTTTGTGAAGATATAGGCAAAATCATTTCCATTTTAAAAAAATTTTTTTAAAAAACTATTATGACATGTGTCTCCTAATTGAACCCTTGGGGCAAGGTCATATTTGACCCTAGGGACCCCATTTGAACAAATCTAACAAAACTATAGTTGGTCATCATTACTACATAAACATTTTGAAAATCTGTTGGGCCGTTCATGAGAAGAAGATTTTTTAAGTTTTGGACTATTTTTAGTAACGGTGGCCATCTTGAATTTCAGATAAAAAAAAAATCTTCTGTATAGTCTCCTATGCAATAGAAACACCCATGTGAAGTTTCAGTTTAATTGGCCTAGTGGTTTCAGAGAAAGTGTTGCTAACAGACGACAGATGACGGACGACAGACGACAGACAACGCGCCATCGCATAAGCACTTCTGGCCTTTGGCCAGTAGAGCTAAAAAATAAAAAAAAAATAATATTATGACATGTGTTCCCTAATTGAACCCTCAGGTGGGGTCATTTTTAATCCTAGGGACACTATTTGAACAAATCTAACAAAACTATAGTTGGTCATCATTACTACATAAACATTTTGAAAATCTGTTGGGCCATTCATGAGAAGAAGATTTTTTAAGTTTTGGACTATTTTTAGTATTTGCAGCCATTTTAATTCCAGATCGAAAAAAAAAATCTTCTGTATAGTCTCCTATGCAATAGAAACATCCATGTGAAGTTTCAGTTTAATTGGCCTAGTGGTTTCAGAGAAAGTGCTGCTAACAGATGACAGACGATGAACGCGCCATCACATAAGCACTTCTGGCCACAGGCCAGTAGAGCTAAAAAAGAAAATAAAAAAGGTCGGGGCGGCATGAAAATTAGGGGGTTGGTGGGGATGATAATCTGGCAATTAATTTACTATGACCTAACTCTGTTATTTTACTTAAACTCCATTGTATGCTCACTTTCATACATAAATTGAGAACATTATTTCAGTTTAAGTAAAGTGACAGATTTCTAGTATTTTTCGCAAATCCGATTAGACAAATTGGTGATCACAAGAATGGTCAGACGAACAGAGCAGTGTTGCGAAACTTTTGATGTTCAGTATATATGAAATGGCAGTAATAACTTTTTTAAGTATTGTATTGTATTGAAATAAAAAGATATTGATTTTAACATATGAGAGCAATCTAGGCAGGTGGTATAATGAATATAGGGTTGGCTACTCTTTCCAGAGGTTGCAGGTTCGATTCCCACAATTGGTACAGGTTCCAACCATGTTTGTTTTTAATGGAGCTAAAATTATTGTAATAAAGGAAATGACATGCGTATACACATTTTGTTTGGAATGCAGTTTAATGCCATTTTTGACAAATTTCAGTTTATATATGGACCACCATCCTTCCCCAAGTAACATTCTCACATAAAACTGGAGTACGTGGGACTCGAACCTACAACCTTAGCAGTGAGAGGTAAGTGATCTTGAGATGGTTCCTTAACCTACTGGATCACTCAGCCCCGGAGGATCCTACATATATTAAGATCTGTACACTGTTATACTGCTGCAAGTAACATAAAACAACATTATCTTACCCTTGTACTCATCTTGTGACTTTTTTATGTTCTTGTGTCTGAAACAAACAGAAAATATATTTATTACTGATGTCCGGCATTATCAATACTTTTTTCACGCAAAACCAATCATAACATTTTTGTCAATACTTAAAAAGGATCCCCGCCACTTTTCAATATAAATATCTAAAAATAAGTTTGAATGGTTTAAAGGCATCTCAATACCATCTTTAGTTTTAATTTTTGTATTACTATTTAAAGTGCACCCCACCCCCACACACACTTGCAATTTTGATGAATTTCTAAGTCAACCTTTTTACTGCAAATCTGATACAAAATTATGTAACTTTTCAAATTTTACATTATTATATACTGCTAAACACACAGTATACTGTCCATTACAATGTAACACCTCTAATTAGCAGGAGTCTAATATAAAATTTAAAACAATAAAATTAATATTCATTCAATAAACAAAAAACAGAAAACAAATATAGACATTATCAAAAACTGTAATTTACAGTATAAGTAATTTCTGTCATCAGATAACCATGGCAACTACAAGGCAATTTATCTAAACGAAAACTTTATAGTGATTTGTAACAAAAATCAATACCCATCTCCATTGTGGATAGGCGACTAGCAGTAGTGGAGGTAAAAATCAATACTGCGTGTTTCTGCAGATAAGGCAACTATGATAAAGTTAAACTAACTTTTACCAATATCATGGGCATGTAAACAGCTGCCAGTGCATTCATACAGATTGTAGAAGAAAACAAAGAACAATAAAGAACAATCTAGATGGTTTATGAATATCTTATTTAATGCTATTCTCCAATCCTGGTTGCTCCGTATCTTCAAATATGACGTACATTGTGGTGAGCTTGACAAAGCAGCTAAAAATGAGACCTTGGTAGTTTTCTGTGTGTGCATAAAAACCTTATTACAGAAATCCCTTTATACAAGTGTTTAACCCCTGCCAATGTACAGACATTAAAATCTGCTATTATACCTTTATATAATGTTTGATACAGATCTGTTAGGTTTACTGGTCGACTGTGTATGGTAATGAAGTGTACTAACTATACATGCCAAGTCACAATGCTGAATTTCTACAATAACTTTCAAATTAAATTCTCTTTGAACGACTAAGTAACCTACCTAACTTTCAATTGATAAAACATATTACTTAGTACATAATAAATTTATCATTGTATGTATGTGGATAGACAACAAGAAATGACCGCACTGAACAAATTAATGACCTTGACATTTTTGACACCATCAAACTTTGAAGTTTTCTTTTCACCTTCAAAAAGCTCTCTTTTAATACTAATCTTGATGTATGCACATAAAAGAAACAACAAATGTGACAAGAAAATAAAATCACAATCATCTGGCCACTTACGGTAGTGAACAACTCAGATGTCAGAACAACCAACAGCCTCAACCTGTTATTGTATATACCTCAATCAATATCAGCAAAGTGTTACTCTCACAAGTTCAATATGAATTACTCGCTGCTATTCCATGTAAACAACTAAAGAAACCTATATTGGAATATAATCACCTCTGAAGTTAATTAAATCCCAAAATCCTTGAAATAATAATCATAACACTGTTTTTTTAAGATATTATCCACAAAGAAACTTTCTAGCTCTGAGGATCACAGATGAAACTAGGTCATGTCTCCAAAAGGAGGCTGACACTGTAACAAACATAATATTATTGGTCTAACCACCAGCTGTCAATACAAGAGTTAGTAAAGGCACATATTGGTATTCAGTTCACAGGGCAGTGACAGGTGCAAATTGCTTCAGTAATGCAGAAAAGACAGTAGCCCAGTCACTGGCTGCACTAATCAAATAAAACAGGGACTGGAGACTTGGTGCATTATTCTGACATCACTCTGCAAACAAAAACAAGTTGGTTGGTGATGTTTAGGGGGCAAGAATGGATTCTTATTAAATTTGTATTTCCTACTTAATTATTCAGTCTTTTTACACTTTTGTTGCTCTTTTGTCTTCTCTCTAACACTCTAATCTGCATATACAATAGTCACTTAAAATATGCAGGTTGCAAGTGGGTGCCCCTTTCTTGACTTAATTGCGTAAATAAAAATAGTTGAATGGATTTTTTCCCCCCGTTTATTTTTCCAGCTACCTGACAGTAACTCATTTATTCTCCCTGTCAATGAGTGTGTTGTGGGTCGAGGAGGAACATCCCACCGCACACATTACACTGTCAGCATATAAATATAGAAAAACAATGACTCACACGCAACACTCCTTCTTAAAAAAAAAAAAAAAAAAAATTATTACATACATAAATATAAACTATATCAAATACATGTTTGTATTTTGTTTTTGTATGTTTCTCTATGGTCCTTATTATTATAAAAATAAGACCTTCAGTGAACTATATCAAACAATATAATTTTATAGTTTTTTATGTATTTTGTCTTTGTTTCTACATTTCTGTATTTCTTTAATACAATAAAAATAAGGCAAAGGGAAATATAAATGAGTTTTCAGGTAAAATTTCATCATCTTTTTTTATAGCTTGACATATTTGCCGATGAGAGAAGATAATGAATAAAAGAAAAAATATATATACATGTGTCTTTGACATATTTTTTGATGAAAGAAGATGATGAATAAACAAAAAAAAAGAAAGAAAAGTATACATGTGTTTGTGTGGGTTATGAATATATTATACTTTTTTATTACTTCAAACTAAGTTATTTCATGGTATCATTTATGACTAACTGGCCAAGTATTTGTATATCTTACAGAAAAATAATTAACTAAATGCTTGCATTATTGGTTGCCAATCTTTTACGAAACATTGTAAGTTGTTGTTCTTTATATGTTTTAAAAGCCCAAGCTACCTTATTTTTTAAATGCATTTATGGATAGAGGGATATCTAATCATTTTGAGAAGAATAATATAATACTTAATTTGGAGTGAAAATAACAGGTCTGCCTCACAAAAATGCTTTCCAATATTAAAAATGAACTCTTCTTCATTGAATATATTATGGTATATTTTTTCGACAGTAGGGTTTCTTTTATTTCTTGAAGTAATATTTTAGTTTCGGGACAGGTCCACAGCATATGCGAAATTGTCTCTACCTGTTGACAGGAACTGCAAAGGGGACTTTCTTTAACTTTAATTTTATATAAACAGGCTTTAGTTGGCAATAGTCTATGGTTAATTCTCACTTTGAACTACTGTAATTGAGAAGCTATTACAAACTTAAATGATGAGTAATATATCTCTTTCCATGTGTTGTCTTCAATATTATGAAGTTCGTCCCATTTATTTTTTGATGTTGGGATTTCATTATTTTTATGTCATGGTCAGAAGTTAGTGTGACATATTGCACGTTTCTAAGGAGACTTTAAAATATTTTTTACTTTGTGTCTCCAATGATTGCAGATCAGATATCCAAATAATAAATCAAAGGACTAAATGTCCTGAGAGGCGATATTTGTTTGAATATTTAGAGTCATTGCTATGCCATCTAGGGCTAAAGACAATCATTTAGCCTAACTTCTCTTTCCTGGGATCTTGAAAGGTTAACCAGTACTGGTGACACCCATCTCAGCAAGTAACGGATAACAGTCCCACTTGAATCAGCAGTGAGACACGTGACAATGAGACGTAATGTCATATATCAATTATCATGAAGACTGGTCAGATGGGGATTCAAACGCATGAACCAAGGATTGATAGTAATATGCTCGCCACAGAGGGAAATACTGGTATTTCAACCATTATGAAGCAATTCTCGTTAGAAAAAACGTAACTAATTCAAATAAAAAACATAGTACATTTCAATGTAACAAGAAATGAGATTGGGTGGGTACGGGATGAGTATACCATCCTGTGTTGAAAAAAGTTTAAATTTTGTGTTCATTAATACATCATTGGATACCCCAGGTATCAACTGCGATATTCTCCTTCCATCATGATGTATAAAACTGACACCGGGATGTATCCGAGGATGCATAAATAGTGCATTTCAAGTATATGTTTTTATATTCTATATTAAAATATTGTTGCCATAAAAAGATAGTAAAGGAGTTTTTTTAATGGACAACTTTTCATACTTCAAAGTAAATACAATTGATAAGTTTGTATTTTTAATGTTTGATTCTGTAATGAAGAATATTTTCATTGGGCATTTGTGTATTTCGAAATAAATATAAAATTCATAAAAGTAGACATTGATAGTTTAGTCTTAAAACATCCCTAATAAACGGGACTGCAGTAACCTATGCACTGATTTTAGAAGGTGCCAACTTTTAGACCGAGTTTCTTAAGGTAAGCAACCTCCGGTACGATTTGTTTACGAAACAAACAGTTTCAAGTGGTGATTTTATCCTATATTTGTTGAAATTAGATCCTCAGAAAACACTTCACGGTGGCATTGATTTGTTTACTTGTAAAATCCTCTCAATAATACACTACGATTAAAATTTGACAAAAGAGGCGATCTTCAGACACCCTTTATCGACAGCGTATATGTGTAACTCGCCAATATAATCCTTTTAAATGGACTGATCTGAATCTACAAGAATATGACCTATTACAGCATTTAACAGAACTTTTCTGTAATAATGTTTAACATTTTTTAATCTAACATCAATTCGAAATCAACCATGATTGAAGACATGAAGAATGCCAGTAATATTACATTTGCTTCAGGGATTATTTTGATTGTCGATATGCTAACAGGGTTTCACCCAGTCATAATGCATGTCACATGCAACATCCCTTCAAAAGATTTGGTTGATTAGCGACATCCCTTCCGAACGGTTGCGACGACCGTTAATCCCATTACACAAGCCCATCAGTAATTAAACAAGTGACCCCATGATCAATTGACCTATTTAACAGACTTGTCAATCACTCGCAAGCGGAACTGGAGGTGTGTACAGGTAAGCCAATCAGAATGTGTCATTTGAAGGTTACTCCGCCTCAATATAGAAAGCGGTGTCCTATGAAATTTCTTGATCCGAGATTGACCAATGTGCTGGCATTACCTTTCAATTAATTCATTTACCTCCCAATCACGTGAAGTCTATGTAGTATGTATGCAATCAATCGGAAGGAAAAACTTAATAAAGTGTGTCATGGCCATTTCTCCAATCAAGACAACTAGAAATAGATTGCGGTGTATAGTAAGGGCTTTATGCAAGTAAGCAAAACAATGAAATCGTAAAGGGTTTTTCATTATCTTATTTCAACAAAGCTAGAATAAAATCCCCACTTGAAATGGTTTATTTTGTACATAAATTGAAGAAAAAATACGATTGCCTACCGGATGTTAACAAATTTGAGAAACCCAGTCTAAAAGTCTGCGCCTTAAAAAGTTGGATCCTAAAAAATCGGTGCATTTCAGCCATCGTAGTAAATAACAATTGTTTGCACACACCAGATATCAAAAGTTAAGACTCAAACATGTCATTACATTATTTTTCGTACATTGAAAAAGTTACTTTCATCCTATAAGTACATAAAACAAGAGGCCCAAGAGGGCCTAAGGATGCTCTACTGACTGATAGTGGCCATAGCACTTTTTGAAATTCTACTATACAATAGAAACATCAGGGCGGGGTCATTTTTAACTCTAGACACCATTTGAACAAATCTAACAAAACTATAGTTGGTCATCATCACCACATAAACATTTTGTAAATCTGTTGGACCGTTCATGAGAAGAAGATTTTTTAAGTTTTGGACTATTTTTAGTAATGGTGGCCATCTTGAATTTTAGATCGAAAAAAAAAATCTTTTGTATAGTCTCCTATGCAATAGAAACATCCATGTGAAGTTTCAGTTTAACTGGCCTAGTGCTTTCAGAATAAATGAAAAAAAAGAGAATTTTCTGTTATCCCACAGTATCCCTATGTAAAATTCTAAGTCCCCTTACAAGACCCCTATATATTTTAGCCCCTAAATTCTTATCTGCAATCAAACCCCTACAAATAGGGATAATTTATATCAAATATGTACAAATCTGACATACTGGTTCTTAAGAAAACGATTTTACTAATTCCCAATTTGTACCCTTTTAAGGCCCCTCCTGACCCCTTAAAACGAAGGAACCCAGTCTTTTTTACAATTCTTAACCTCCTTTACCTAACAATGCTTTAGTGAAGATATAGGCAAAATCATTTCGATTTAAAAATATATATATATATATATATATATATATATATATATATATATATATATATATATTATATTGACATGTGTCCCTAATTGAACCCACGGGGCAGGGTCATATTTAACCCTAGGGACACCATTTGAACAAATCTAACAAAACTATAGTTGGTCATCATTACTACATAAACATTTTGAAAATCTGTTGGGCCGTTCATGAGAAGAAGATTTTTTAAGTTTTGGACTATTTTTAGTAATGGTGGCCATCTTGAATTTCAGATTGAAAGTGCTGCTAACAGACAACGTGCCATCATATAAGCACTTCTGGCCTTTGGCAAGTAGAGCTAAAAATCAAGAACTACTTTCTCTTGAGCAGTTAGAGGGTGCATATGAAATGAGATCATTTTATCAACTACGATCAGTGTTCCAAGAAAAAAAAAATTTGGGACTAGCCCAGGGCAAGTAGGTTGAAAAAATCTACTTGCCCTGGCTGAAAAATAACTTGCCTGATCACGATTCACATGCCCAGATTTTTATTACTAATACACCTTGCGGTATAATATGAAATATGTAAACAAAGACTTAAATGTATTAATTTTATGTAGGGTTAGCTCCCCTTAACATTATGCATGTCTAAAGCACAAGTTTTAGAGTTTGAATAAGACCGGGAGAAGTGAGAAAATTTCAGGAGAACTGACTACGTCTCTATCAGTGTGTCCAACTTATATGTTGTATTTAATCTTTGTTCTTTATTGACTATCATTTCTGTTCTGTCGATTCAGTGGCATTGTGGGAGCAGGAGTACATTTTATTTTAAAACATCATTTTAAATATCTTTCTCTTGTTTTTTAATTATTGCTGTCATAACATACAATAATGGCAATGTCAAGCCTTCAAAGCTATTCAATCTATCTAAGAGAACTTGGCAATGGTAAATAAATGCAGTCTATGATAGCCTTCAAATATCTAGAAAGTGCAACTAGTCAACTATATTTCAAGTATTAAAATAAACCTCATATAATTCATCTTAATTGTTTTTTTTCAATACTATATTTAAATCATGCCAAAGAAAAATATACGCTTAAACTACACAACCAAAAGCAATGTTTATAACTATAATACCCCACCCACATTTTTGTTTACCGTAAACTAAATTTAAATATCAACTTTCACGTTTTCACAGAAGAAAATTTATATACATGCTGGTCCAATAATTGTAAATCTACGAAATATTTATAAAATTACCAGAACCTAATGCTGACATTTTACATAACATGACCGATCGCAAATTCTCTGCAAAAACATAATCAGATTTTAGAAATCATTACCATTTTGGCAAAAGGAGGAAATTTTATACTCTTCATAATAGAGAATTTGAGAGACACCCGTGAATTACGTCATTGTCTTTTTTTCGTCTTTGCTCGTGATTTCTCACTTGTACCTTGGTCGTAGATATCCGACCAAATAGAGCGGTTATTTAAAATAGATTAATTTATATTCAAAGCTTTCCACCAATCACATTAGAGGAATACAATTAGATAAATGAATATGCATCAAAGGTTTTCCAAAGTCGCATTATTGGGCATGTGGTAGATAAACACCGCGGGGGTAAATTGTTTATACTGATAAGTTACGGTTTTTAAACAACAGTTTGACCTGTGTCGTATCGAATAGAGATATTTGCAGACATGTGTATTGTGAAAACTAGCTTGATCGATTTTTAAGACAAGCCCGATGGGCAAGTAACTTTGAAAAAGGCACATGCCCGGATCCAGATTTGACAAGCCCCGAGCATCGGGCTATCCTATTCTTGGAGCACTGACAATGCTGGCACCTCAAAAAACCACCGTCAGTGAATAAATATTGTTATGGAATAAACCCATTGAGAAATATTTATTCATGTGAAAGGTAAGTGCAGAATGGTAAGGTCAATGGACATGTATTTGCTTTTTTTTTTGTAGAAAATAATTATTCATAGTTATTTAAACGTTATAAACAAGCATTAAGTGTCAACATCCGTTTTGCAATGAAATAATGAGCGGCAATTCTAAGTGATCGAAAACCGGTAACACCATCATATTTTTATTTATTTATTGAAATAGATGTACAATCACAGTGACAGATACAAAACAATCATGCGCAGAAAACTCTAATCTTACTATTCTTACTATGTTGATGAGGCGATAGCGCTTGTAACAATTGCTATCCGCAGAGCTCGGTCCGTTCTACAGACTAAATCGAATTATACTGATCATACCTAATACCGTGAGTCTAAAATAATTCAACTATATAAAGAATGACATCAATGCTAAACAGTAATAAGGTTACTTAAGTCAAAGTGTGCTAAGTAAAAAGCTGTTGGCAATACGAAATGTAAACAAATGCCGATGCTAACGGAAGTTATATCTTTGCGCATGTCTTCCCAGATTATCATTATACGGGCATTCGCAGTAATAGTATATCGTGGTATTAAGTATACAAGGGATACTATAAAATTAGCCATAAATATTAAAAATTTCTATTTTTCGCAAATTATTTTTTAATGATATTGAGTCTTTCAACAATACGTCTTAACCCTTTACTTCATATAGATGCCTTTGGACACCTCTCATACTGAAAGCATTAATTCACCACATATCAGCAATTGGTGAATTATGTTTATATTAACTGACAGAGTGGAAAACAGTGAAGAAAGTGTTCAGATTGCTCATTACAAGCAATCTGAACTCTTCCTGCACTGTTTTCAAAGGCCTTCTGTGATTGGTGCAGGAAAACGCGTATTTATGGAGTAAAGGGTTAAACAAAAAATCAAAGAAAATTGATAATTTCATAGTACTATAAATTCGTGAACACAGTCACGTGACAAATAGTTTACTTCCCTGCACAACACGAAAGTTCAATTGCAAAGCAATAAACGTGTAACAAACATCTTCATTTACATTTTCTACTTAGTTCAATAATTTCAATATTGTTCATTTCGTTCCATTAAAACGCTGAAACAGTTTAGTACCAAGAATGGATGCAATGGCATATATTGTTTTGGACATTAAGCGAATTCATAAGCATCGTGATTCGGACAGGTGCCCGATTAATTTGTCAATATTTGACTGATTTTCGCATATTTGAATATTACACTGTCATAACTGTATGTTTACAGACATAATCAATATCAGTAGTGTATGCTTACCTATGTAAATGTTTATATTAACCTGTAAATATTGTTAAACATTCCAAAACATTTTCCCGAAATGGCGCGCTACAAAGTTTTCCGCTTCCGGAAATACACATATTTATAATTGTCTGCGCATGCTCAATTTCTAATTATAGAAAGCGGGATATTAAAATGTATTTAAAAACCGGCTTATTGTGTCTATGGAGTTTAATATCTTTATACGGATTTCACGATATTAAATTTATATAGAGAAGGAACGGATCAGGTAATTTCGTTATGATTTTTTCAAGAAATTTAATGCATATATATAGAGAGCTATATTTCTACATAATATAATAAACACAAATAACGCCGGGTATATATCTATTTATCCGTACGCGATATTCCGATGTTGCCATTTTTTTTTTTTTTGAGATCTTGGGAACATGGCCAATTATTTTTAGACATCTGGGTTACATTGGCCAATATTTTCAAGGATCCAGGGATCAAAGTCCTAATTTGAGAGATCTGGGGGAAATATTTTTGAGGAACTATGGCAAATACTTTTATTGATCCGGGGAACAATAGCCATTACTTTAAGATATCCAGTGAACAGGAACCCTCTCAGAAGGCCTGCTAGGTATAATTAGTATATCTAAATGGGAACAATAGGCGTAATGACTAATAATTGGTAAATTGTTCTGAAGAAAAGTTTAAGCTACAAATGAAAAAAAAGGATAGATATAGGCCTACAATAGAGATTCTCCTGATTCTATTAGTAAGCTATTGATTATTATCATATTCGGTATAATCAGTGCAAATATTTTTAAAAAAATGAAAGGACAATTTTTTTATTATTATTTTTGCATATTGATATAAACAAACATTGAAGCTAATAAAAATTGAAACAAATTATATAGCATAGAATATGAAGCAAAACCGAATGAAGTCGTGTGGCAATAATATATATATAAGTCCTACATTGCTGTGTAAGAGCACACATGTGCACGAATATTCAGTTCCTACGATAACTTTACAGCATGTGTGTGTATATAGACAACAAATAGAAGCACATTTTCATTGCATAGAATATCAAGCACGAACAACAACAATATCATGTGATATAATTATATACATTGTTATGTTCAGCACATTTGCTACATTATCAAACACATATACGACAGTTCATAAGTCACGAAACCGAGTTGACAAGGTATCATGTTGCATTCATCATACAACTCCAGCAATCAATTTCTGATTATTATACGAAGCCTCGTTTCTGAGGGAGATTTACGGGCATTTGCATCAATGATTAATATAGAAGTTCAGTGAGATTTTTACGTGTACTGGGTATATATGACTCTCCCTGTACACGGGGCAAACTGCTTTAAATCCCCTTCGAAGTATTAGATGCTTTGACAGCACCTTGTATTTGACATGGTATGTTGCTGCATTCAGCCAGTCTTCTAAATTCGAAATATCGGTGGGCACCTCCTGAACCAACAAACATATTTTTTTCAGTCACTCATTTGGATGGCCCGTTTTTTCTCCCCGTCCTAGGTGTGCGGGGTCGGGGAGGACCACCGCCCCCCCCCCCCCCCCCCACATTACAATTTCAAAATAAATGAATATATATATATATATTAATAGCATATACAGTAATTCACCACATTCATTCATTATCATTTCTTTAATTAGTAAGTTTTGTAAATTTATAATACTTTACAATTATATATTACTTGATAAAACAAGTAAAGAAAGGTGAAAATAATACTTAATTAATAAAAAAAAACATATTGGGGATAGGGTGGGCCCAGAGGAGGGGGTTGGGGTTGCGAAAAAAGGTTGAAGCAAAAATCAACAACATATACTGTCTACATTCAAGTTTGTTTGTTTGTTGTTGTTTTTTTTTCAAATATGAAAAGAAAACAATAACAAACACAGATTACACAGAAATATGTTATTTTGCAGATATAAGTTGAAGTATTATACTCCAGTCCTCATCGAATTTATCAGATAGTCTGTTCTTAACAGATATACATCTATTTACGTCAAACATGGATTTCATACTCGTCAGGAGTCCTATATAGGAAGGAGTGTCATTCAAGCATCTACTTGCATAAATGTATCGTTTTATCTCAAGATCTATCAAGTTCTCTGTTAATGTTCTTTTTTGAAATCCCTAATAGAGGCTGAGTTTCATTCAATTGTACTTGAATTTTTATATTATTTATATGCATCATTACATATGATAAAAGTTCTTGTGTATGAGAGCAATGCGAAAAGATATGATACAATGTTTCTATTTCCTACAAAAAGTATATTTTCATTTGATTTAGCTTTATCAAAGTGAGGTACCTATTAGTGGGGAGAATACAATTAGAAGTCGATATTGTAATCATTGCAGTTTAGTGTCTCTTGTTACTTACAAACATATTTTTACAAACGATTATTTACGCTACCATTTACGTCGGACATGTTTCAAGCCAAATGAACAGCTCAGACGACGATGACGGGTTGCCACCTGTGTTGTTTGTCTATTCATGTTTCATAAGCCAAATAAACAGCTAAGAAGACGATAACTGATGATCACCTGTGTTGTTTGTCTGTTCCTGTATCATAAGCCCGATAACTGGTTGCCACCTGTGTTGTGTGTCTATTCATGTACCATAAGCCAAATAAACAGCTAAGACGACGATAACTGGTTGCCACCCGCATTGTGTGTCTACTCATGTATCTTAAGCCAAATAACAGAAAAGACGACGTCTACTGGTTGCCACCTGTGTTGTGTGCCTATTCATGTACCATAAGCCAAATAAACAGCTAAGACGACGATAAATGGTTGCCTTCTGTATTGTTTGTCTGTTCCTGTATCATAAGCCAAATAAACAGCTAAGACGACGATAACTGGTTGCCACCTGTGTTGTTTGTCTATTAATGTACCATAAGCCAAATAAACAGCTAAGACGACGATAAAGGGTTGCTACTTGTGTTATGTGTCCATACATGAATCATAAGCCAAATAAACAGCTAAGGCGACGATAACTGATGATCACCTGTGTTGTGTGTCTATTCATGTATAATAACCCAAATAAACAGCTATGACGACGATAAATGGTTGCCACCTGTGTTGTTTGTCTGTTCCTGTAGCATAAGCCAAACAAACAGCTAAGACGACGATAACTGGTGATCACCTGTGTTGTGTGTCTATACATGTAGCATAAGCCAAATAAACAGCTAAGACGACGATAAATGGTTGCCATCTGTAGGTGTTTGTCTGTTCCTGTATCATAATCCAAATAAACAGCTAAGACGATGATAAATGGTTGTCACCTGTGTTGTTTGTCTATTCATGTACCATAAGCCAAATAAACAACTAAGACGATGATAACTGATGATTACCTGTGTTGTTTGTCTATACATGTATCATAAGCCAAATAAACAGCTAAGGCGAGGATAACTGGTTGCCATCTGTGTTGTTTGTCTTCTCATGTATAATAAGCCAAATAAACAGCTAAGACGACGATAACTGGTTGCCACCTGTGTTGTTTGTCTAACCATGAAATATAAGCCAAATAAACAGCTAAGACGGCGATAACTGGTTGCCACCTCTGTTATGTGTCTATACATAACTGATGATCACCTGTGTTATTTGTCTATTCACGTATCATAAGCCAAATAAACAGCTAAGACGACGATAAATGGTTGCCACCTGTGTTGTGTGTCTGTTCCTGTAAAGCCAAATAAACAGCTAAGACGACGAAAACTGATGATCACCTGTGTTGTGTGCCTATTCATGTACTAGTATCATAAGCCAAATAAACAGCTACGACGACGATAACTGATGATCACCTGTGTTGTTTCTCTGTTCCTGTATCTCAAGCCAAATAGGCCAATGAATGGATTTTATTTGCTTTCATGCATCTCAAAATACATTTTGTAAATGAACAAATGAAAGTTGTTGCCGTATTTCAACCAAAACAACAAAACGACCAGGACAATAACTGCATGAATATCACTAGTACTGTTTCTATATGGCCGTATCGCAATCCAGATTAAAGCTACCGGTTACTGGAAACAAGGACTTCTATAGAAGGATAAGAAACGTGCATCTCTTCGCTAAATGTTGATAAAATAGCATGCGAAGAATTAGTAATTTGATAAATTAATCATCATACTTAACAGGTACCTGTCTTTCATCATAAAATGTAAGGTGTTTGTAACCTTAAATATTTTATATGTTTTAAACACGCAAAATGACCTTGAATTTAAAATATTGCAATTGAAATAATATTCCAGTCTTTCCTTGATTTTTTTTTCATTGCAGTATACACAATTTGTAATCATAAGTACTTCAACAACTTTAATCACAATTTGTTGGGAATGGTCTCGTTTTGTAGTGAATTACATTGTGAAAAGAATGAATTTTGATTTGTATTTCTGAGATGAATGGAAGTTAGGATATTTGAAAACGAGATTTCGCGAGAATTTGCGTGAATACGCGAACGTTCATAACATCTCAATCAATTGCTTTTCCTTCTCTTTATAAGTCATTGTTGGAAATGACTGACAACTATTTGTGTTGGTTTTGTTTTGATTTTTGAGGACCTACATCTTGTTAGTCAGTAGCTGGGATAGTAAATTATCCCTGTATTTAGGTAAAAATAAATCCATCTTATTCAGTTCAAATAATTAAGGTCCGGCCTTAAGTCTCAATAAATCTTGTAATGGTACAGTGATTGAACCCACACTTTCAGTTAATTATGTTGGTGCAACGTTGGATTAGTATTTATCGTCTGATGCCATGGCTCATTCAGTTTTAAAGAAGGCTAATGCCAGGTAGAAATTCTTGTAGCGTAAGAAGGATTACCTTACAAATCATACCAAGAAACTACATGTCATGTCTTCGATTCAATGTAACTGCGACTATGCCTGCTTTATATGATACTATGGTCTGACTGAGGTTTTGAATAATAAACTGCAAACAATTCAGAAAAAGTTAATACGATTTGTGCTAGACATGGATCCTAGAGCGCATATTCGATCGGAACAGTTTCAGTCTTTAAACTGGTTACCAATTAACTAACGTGTTGATCAGATTGTCTGTTGTCATGGGTTTAAGATAAACAATGGGTTATATGATTATATGGGAGAACATTTTACTCCACAGAGCGCTATTCATTCTTACATGTCAAGACTAAGTCACAGGGGTGATTATGCCGTCTTTATGGTTAAAAGACTTGGGTCTAAGTCTTTCAACTTCGGAGGATGTACTTTGTGGAACAGTTTACCTGCCAATATTACTCAGATTGAGAAACTTTCTTGTTTTAAGGCTGCTACTAAGTCTCATTTGTTCGATAACTTGGCATAATTTTTAATCACATTCTTTGTTGTTGTCGTTTATATATATAAAATGCATTATTATTATTATTATTATTATTATTATTATTATTATTATTATTATTATTATTATTATTATTATTATGTACCTTTTAAGTCTGTGATATTCATTTAAACATGTGATTAATTAAATTTAACTGCAAGTTACAATATATGTAGTGATATTGTTAAGCAAGTTAATATTGATATTGCATTTGATAGTCTGCTTGATTATTAATAAGTTATTAGTGCAATTAATTTCTATAATAATTAGTGTTTTGATCGATTAATTGCCCCTTTATGTCATGCTAACAACGTAAATGACCACAATTGAAATAAGAGTTTACTCTTTTTTGTGTTATCCTTGGTGGCGGTGAGCATGTCACGAGCTCACTTTTATTTTAATGTACATAATGTTTTAATTGTCCATGTATGCATTCATTACCGAAATAAATCTATCTGTCTATATATCTAACTAAAAAAACAAAGCAATAACTGGCCATTATTTGTGTCCATGATGTGCCGATTTATCTGAATTAAAAACAAGAGTACCAAATGAGCCTTAGTCGCTCACCTGATTTTACCTGTCAATTTTGAATGGACTAAACATATGAAGAATTAAGAACAATGGACAGAAGAGGACCTAAATCGCTCTACTTGAAACTGCTAGAATATATTTTTGGTAAGTTTCCCCGTAATCGTGTGGTTATATAACTATTGTGCAAGTTTGGTTAAAATTCCTTGAAAATGGGGAACATATCGCGTCTACAAGAAAAGGTTAACAGACTAACGGTGGACGGCAGTTCAGCAGACAAACGACGGACGGCAGAGGACGGACGACGGATAATTTACCATGACATAAGCGCAGCTGGTCTATGGCAAGTAGAGCTAAAATGGGGGTTCTGTGGTGTTTACATGAAAATTTTACATACCCTACATATTTCTAAAACAGTGATCCCTGTGGTGATCCTACATTTGACCCGGAGGACCCAACTTCAACATCCATTTTGGAGGACCTCCATACACTGCTACATGTAAGGTATTCAAGGTCTATGACTAAGTGAACTTTCAAAGAAGATATGTTTTTGTTCAATTTTCCTTTAAAATGTACTTATGCCCTGCGACTTGGGCATTTGTGGTCGAATCACGCTAGTTCAAGAGCTTGTCTGAGATATTGTGTCGAATCACGGTGGATCAAGAACTTGTCTGAGATCTTGTGTCGAATCACGCTGGTTCAAGAACTTGTTTGAGATCTTGTGTCGAATCACGCTGGTTCAGACCTTGTCTGAGATTTTGTGTCGAATCACGCTGGTTCAATAACTTGTCTGAGATCTTGTGTCGAATCACGGTGGATCAAGAACTTGTCTGAGATCTTGTGTCGAATCACGGTGGATCAAGAACTTGTCTGAGACCTTGTGTCGAATCACGCTGGTTCAAGAACTTGTCTGAGATCTTGTGTCGAATCACGCTGGTTCAAGAACTTGTCTGAGATATTGTGTCGAATCACAGTGGATCAAGAACTTGTCTGAGACCTTGTGTCGAATCACGCTGGTTCAAGAACTTGTCTGAGATCTTGTGTCGAATCACGGTGGTTCAAGAACTTGTCTGAGACCTTGTGTCGAATCACGCTGGTTCAAGAACTTGTCTGAGATATTGTGTCGAATCACGGTGGATCAAGAACTTGTCTGAGACCTTGTGTCGAATCACGCTGGTTCAGAACTTGTCTGAGATCTTGTGTCGAATCACACTGGTTCAAGAACTTGTCTGAGATCTTGTGTCGAATCACGCTGGTTCAAGAACTTGTCTGAGATCTTGTGTCGAATCACGCTGGTTCAAGAACTTGTCTGAGACCTTGTGTCGAATCACGGTGGATCAAGAACTTGTCTGAGACCTTGTGTCGAATCACGCTGGTTCAGAACTTGTCTGAGATCTTGTGTCGAATCACACTGGTTCAAGAACTTGTCTGAGACCCTGTGTCGAATCACGCTGGTTCAGAACTTGTCTGAGATCTTGTGTCGAATCACACTGGTTCAAGAACTTGTCTGAGATCTTGTGGTTGTATAACTGTTGTATAAATGCTGGGCAAGTTTGGTTAAGATACGTTGAAAAATGGGGATGCTATCGTATCTACAAGCAAAATATTAATGGTCGGACGACAGACGACGGCGGACAATTTCTCTCAGTTTTTTTAAGTCACGACCCTAGGGTCAAATTTGTCCCTGAACCGGGGACTTAAAGTTTAACATAGGGTATTTTCATTTAAAAGTTGTAAACTTTCAAAAATCTTCTTCTCAAGAACCTACCAACCAGGTTTGTTTATATTTGGTATAAACGATCCCTATGAGTAGGAAGTTTCAGGTTTGTTAAAATAAATGGACTAGAGTCCATTTTTGTCGAGTAAGGGAACTTTGTGCTTTTCAGTTGAAACATCTTTCTTCCAAGCAACTGGCAAACCAAATGTGTTAGCATTTACAGGTCTCGTTAAATGGGGTTTTCAAAAATACTATGGAAAAAAACCCAGAAATTATTGGGGTTGGGGTCTCATGTATTTTTAAAAATTTTAAACATCTTGATGTCTGGGACATTGTTTAGTTTAATATGGGATAACAAGAAAGGGATAACAATGTGAATTTATAAAAAAAATTTTTTTTTAAGAACCAGAGATATATATAAACAATTAAATCACTGCAAGACACGATCCCTATGAGTAGGGGTCTCTTATTTTGTTGAAATGAAGGAGCTAGTGTTCATTGGAATACAGTTAAGGGATTTAAGGGTTTTTACATAGGGATACTATGTGAACACAGATAATTCTCAACATTTGAAAAGACGTGACAGGTGTAATTAGGTGAGCGACATAGGCCCATTTTGACCTCGTATATGCATATCATCGTATTTACATACCGACGAACGATAACTCTGAGAAGCGACTGACTGCGCAGTGTATCAGTCATTTTATCTCAGTGTATTTCATTTGATCTCGGTGTTTTTCGGTTATTAGGTATCTTTCGTTTATTAGGCACCGTTGGTCCCTAATAACTCCATTTGGGAAAGCTGTGTCCGTTCTACAGATTAGCGTTTCTGACAGAGCACCGCACCAAAATGGCTGGAGAACCTGCAAAGAAGAAACCGCGATCTGAAAATAGTATATTCAGTTTGTTTCACTCGAATGACAATCTATTGAAAACATTGAGAAATGAACTTGAGGGTTTGCAGACATCGGATGCATCAGCATTTTGTCTTCTTAAAATTGAATTGTGTAATGCTTCTTTCGGGGTTGCTTTCTCAAATGCGTTTTGTTACACACAAAGACATACAGATCTAGATGCCACCAACTCCCCTGTTGTGTACTCGTTTACCAGTATATTTAGACGTGGCTTTGATATGCTTAATTCATACATTCAAGACGCACAATTCACGCCATCTTGTAAAGGGGAGAAGATTGCCCTGGAGAAATTGCTTAAAATGTTAACCAACACTTCTTGTAGGTATCTGGTCTCTTACATTGAGCAAGTTATTTCTGGAAGGGTATCACCGCCATGACTAATTTTGCAACTTGTCGTTTGTTCTTTATGCAATGGGTGTAAATGTTTCTGTCTTCTTAGTTCTTTGTGGGAAATGAAATATTTTACCTTTGTCATTTTGCTATAGTCTATCCTACTATATCATACCATTGTAAAAGTTACATACTTCCTGTCATAATATAATGAGTTCAGCATAATCATGTGTTTCAAAATGATTGGAATTGCAAAAGTCAAACTATGCAGTAAGCATGTTGTACAATGCACTTATACTTATGTAACAATGCGAAATACACAGTTGGCATTGTCAATTATGATAACAGATGTGGCTAGACGTATATGAAAGAATAACGACTGGTCCCTCGTGGAATCAGTGTTGCTTTGTTTTCATCGTTGGTCATATGGAACATATGGTCAGCTTCCACCAGTGAGAGGAGCACTCTGATCAGCTGAAAAATGTAATAGGGATGTTCAGGGTATATATTTTTATAGTAAACTTAATTTTGGTTGGATGAAAATGTCAAACAACTTGCAAATGGTCACAATAAAATATAAGTTTATTATGTTTGTGTCAATAAAAAATCAAAATTATGTTTCTGTGACTGACTAAATTCATTTTATCAATGAAACTGTGTGGAAAGTAAAATTGGTGAAATTTCTTCTTTTATTTTCATGCTGAAAGTGGGGGTACCCAATTTCAGAGGGCAAGAAAGTGGTAAAAAGTGATACTTTTGACCCCATTTCGGGGACATTTTAATTTGAGTCAAGGATGGTACTTTACTATGATGTAGGACTTTTTGGTAAATCGTGTGGTCTTGTGGTAGAGCACCGAACCCATGATAGGAGTATTGTGGGTTCAATACTCCGCCACGGCTATATGTGGTGTCCTTCAGTAAGACACTTTTCTGCATATGCATAGTACTGGTTCTAACCAGGAAGACTTCGAGCGTGATTTGCCTAAGTTGTAATAACTTGTTTCACAATCGAAGTAAAATAAATAAGTTTAAACTAAACTTTTTGCTCTGCAAATGGTAGAAATAGTGAAAATTAGGTCAAATGTTAAAATGTAAGTCTATGGAAAATGCAATGGTGGTGGCTGATGTAATAGAAACCTCACACTTACCTATAGGTCAGCTACCACCATGGCATTTTCCATAAACTTACATTATAACGTTCGACTTAAGTTTCACTATTTCTACCATTCGTGGACCAAAAAGTCCTACATCATATTAAAGTACTATCCTAGACTCAAATTAAAATGTTCGTGATACATTAAAGTTATACATGTAGTACGCGGATGTGGTGGAAAGCATATTTATCCTTTATTGTACTTTACATCTATACACACATTCCATTGATTGAATTTAGTTAATAGCAAGTGATGTATGAACGCATGAAATAAATCTGCTTGTTGTCAAGGTTTGATTGCAACGCGTGCTTACCAAGATGTTTTGTCCGAAAATTCACCATGTGGACACACCCACACTTATTAACCAAACTGGTTTATCATGGGTATGTATGCATTATGTACACAGTGCAATATTTACGGGAGTTTATATAAATAATTCTAAAAGTGTATTAAGATGCACATGGTATGTGGGAAAAGTTTATTTAGAAATTGAAGAATGAATACAATGGTAGATGCTCAGTTATGTATTGTTATGGATACGCTTCCTGTTATATGGCAGAAATGCATGTAGATTATTAGTATGTGCGTTGAATTCATCACAGACGCGGGATAAGTATGGCTCATGTAGTGTCTTATTACTTGTAATTTTATTATTTCACACTCTTTGCAATTCTATATCACAAAACACAGACTTGATTGGCAGAAACGTACATTGTGCATGTCGAATTTTTGTATAAAATAAAAATGCTTTATTTTACATGCGTCTTATATAAGTTTACAAATGATGCATTATGTTTGTACTAATGTTTTGTTCAGGGGAATAGGGGATGTATGTTGTTCGAACAGTCTTAAACCACTTGGTTTAGATGGGGTCCAAAGATCGCTTGATACAGACTTTGTAATTATCTAAGCTCAGTTTTGCTGATAGTATATTTGGAATATTATTCGCAAATATCAAAATGTAGTTGACAGACTGTGTATTTGTCGTAAGTCATAAGTAATGTTAAAGTAATAGGACATTATATGAGGAATGTATTAAATTGCAAATATTGGCTTGTAACAGAAAATGTATATTATGCAATCTAAAGCCGCTTGGCGCAGACTTGATTTCAACACTGCTGGGTATTTGTGCAAATAATGAACGTAATACAAAAAATAAGTATGTATTAAATCAGTGCAAATATTGTTTTTACTGTTGTGAATATTTCGGTAGGGACAGTGCACATGCATCAGGACTCACACCACTATTATCTCCCTTGAGTACTCCGGACCTACAGATGAAGGAGGTAGAAATAAAACTTTAGTTCTCTTTTTCTTCTTTTTGTCAGGGCTTTGTACTGCAGTGTTTTGTTTTTTGCTAGCATGAGTTAAATGGTCAGTATTTTAGAAATCACCACTAAAAAATTTGATGCTGATACCAGCTTTCTGGACAATTCTGTGTCATTTCAGAATTGTTGGTTCGAACCGTATCTAGGGCGAATAGTTGACATATCATTACTCTGGAAATTGATAGGTCTCACAAAAGCATTGAATTTAAAAAAAACCAACCTGGTCAAGGTATACTTTTTTTTCTTTATAATTGCATATCTGGAACCAATGAAGAATTTGAGCCCAGACACATGCTGCAGAATTTAATTTTTCGCTCTGTTTTGGACATAAATGTTACAATGGAGCCCTATGGGAAATGTAATAGTGGTGTGAGACGATCAGTAATGTAATAAGTAATTATTCTAGTACAAATATTGTGTTGTTTTGTCGGAAATATATAGAAAGTCCAACCTAATGCCTCTCGATGCAGTCTGGAGTACATGTAGCTTGATACATATTACGTATATTGTCTATGTACTGTACTATTAACAGTTATATATTATTTTATTATTAAAGGCAACTGTTTTACTGTTGGTCAGGCATACATGTATATGCCTCTAGGTACAGACCGTAGACTAAGGTAGCTTGGTAGATACTTTGTATCTGTATAATAATATTGCTATAATAATGATAATATATTACATAGTTTATTCAGTATTTTGTATTATTCCTACTTTAAATGACTTAATGGAGAGGAGTGACACATGTCTTATTCACCTGACCACGGACAATTTCGGAAATATTTTTTGCCACTTTGGAGATTCGAACCTGCGGCGTCAGCGCCTAGCACATTAATGACGACGTCTCTACCGACGTGGTCAGGTGAATAAGACATCTGTCACTCCTCTCCACTGAATCATTTAAAGTAGGAATAATACAAAATATTGAATGTAAATATTATAATACCTGCCTATGTCCTGTGTACATTAATAGCGACGTTTTTTTGGCGTTGTGGTGGCGCAGTCGGTAGAGACGTCATCATTAATGTGCTAGGCGCTGACGCCGCAGGGGCCGTGGGTTCGAATCTCCAAAGTGGCAAAAAATATTACATTGTAATTAAGTGCAAAGGTTTACTGTAAGTTGGGAATATAGGTATTTTATATATTGTATAATGACCGGTGAAAGTTGCTGGGTATAGACCAGACTTCAGTACCCCTTGGTACAGATTATGTATTCGCCTGTAATGTAATACTACTACATGTAATCCGTCTGGGTTTGTCGACATGTGTCATTATGTTGTTTGCTATTGTATATTGTAAGTCATATATCTCTGGTACAGACTGGAGTCCAAAGCCAATTGGTGTTGACTGTGTATTTATCAAATTGTTGTAAGCATAACAATACATGTATATTGTTTGATGTAAGTGCAAATTTTGACTTTTGTCAGGAATGGATGTCATTTGTTATGAACTGTGTATATGTGTGAGTAAAGTATTACTAATAATACAGTTTCAATTAGCTTAGTGATACCTCTTGACAGTAATGCATTAAATATTGTGCCTTGAGCAGTTTAAATTGCTTGGTACAGATTTGAGTATTAAGGTCTTTGGTACGAACTGTGTATTTCAATGAATATTTAAGATAATAATAATACAGTATAATATATGTCAATACAAATGTCTCCTTTTAACAGGGAATGTTTGTCGGTATTTATTCTATAATTGATAATTAAACCCATTTGTTACATATTTGAGCCATAAGCCTGTTTACGAACTGAATTTTACCTTAGTCCTGCTATACTGCTAATAATTATGCATGTCCTAAGTGCGTATGTCGACTTTAACTGGGAATGCATATCGTTTTGGTACAGACAGTGTATGGTAGTATGCATACTATTGTAAAACTATTTGTAATTGTTTTAATGCAAATGTTGAATCATTTTCTCTGAAATATTTATATATATATATATATATATTGATCAGTCTAAAATTGCTTGCTACAGATTGGATTCCATGCCAGTTTGATACAGTCTATTTGTGTATTAACCGTAAATTAGTAAGTATGTGCAAGTCTTTACTGCTTGTCAGAAATGTATGTCATTGGGATAATGTGTTTTTATCAGTTTAAAGTTGCTCGGTATATACTTAAGTCCGAGGCCGCTTGGTATGGACCATGTATGTGTCTAAGCATTGTACTTCTAGTTGTGCATTATGAAATATGTAAGTAAATAATAACTGTCAGGATTATACGTCGTTTGGTATTGTATATGTCATATATTTCGGACCGTGTATTGGTACACGGACGGTATTACATATAATACACTTTAATCTAATAAATGTTACGTTTCGTCAGGAATGCACTAGCTATCTTGCATTAAGCAGTTTAAATATTATTGGTATAGAGTCGTTAGGCCACTTTGTGCAGACTGTGTGTTTGTCAGTGTATTTTGGTAGTAATTGACAAGTATTAATTGGGAATGCAAATTGTTTGATATTGTATATTGGGCCTGTCCAAAACCGCTTGGTACAGCCTTGGGTTTAAAGCCGCTCAGTACGGACTATGTCCAATATGCATTGAACAGTCTCAAAACAGTTTGGTACAGACTGGAGTCCAAAGTCACTTGGTACGGACTATGTATTAGACAATTTTGTATATTGGGCTGTCCAAAACCGCTTGATACAGACTGGAGTCCAAAGCCATTCAGGTACGGACTATGTATTTTAATAGAAATAATATAGTATTAATAGGGAATGTAAATTGTATGATATTGTATATTGGGCAGTCTAAAGCAGCTTGGTACAGACTGTAGAATCCAAAGCCACTTGGTACAGACTGTAGAATCCAAAGTCACTTGGTACGGACTATGTATTTGACAATATTGTATATTGAGCAGTCCAAAACCACTTGGTACAGACTGGAGTCCAAAGTCACTTGGTACAGGACTATGTATTTGACAAAGTATTATCAAACTATTAATATATTATAAATTTCTAGTAAATGAGTGTAAATGTTACCTGTTTGACTGAAATATATGTCATTTGCTATTGTATATCAATAAGTGTACAGTCATTTTGGCACAGACTGGCGTCTGAGAACGTTTTGGTACCGATTGTACTGTACTATTATTCTTACATTATGAAATTGACTTATATACGTGCAAAATATTGCATGTTTGTTAAGGATATATGTCGTGTTGATATTGTGAACATAATTTTATAAATTTGATTGGATCAGACTTGAACCAAACGATGTTCATGTGGTTAAATTAATGAATAGTTTAGACAAATAATTTAAATAATAGATTGACATAAGCTGCCCGTTCTTTGTTTTTGTTTGATATTATAACAGCAATGCAAGTGACAATTCCTAAACAATGTCTTTTCTCTTTAATTCCCTCAGATTGCATTGAAAACAAAATAAATGATTTGTTTTAGTTCGAGCAAAGCGAATTAGAAAATAAGATAATGTTTCAGCTAATGTAACTACTCGGCAATGGTTTGTAAGAAATCCAAAGATTGAGCAGTAAAATGACTGGTATAAGATAAAAGGCAAAATGAAAAGTTTGATGTCCATTTGAACAACTAAACACAATATACCATAGCAATTTAACAGGAGTTTGCAATTACATATGTGTATACAAAGCCACTTGTGTTAAACAGCCAAACATGTTAGTTTTATGCATTTGTTCTTGCAGTCAAACTTGGTCTGTATCCAACAACCACATGCTCTAAAGGACCATTATAGTTTTGACTCAACTGAAATACTATGAAATTTTAATTTTTTTTTATTTTTTTTTTATTTTTATTTTTTATTTTTTGTGCCGGGCCCGATTAGCTCAGTTCCTTACATGTCTGACTATCAATCCAGGGGTTGTGAGTTTGAATCCCCGCCTGGTAATAGTCTCCATGATGATTGATATATGACATTGTGTCTCATTATCATTCATCTCTCACCGTTTATTCAAGTGGGAAAGTTATCAGTTACTTGCAGAGACGGGATGTGCTCGAGTACTGGTTAATCCCAGGAAGGCTTGTGTAAAGTTTCAAGTCAATACATCCATTGGTTACTGAGATATAGACTTGATGGTACTTGCATGCAAAACTTTAACCAGATTTTCTAAGTCAAACAAGGGCAATAATTTGCATTATATTCATGAAAGAGTTATCTAACTTAGTTATTGTAGTAGGGTTGATGACTAAAAAGGCTTGTGTAAAGTTTCAAGGCAATACATGCAATGGTTACTGAGATAGGAACTTGCATGCAAAATTTAACCAGGGTGTGACGCTCACGCCGATACTGACACCACCACCTGGGTGAGTAGAATAGCTCATTTTGTTCTCCGAAAAGTCAAGCTAAAAAGGGTCATGGCAGCATAAAGATTAGTGGCCAGGCGGGGATGATAATCTTGCAATAATTATTATGGCCTAATGAATATGACAAAAGATGATCATATGAACATGACACCCATTTGGAAGATATTTGCCCCTCTGCGTAGATTGACAGTGATCAGTCTTATCCAAAACCATTATAATGATATTTGTAAATAAATGGAATACAGTCAAACCTGTGTAAGTGGCCACCTCTATTGAGCAACCACTTGTCTTAAGCAGCCACATCTGCTGCTTCCCATTTGTATGCTTTCAGAACAAATTAATCTGTATTAAGCAACAACTTGTGTTAAAAGGCCACTTTTGCTCCTTCTCTTGACTGGCTGTTTTAGACAGGATTGACTGTACATGGATAATTAATTAACAAAAAGTACACGGTTCTCGGTATGGTAATGAGTTTTCCCTGTCCCTGATCTGTAAATAAAACCTATTTTTCCGTGTGATGAAACAGGATATCACATTAATTTTGCACATCAAGGAAGTAATGACAAAAAAAGAATTATTAAGCCCAATCATACTTGTGATATGTTTATTTGCATATTTCAAATACATGATCAGTAAGTTTAATGTGGCGTTTTTACATTAATAAGGAAAAATAACAATTAAATGCTTGATGACGTTACGGAATGTCATATGATATTTTTTTCACACTGTAAACACAAATCAGACATAAAAAACATTAGTTTGATAGATAATGCAATAATACTGTCTTTTTTAGTATATAAATTATATTTGATTTTATATAAAAATCCATAATAACATATTTTATCTAGAAGGAAATAGCTTTTCTAATTGGTACATTAATTGAAATAGATCCTACACTATTCAAAAACAATAAACTTTATCTAAAAAGTTTTTAATGGCTTTTAACAGAAGTTTTGGGGGATTTCCAATATTTGGATTGAAGGTAGTTTATAAGGGAGCTGTTAGTCTGGCCCACTGTTTATTTCTTATGACTTGTTTGATTTTAACTGGTAAATATTGTAAGACAGGGTTAAACATATTACTCACCAATTTTCTTATGATAGTGAAGCTGTTGAATTTCTATCTAGTTTATGCTTGGAATTATGACATTGAAGAAAGTTTTTGTGATGAATAGTAATTTGCTAGAAATAAATAACTAATTATAATATATGAAATTTCTAATATAACGTGACAATTCTTCAGACTACCAGTTTGTTATTTTCTGTAACAAAGGGATTGTCGGACAATGTTTTCTTCCTTGTTTTTCATCACTCATATGTGTTTGTGTGTGGAAAATACTTATACACATTCTCAGCCCACAAGTTCCACTACAAGAAAAATGTTCTCTCACCAACTTATACCACTGGGAATTTCTAAACAAAGAAGCAAACAGGTTGATGAAAATACCACTTGGAAAGTACTGGATGTTGGACAGAAGAACCATACTGCTATGCTTAACCAAATACTGAAATCTAACAACGCGAAAGCAACATTTGAAAGTGGGACAAACAGTTCTAGTAAAGACAAGGATACCACTACAGGACTTGGACCAATTCATTCTATATTTCCTGCTGATTGGCAGAAATTCTGCAGAGTTAAATATAAGTTTGTTTCTGGAGTTGGACTCAACTTTACCAGTCAATGGGCACTATGTGTGTCATGTAATCTTGGAAAGGGTGATTATTGGTCACTTCAGGAATACAGAGAATGGATATTAACCAATGAGAAAACAGTTTATAAATATCTTCCAATCAAATCAGGTCTATTGGTTGCTTTTGATTTTAAATGTTATGACAGAGAGGGAATGTTATCTCTTCCAAGGCCAATGAGGGCCAAGTACCTGTGGTACATATCTGCCAACAACTGCACACTAGTAGATACATATCTTGAATTTGAACTTTCCCATAACACCACTGACTATCTTAGCATTGTAGAAATGACAGACTGTAACCAACAAACGAATGCAGATGCATTTTTACATTTCTTGTTAAATTTCAAAAAACAAAGTCATGAATTTAAATGCAATGGAGAAGAAATTGAACGCTTTGTTTACAGAAATGTATCACTCAAGTATACTGGTGCTTATCGGTCAACAAACGGGAAGATTAAATTGTTAAAATCAAAAATTCCATCTCTTTTACCGAGAAAGTCAAAGTCAAACTTCACAAAATTTCCCAAACTTCCATCAAAAAGGAAGGTCATGGACTTGATATCACTAGCAGGTCAAAGCCATCATCAACTAAAACATCGATGTTATTACCAAAGATACCGCTACAAGGAGGTGAGTTATTCGCGTTCTGTGGGGAAACACCATATTAACTTTATGACAGAAGGAGGAGAGCTGCCTGAATTTCAGTACTTAAACATGTCACATTCTAATCTAAAGTATGTGCCATCACAACTCTTACAATGGAGACGTTATTTCCCCAAAATGAAATATATTGATCTTTCATATAACAAAATTAAATTTATATCTACCTTACACGACAATGTTAGAAATAACAATAATACATGTGTCTTTGACCTTCGTCATAACAACTTTATGACCTTGACCAAAGATGACCTTGATACTCTCAGGGCACACAGAACATCAGTATATGTGGATTTACGTAGTAATCCGTATGTATGCGACTGCAAAATGATAAGTTTCGTAGAACTGGCCAAGTGTCCTTCTGACACATTATTTCATTACTACAAGTATTTGAACAATATAACTTGTTCACAGCCACGGCAACATGCTGGTAAAACAATTGCATTTCTTGATAACAATTTCTGCGAAACATTTGAAATGACACAATTAACAGTTCCTTTGATCATAATAGGCATTTTCACTGCTTTATTCATATGTTTTTTAATGCTATCTGTGCGATACAGGAAAGAAATAATAATTTTAGCTTTTACACGACTTAACATCAATCTGCCATGTCGAAATGTTGCAAAAATTGCAGATAAAAAATATGACGCATTCATTGCCTACAGTGAACACGATGGATTATGGGTATTTAACTCCCTACTTCCAAGACTTGAGGCACCAAGGGAAAATAACAGACCCGGGCTGAAACTCTGTATTCATCACAGGGACTTCCCTGTCGGCGAATGTGTCATGAACACCATCTTTGACAAGGTGAAGGTCAGTCATCACACGGTGCTCATACTGTCCAACAACTTCCTGCGGAGCCACTGGTGTAAATACGAGTTTAGGACCGCATTCACTCAAAGTCTTATGGAGAAAAAACAACACTTGATCATGATCATTAAGGAGGATCTAGACAAGCATCTCATTGATCCTGCTCTGAAAAGATGCCTTAAAACATTTACTTATGTAAAAGTTGACGACAGATTATTTTGGGATAAAATTATCTATGCGCTATCGGACGTATGGAAGAAAAATGAAAAAAGATTTGAATTTAATCATTGAAGAAAAACAAAAAATTGAAAATAAAATAAATGTCAATGGAAGAAATCACAAAAGAAACGTTGAAAATGTCAATGATTGGGTATGAAATGAATAACCAAAAGATTGCAGAAAATAACGCGGACAAAGTTGTGTATCAAAATAGAAGAAATATGGGTTAAATATGAAAGAAACAGTGGAATGCATGCAAGATGGCATTTGGAATGTATAGAATGCACACATTGACAATTAAATGCTTGTGAATATTTATTTCAAGGCCATAATAAATTAATTGCTAGATTATCATCCCAGCCCACCCCCAATTTTTCATGCCAATTTGAATGAGAATCTAGCAATAAATTTACAATGGCCTTTAAATGTAAAATTGTTACAAAGTGTCTGTGGAGTGCATGGTCTAGTGGTAGAGCATTTGACACAGAATTGGTAGGAGGTGAGTTCAATCCACACTGGATATATATTGCCCTTCAGCAAGACGCTTCATCCACATGGGATCAATCCAGAAAGACATTCTCCATAATTTGTAGAAGTTAAGGAATTTGTATTTGTATATAGGTCAGTAGAATTTTGATTTGTATTGGTTAATTTGTATTGGTTAATAGTTTTTATTGATTGATTGCATATTTAGCGTCATTTCTCTGCCATTGAGGACTAACAGACGATCAGTTAACCTAACCACTGTTTCCTGGGATTAACCAGTACTCGAGCATACCCCATCTCCGCAAGTAACTGATAACTTTCCCACTTGAATCAGTGGTGAGAGATGTATGATAATGAGACACAATGTCTTATATCAATCATCACGGAGACTGTTGCCGGGCGGGGGATTTGAACTCACGAATTTAATAGAATTTTGATTTGTATAAGTTGACAGAATTTGGATTTGTATTGGTTAATAGAATTTGGATTTGTATAAGTTGAAAGAATTTGGATTTATATAAGTTACAGAATTTGTATTTGTATTGATCAATAGAATTTGTATTTGTATTTGTCAATAAAATTTGAATATGTATAAGTTAACACAATTTTGATATGTACAAGTTACAGGATTTGGATTTGTATTGGTCAGTAGAATTAGGTTATGTATAAGTTAAGAGAATTTGAATTTGTAGGTGTTAATAGAATTTGGATTTGTTTTGGTTAACAGAATTTGAATTTGTATCAGTCACTAGAATTTGGATTTGTACAAGTTAACAGAATTTGGATTAAACATATTTTATTTATTCAAATTTCTATACATACAAATCAGTTTAAGTATAAATATGGATTAGAACGGAAGGTGAAATCTTATAAAGTTTTTCTGTATAACAATATGGATTTGTATAAGTTGAAAGAATGTTTCACAATGGATATAAAAAAAAATAAAACTGAACAATATGTTAACACAAGTTATTTCCTAAAGACTCCTGGACAAGTTTCCTTTTCGTTTTTATAGATTGCAAATCTCTAACATATAGAACAATCAAGTCATTTTTTCAACATTTTCAGAAATATATTAAACTGACTAAACATTTTCAACCTGATTAAGCCATCATAAATTAATTGATAGATTATTGTCACCGCCTATCTGCTAACTTCCATGCTGCCCCGACCCTTTTAATTTTCATAAACTAAAAAAAGTAAAAAATCAACAAAAACTATATATATTTTTATTTTATTTCTTTATGAAAACCAACACAAAATAAAAAAGAAAAAATACCCCATCCCTACTTTTAAAGAAAAAATTTGGATGATAATCAAGCAATTAATTTAAAATGACTTTATTAACTAAAATTTATTTAGTTAGTGCTGTCACTGTTGCAGTTTGAACAATGTGTGAAGATGCAGTGAGGATTCTATGGGGATTGGGCAGCATGTTTTTTTTTAAATTTGTTTTGATATATTTTATTAATTTGTTGTTGTTTTGTTTTTCTTTTATTGTTTTTAGCTCTACTGGCCAAAGGCTAGAGGTGCTTATGCGATGGCGCGTTGTCCGTCGTCTGTCCTCGCTGAAGTGTGTTAGCAGCACTTTCACTGAAAACACTAGGCCAATTAAACTGAAACTTTACTTGGATGTTTCTATTGCATAGGAGACTATACAGAAGATTTTTTTTTTTAAAATTTGAAATTCAAGATGGCCACCGTTACTAAAAAGAGTCCATAGCTTAAAAATTCTTCTTCTCATGAACGGCCCAAAAGATTTTCAAAATGTATATGTAGTAATGATAACCACCTATAGTTCTGTTAAATTGTTCAAATGTTGTCTATAGGGTTAAAAACGACCCCGCCCCGAGGATTCAATTAGGGGACACATGTCATTATAATAAACATTAATTTTTATTTTTTATTTTTTTAAATGGAAATGATTTTGCCTTTATCTTCACAGAAGCATTGTTTGGTGAAGGAGGTTCAGTTTGTAAAAATGACTGGGTTCTACTGTCTTAAGGGGTCAGGATTAATGGTATGGGAATTTAAAGTATTTCCTTTACATAGCAATTAAGTTTTTGTTCGGTATGAGTGTGGTAGGGGTATTTATTGATAAGTTGTTAAGACGACACCCACCAAAGAGGGTAAATATTGTGGAATTTCAAAAAATGCTATGGCCACTATGAGTCAGTAGAGCATCCTTAGGCCCTCTTGGGTCACTTGTTTTTTGTTTCATTACTGTTTTCTCTCTTTTGTATAATGAATTATGTAAAAAATTTATATCAAATTATTATATAAACCACCCAAGTATGCTTAAATTTTTTCAATAAGTTAAAAGTGAAAATGTAACTCTATTTTTAACATAAGTGTTTATGTTTTTAAATCTTTTAAAGGGATTATAATGGCATATTACCGTCAATTCCCTGTCCTAAATACACACCCCAACATGAAGATACACTTACAACTTAGAGTGAAAATGTAACTCTATTTTTAACATAAGTGTTTATGTTTTTAAATCTTTTAAAGGGATTATAATGGCATATTACCGTCAATTCCCTGTCCTAAATACACACCCAAACATGAAGATACACTTACAACTTAGAGATATACCCATCTAAAGTGTCTAATTGCATAATCTCTTTATTACAAACATCGGGTTTCAGAAGCCACGTTTTTGTTTTTGTTTACATTTGCCATTTTTAACGAACCGCTTTCGGGATTCCGATCAATCATTGGATAACATCGTGAGAATTTGTTCCCGATCTCGTTTTCAAGGCTTTGTTCTGGAGGTTTACGGAGTTCAATGTAAACATTATGCACTACTTTATTGCGGGACGTATTAAAATTTTGGCCAATATTTAATGACTGTTAACTTGATAACTTTCAAGTAAATAAAGGTTATACATCAATACATAAGCATTATTTTGTGCACACTGCATACAGGAAAAGTCTGGATTAACAGCGTGTTTGTGTAACTTGCCAATATAATCCCTTTAAGAGAAGAAACGAAGAAATGTACATATATCAAAGTAATTAAATATCCTTCTCCCAGGTATATCAATATATCAATAAATGTACTGATGTATTTGTGTTATTGCTAAGTTCAATCTGTCTATTATTTAAAACTGTTGAAATGTTTACGCACACACAAGGCCATGTGAGCTTTGGTATACTTGTTGTATATTGATCATATGTACTTAATTGTAGTTATGTATAATAATTGTGTTGTCATGTGTAATGTACTGAATATGTTAAGCCTCATGGATTTGACTGATCGGAAGGCAATATAAATAAACAAATAAACATATAAAATAAACACATTAGACAAAGAACTGTTACTAATGTTGTTATAACTTATTGTAGTTCATCATTTGTAAATGTTGTTATATGTAACATACGTAATAAAATATGTTTGGACTATACTAATTTTCTTTAACATAATGATTTTTAGCTCTACTGGCGAATGGCCAGAAGTGCTTATGCGATGGCGCGTTGTCTGTCGTCCGTCGTCCGTCGTCTGTCGTCTGTTAGCAGCACTTTCTCTGAAACCACTAGGCCAATTAAACTGAAACTTCACATGGGTGTTCCTATTGCATAGGAGACTATACAGAAGATTATTTTTTTCGATCTGAAATTCAAGATGGCACCGTTACTAAAAATAGTCTAAAACTTAAAAAATCTTCTTCTCATGAATGGCCCAACAGATTTTCAAAATGTTTATGTAGTAATGATGACCAACTATAGTTTTGTTAGATTTGTTCAAATGGTGTCCCTAGGGTTAAAAATGATCCTGCCCCGAGGGTTCAATTAGGGGACACATATGTCATTATAATATTTTTTTATTTTTTTTTAAAATGGAAATGATTTTGCCTATATCTTCACAGAAGCATTGTTTGGTGAAGGAGGTTCAGATTTGTAAAAATGACTGGGTTCCACTGTCTTAAGGGTCAGGAGGGGCCCCAAAAGGGTAAAAATTGGGAATTACTAGATTCGTTTTCTTAAGAACTGGTATGTCAGATTTGTTCATATTTTGCATAAATTATCCCTATGTGTAGGGGTTTGATTGCAGATAAGAATTTAGGGGCTATAATTTATAGGGGCCCTGTAAGGGGACTTAGAATTTTACAAAGGGATACTGTGGGAAAACAGCAAATTCTCTTTTTTTTTCATTTATTCTAAAACCACTAGGCCAATTAAACTGAAACTTCACATGAATGTTTCTATTACATAGGAGACTATACAAAATATTTACACATTACTAAAACCATTGACCCCCCCCCCCCCCCCCCCCCCCCCCCCCCCCCCCCACCATCTCTTCATGTTTAGTTGCTATCACATTATAATTGTGTTATGTGATCATAATTTGTTCTAGCATTTGTAATTCTAAGAGATTCATCAATACGATCAGTTAAATTTTAAAAAAATTAATTTGCGGGAGAGGGGGTCACTTTACCATGGCCATTGTAAAATGACACACCCACCAACCATCTCTTCATGTTTAGTTGCTATCACATTACAATTGTGTTATGTGATCATAATTTGTTCTAGCATTTGTAATTCTAAGAGATTCATCAATACGATCAGTTAAATTTTAAAAAAATTAATTTGCGGGAGAGGGGGTCACTTTACCATGGCCATTGTAAAATGACACACCCACCAACCATCTCTTCATGTTTAGTTGCTATCACATTATAATTGTGTTATGTGATCATAATTTGTTCTAGCATTTGTAATTCTAAGAGATTCATCAATACGATCAGTTAAATTTTAAAAAAATTAATTTGCGATAGAGGGGGTCACTTAACCATGGCCATTGTAAAATGACACACCCACCAACCATCTTTTTATGTTTAGTGATTATCACATTAAACATGTGTTTTGTGACCATAATTTGTTTTAGCATTCATGAATTTACAAGAAATTAATAGTAACAGTATTTTTTAAAAAAAATAATTTTGGGGGAGGGGTCACTTTACCATTGAAAAGTGACCCCTCCCTCCCTCCCATCTTTTTATGTTTAGTGATTACCACATTAAACATGTGTTTTGTGATCATTATTTGTTTTAACATTCAAGAATCTACAAGAAATTCATGGTAACAGTTAAATTTGACAAATAAATTTTGGGGGAGGGGGGTCACTTTACCATGGCCATTGTAAAATGACCCCCCCCCCCCCCCCCCCCCCCCCCTCCACACACACACACACACACCCTTCCATCTTTTTTTGTTGAGTGATTATCACGTTAAACATGTGTTTTGTGATCATAATCTGTAAGTTCTAGGTAATCTTAGATGTATAAACATGTTTCAATCACACAAAATGAACACAAATTAAAGATATTGAGGTTTGAAGGAAAATTTATCGCAATTTGTCCTTATTTTAACTGCAGTATACAAATTTTATAATCACAAGTACTTCAACAATTTTAAACACAAATTTCTGAGACTGGTATTGTTTTAATGGCAATATTCTTTTTTCCCATTTATTGTCATTTTACAATTTCAGATGCTGAGAAAGCCCTTGGAATTGATCTTTCAAAACAGGTCACTGAAACAGAGTGGACATTAAGGTTGGTACACCATTACCTGTCCAGACTTTCTGTTTCTCCAACCTATGTCGTGGATTGCCATTCAGTAGCAAAAAGAAATGAATGTCCATGTTGTGAGGAAGAAATCACCGGACAGTATGGAGATACCAGCATTGGTAAGCTTTTTATGCTCTGCACTGGACAGTATGGCAATACCAGCATTGGTAAGCTTTTTATGCTCTCCATAGGGACAGTATGGAGATACCAGCATTGGTAAGCTTTTAATGCTCTCCATGGGGACAGTATGGAGATGCCAGCATTGGTAAGCTTTTTATGCTCTCCACTGGAACAGTATGGAGATACCAGCATTGGTAAGCTTTTTATGCTCTGTATGAGGACAGTATGGAGATACCAGTATTGGTAAGCTTTTTATGCTCTGCACTGGACAGTATGGCAATACCAGCATTGGTAAGCTTTTTATGCTCTCCACAGGGACAGTATGGAGATAACAGCATTGGTAAGCTATTTATGCTCTCCATGGGGACAGTATGGAGATACCAGCATTGGTAAACTTTTTATGCTCTCCACTGGAACAGTATGGAGATACCAGCATTGGTAAGCTTTTTATGCTCTGCATGGGGACAGTACGGAGATACCAGCATTGGTAAGCTATTTATGCTCAGCACAGGGACAGTATGGAGATACCAGTATTGGTAAGCTTTTTATGCTCTGCACTGGACAGTTTAGAGATGCCAGCATTGATAAGCTTTTGATGTTCTCCACAGGGACATCATGGAGATACCAGCATTGGTAAGCTTTTTATGCTCAGCTCAGGGACAGTATAGAGATGCCAGCATTGGTAAGCTTTTTATGCTCTCCACGGGGACAGTATGGAGATACCAGCATTGGTAAGCTTTTTATGCTCTGCACGAGAATAGTTCAGAGATACCAGCATTGGTAAGCTATTTATGCTATGCACAGGGACAGTATGGAGATACCAGCATTGGTAAGCTATTTATGCTCAGCATTGGGACATTATAGAGATGCCAGCATTGGTAAGCTATTTATGCTCTTCACAGGGACAGTATGGAGATACCGGCATTTGTAAGCTATTTATCCACTCCAAGAGGACAGTATGGAGATACCAGCATTTATAAGCTATTTATGTTCAGCATGGGGACAGTATGGAGATACAAGCATTGGTAAGCTATTTATGCTCTCAACGGGGACAGTATGGAGATGCCAGCATTGGTAAGCTTTTTATGCTATGCTATTTAAAGAAATACTTTCCCGTAACAAGCACATGCAAAAGGTGGTTTCTGTCTTTTGACTGCTCATCGTCGTCATGGATGAACGAATTTGATTTTAAAACATGCAGATTGTTAATTTCAGGAATCAGATTAATGTAGGTAATATATATTTTTTTGTATGCAATAAAAATTATTTGACATATAAAAGTGTTACATTATTAAAGTCTTTCGGTGTATATATATATATATATATTTCAATATAGTTCTAATCGTATAACAAAATATCTTTCTCACTATAAAACATATCTTTTTCTCATTCATTCTCCAGTTTTAATGGGGGTGGAAGATGAATGCTATATGGTAGATTTAATTGTAAACTAAGTTGACTACGTTTAATTTGTTGTGACAATATATATTCTATATAATTATATATATATGGATATAGAATAAAATAATATTGTCACTAGCCCCTGTGGTTGTTATTGACAGATTTGAAACTGACTGTGCTGTGGTACTTTATACATGTACATCAGGGCTCCGTTCAGTTCGGTTAAACATTTATTTATTACGTTAGCTAACATATTTTCCTGGATACTGGCTCAACCTCGTATTAACAAGCAGTACAAGTTAATTTTAGGTAACAAGGCATTAAATGTGATTGCTGTTTAACGGTGCTGAACACAGCCCAGGTAATTGTACATCAGATTATTTCTGGTCATGGCACAATATTATTTTTGCTTATGTGCAAACATCTTTGTTAAAACATTAATAGACAAATATCGAGATATGGTATTTCATCTCCTTTTCCTGTTATTTGTCATGCCTTGGCTCTGCATCCCTAGCTGTTTCTTCATAACCTCACTTTGGGACTAATTTAAAGCGATATAGACGAGAAATTTAAATTCAACAAAATTGTCTCCTTGAATAAAAGAACTATTTTTGATTGGATTGGATCTTAAAAATAAAGAGATGTCCATGTAAAGAATGAAGTATCTGTAACATAATATTCAGTTAGTCTAGTAGAGCATTACAGACCCTCATGGACCTCTTGTTTTGTTTTCAGGCAATGAAGAGGGCTGGCATGGGTATTTGGATGTTCTGCTCGGTATCAGTCCCTTCCTTCCTGTGAAAGTTGCTGTTCACCAACCAGATTCACCAGATGCGAGTCAGTCATTCGCGGAAGTTAGCGCACAAGATGAGTTAATAAGCTGCAGAGGTCAAATGTTAGCAGAAACCATTGTCTTCTCTTTCCTTCAGAAAAAAAATCATCCTGAATACAGGAATTTTCTTATTCCTACAATTGGTATATCCAGAAAGCACATGGTTTTTTACCTGTATGATAGTGTGAACGATGTGCTTCTAGAGAGTCCACCCTTTCCATTGTTCCGCTGTAAACATTTGGTCAAATCAACTATTGTGGCTGTGTGGCTCTTGATCAATTACCAATATTTCTGCACTGGAATCACCAAAAGTATGAAAAGGAAAGGTTTTAAAGCTGACTTTTTAAAGCATGTTGCAGTGAAATCGAAGATCTACAATGACAAAGTTCACTTTGGTTGTGGAGAAGGAAGTGCCACTGAGGAGTATTTTTCCCCCTGGCAGTATCTCAATGTAAAAGTAGACAATGATTCCCCAGTGCATGATTCAGATGATTAGGTTAAGACATCTTCTAAAATCTGTTGTTAATAGAATGTCTCTAGTTGTTTTTAGCTCACCAGAGCCAAAAGCCCAAATGAGCTCTTATGATCACTTTTCGTCTGTCAACAATTTTGTTAAATGAGTTCTTCACTGAAACTTCTCTAGAGATATTTATCAAATATATCTTCACATAAGCATTGTTTGATGAAGGAGGTTCAGTTTTGTAAAAATGACTGGGTTCTACCGCTTCAGGGGCCAGGAGTGGCCCCAAAAGGGTAAAAATTGGGAATTACAAAAATCGTTTTCTTAAGAACCAGTATGTCAGATTTGTTCATATTTAGCATAAATTATCCCTATGTGTAGGTGTTTTATTGCAGATTAAAGGGCTAAAATTTATAGGGGCCCTGTAAGGGGACTTAGAATTTTACATAGGAATACTATAGGAAAACAGAAAATTCTCTTTTTTGTTCATCCATTTAGGCAAAATTATTATTCATTAGGAGTTCTGAAGTACCATTTAGTCATAGGAAATAAGATTTGGCCCAATAAGGAGAATTGACTTTCCATAAGGGGCCAGGGTGGGTAAAAAAAGGGTCAAAATAGAAAATTTTCAAAAATCTTCTTCTCAACATCCGGTCAGTCAAATTTGTTCATATTTGATATGGATTATCCCAGTAAGTATGAGTTTAAAGTTTGTACAAATCAAGAGTCTTGTATTTAGAGGGCCCTGTAAGGGGACTGAGTTTTATATAGGAATACTATTGGATATGTTGTTTAATTTGAGATCTAAAGCATTGTCTAGTAACAATAAATTTGATTTTGTTCAATAAAGAGATTGAATTTCCATAAGGGGCCAGGGGGCAGATGGGGCAATAAGGTTAAAATTATGAATTTCCACAAATTTCCTCTCAATAACCTTTCAGTCAAACAAGTTCATATTTGATATAACTTATCCTTACATCAGCGAGGATTGAAGATTCTGCATATCAAGGGGCTGGGATATATTGGGGCCCTGTTATGTGACTTTTACATAGAAATATTATAGGGAAAATTGATTTTTTTTCATTTTGCATTCATGTGTACAAAAAAACTTCTTTTTAAAATTTGAATCATTTCTGTTCATAACAAATCGATAAGAGTGGGTGATTGAAGTTCTGACAAATTAGGGGGCTGGGTTGTATAAGGGTTCTGTACGATGGACTATTTTTTTTACAGATGAATGGTATGGGAATTTAAAGTATTTCCTTTTCATAGCAATTAAGTTTTTGTTCAGTATGGGTGTGGTGGGGGTATTTATCCATAGGTTGTTATGAGACTCTCCAAAGAGGGTAAATATTGTGGAATTTCAAAAAGTGCTATGGCCACTATGAGTCAGTAGAGCGTCCTCAGGCCCTCTTGGGCTTCTTGTTTTTTTGTAAAATTTCAAAAATCTTCTCCAAAAGTACAAGACCTGGAGCTTTGATATGTTGATGTGCTCTCAAGTTTGTTCAAGTTATGACCCAATTTTCCTAAACAAGTTCGATTTGTTTGAATATCTAGCGTCATTTTTATGCCATTGGATGTTAACATTTGATCATCTTCAATTATTCTGCAGGAGAAAATGCCAGCTCTGTTGGAACTGCCTTAGGAAAGTGCTTGGGTATCAATGCTTGCTTGGTCAGAATCCAATGTATGTTTCCATATACATGCCTGTCTGTGAGCTCTTTTTGTATTTCCAGCAAAGTTTCAGAACCTGTTGTTAGTGGTAAAGTATTTAAAGTATGCATTGTTTTACAATTAACATCGCCTACCATCTCTAGTGACTACTGAAGTCTCATATTTTTAAGACTATTCCTTTTCAGATACCACAATACCTTGCCACGTTATTGCAACCAAACAACCCATGGTCGTTGTATTTATGTATACAATTCCTTAACATGTGATCCCCTTGGCACAGATTTATTGGGGTTTCCTGAAGATAATGATGAAGTTAAAGTACAAATACATCAGTATCAATTTAAATTGCTGTTATACCTCTGTTTAGTTTATGTGCTGCTATGATCACTTGTGCAGGATATTAAGATCAGTCTCCTTGTATATAATTTTAGTGTTATCCATTTCAATAACAATAAATTGGTATGTCATTTTCTCCAAGACATGTAACAACAAGATTATGAATGTGTGTATGTCTTTCATGGAACTACTTGATTGCTATCAGTTGGCGTCATTTGAGTTACTGTTAAAATTATTTTTTGTGTTTAGTCTGCTTGGGTTGTTCAATACATGTTTATAATCATGATTGGATAGGTCTTTGCATTAATCATCATTGGGACTCATACTTGACAAAACATCTTCAACTCTACTGCAAACATGCAAGTATTACCCTCTTGTCATGCCTATATCTCACAAACGTGGTTTCAATAAGCATTTCACTCTTCATAAAATCATGAAAGTACTTTCCATGGACCTGACATTGTAGATTCCATACCATGCGTAATTTATATGGCTAGCTGTGAAAAAAAAAATATGGCATCATAACTTAACTGCTACCAAATGCAAAAGCCAGTCAGCTTTTCTCTAAGCTCTGATGTACATACCCATTATAAATCATATTTTATTACATCATCTACTCATTGCTTCGTGGTTTTACTTCTCTCAGCGAATTGTTTTGATCAGTTTCCAACTCTTAATATTAAAATGTTTTGCATAAAGAACTCCACTGCTTAAATAATGATACGACATTCTCAGGAAACTTTTTTCAATCCAACATGTTCATTATCCCACCAAATTATAGCATGTACATTATGGTGAAAACTCTACTTATCATTAACATGAACATTACGTTTAACTTTTTATTCTATTCCACGTGAAAGTTAATTACTAATTACAAATTATGTAGTTTGACAAGAGTAGTAAGACAAAACAGAAATAGACTGCACCAAGATATTACAACAGCTGTATATATATACCTATATCGTTGTAGTGGGAAATTTGGACAATTTCCGACATTATTCAAGAATATTTCATTCGCATATATTGTCGGTTGTGTAAGTTTTATATTTTAGATGGTAGTGACATATTTACTGAATACAATTTATTAATCAAAAACATTTTATTTGAACAGTATTTTCAATTCATTTGCCGCCATATTGGCGGCCATCTTGAATATTTCAAATTGCTTAATGATGACAAGATGTCATCAAGCTGATTTTGCATAATCACCAAAAAAATTTCCTATACACTTCCATGCAAGGTTCAGCGCTGTATCTGCTGGACTATCTCAGGGCTTTCATTTCTCTCAAAACAACTCTTCTGTAGAGATACTAGCGACGTCCCTTTTGGGTTTAGTTTTGTGTTCCTCTCCTGATGTCTTCGTTCGATTTTTTTTAAGCCTTGGATTAGTTTTTTGTCACTTACAGATGACACTAGCAATTTAAGTTCCTTTGTTCTAATGCTCTCATTGCGAATCCCTGTCACCACACTCTCAGAACTGATGCATGACAAGCTGGTCACCATACCGAGTTAGGTCGGAATCCCTGCAGGCAAAATGATTTTCTGCTTCAGTTCCAGAACTCTAAAGAGGAATTCTTATATGGATTTGTTAGTGTCCAGTTTCAAGGCACAGAGTTCCTGATCTGCTCTGTTGCACTTCTTTCTTTGTAAGCAGCTCTTATGATAGACTGAAGTGGCCCAAGTGGGAGATGTTGATGACCTTCTAAATACCCTTGCAATTTAGAGCCAGGCTGGATTGCTCTAATCACTCCATCGACCATATCTCTGTCCCAAGATCCATTTTTCTTCTCGCTTTCTTGTCTGACAAAACTTAATACCCAATGCAATTAGCACCATCTCCTATGCTCCGACTTATTTTGAAATCTCTTTGAAATGACTTCACGATGTCCATCTGACTTACTTCCTCATGTTTTGTTTTATGTTCAACCAAACTATCTTTTACTGGTTCTGCTTTGTTGTTGTTTGGTAGTTCTTGTTGTACAAAACGCCTTCTGTGTGCACCCTTTTCGGTTTGAACTCGTCTAAATGTTTGGTTAGCTTGTCAGTTGATCAGTGACGAAGTAGACCTCTAGAAGAATAACTAATGGTGGTCTGAACGAAATGTCCTCAAGCAAAAGTAAGTACTTGCTTGCCTAGGACTTCAGCTTCTCAGGCCCAGCAGTTATATATGGTACTCTGGTGTTTATATTGACCAGCAGCTCTTGAAGCTTTGCATCCATCTAGCTTAGGAAAGAATTTGATCCCGGAAGAGCCCCAAAATGTTACTGGTTGGAAATTCTACAAAAATTCAACTTATTTGGCACACTTTCTTTATTCCCGCTCAATGATTTTATTGAAGAGTATTTGCCCATTACCCAGAATAAGCTGAAAGGAAATAAATGTCACTTTATATAAAAAAAGGTGACCCATATTCTTCCCATTGCATAGACCAATATAAACAAGTCATCAACAATTAGGGCAGTAACACCTGGACTGTTTTTAAATATTTCATCAGTTTTCTTTTGGAAAATATCGGACAATAACGTATGGTAACCTAAGGTACCTATATCTTCCTAATGGTGTACTAAATGTAGTTGAATACAATGACTCTTCGTCAAGGACACTTCAATATGCGTGTGTAACTTCAAGCTTACTGAACATACAAGCACCGTTCAGTTTTGGCATAATACCATCAAGAGTAAACATTGGATAGTGCAGTTGTTTTTTGGCTTCGTTAAGTGCTTTTGGGTCAAAGCAAATTCTCAGTTTGCCTGTTTTAGGCGTTTCTACTACAACTATCAAGTTGACCCAGTTGGTTGGTTCAATCACTTTCGAAATAATGTCATTGCTTTCTATTCTATTTAATTCATCGCGAATGTGTGTCTTTAGCACTTCAGGTATTCGATTAGGTACATTAACAACAGGTATTGCGTTTTCTTTCAAATGCAGTTTGCACGTGCCAGGAATTATACCCATTCCTTTGAACAAATCTCTAAATTTTTCCTCAATGGATTTGTTATCAAGACAGTCTCTACAAGGAGGGATATTTTCAACAGATTTGATTAACTTGGTAAGTCCAAAGTCAATGGACGTTTGTCAGCTAACTAGGGGAGGGGTTGACGTTTCGACCAAATGAAACAAAATATGCAGCACTCGGTCTTCACGGTAACACGGTCACTCAACCTTTCTTTACACAGGGATGGGGTCTCTGCTGTAAGAGGTCAGTTTGTGCTTTGGGGCTACCAAAGGGTACTTCAGATTCAGTGCATGAATTTGTGAATTAAGTAAAATTGGCAAATACACAGTCTAGTGAATAGAAATCACTAGATATCACTAGGTACTGCTCACCATACCAATGTAATACTCGTTCACATTTACTCCATTGTAGTCGTAACCACAAGTAACATATTGATCTGTTTAATCTAATACGTCGTGTACATTTCTAGGTGAATGACACTGTTTTTGAAAGTGATTTAAATTTTTAAGCTGAAGACATGTAGTTCCATAAGCTGGACTTTGTTTTTGTCATGATTGAATCCACATTTTCCACAAGTTTTTTGTCTCGGCACATTGACTGGCTGCAATTTTGTCCTTTGCTGTGGGTTGGTCTGGTTGTCACATCTGCTGTGTCGAATGGATGGATAGGGTTTTACAACATACTAACATGTTATAGGTTAGTCCTAACCAACAGGAACGAAGATTCCAGGCTCACTCTACATGTAAAAAACAACAAACTAACACACAGATAAAAAACATCAACAAATGATTTGGCAGAATAAACTTAGAACCTGTATACCTGCACAGTTTCAGCCAATTCTATTGTATTACTCAAATTGTCGCTTCTTACTACATGTATGAGCCACGGTGATCCTATTCTTGCCATCACTCATATGGTGCCTTGGAACCACACAGGGGTTGGTAATTTAACCACAATTATAATGAACATGACAAAAACTGATAAAATGAAGACGATGCCCATTAGGAGGATTCCTACCCCTCTGCAGATTGACATTGATTAGAATTGCGCCACTTGATGTGTGTCTGTTTACGGCATCTGCATTGTTTTGTGATATTGTCGTTGAGTTAAGTTGTTCTTAGCAATATTCGTAGTTTTGAATGATTTATATGGCTTTGTCAATTGCTAATTTTTCCCCTTTGTTTATAAGTTTCTCCTGAACCTTCGAATTTGAATAACAAAATACCATCTGAAATCACAAGTCATATCGCCTGTTAGATTTGTTCCACCGATTCAGAAATTGCAGTCACATGCCTTTATCCTCAGATTTGTAACAAAGATGGCAGTTGTGTCTGTTCCTTGGATCTTGTTGTAGAATCGATATCTACCAAATATGAGGTTGAACTTAGGCTGCACGTTTCTTTTAAACATTTTGTAGAAAGTATTGAGCTTGGCTTCTTCTTGTAAGATATTGTTCCAACTCTTATATACTTGTCTTCCTTGTTCTGCTAGCCATAAGAGTAAATATGATACCTTTTCTTTGTCTTGTTTAGATTTTAAAGGTCCAGAAAAAATAAGCTTGATGTGCATTTGAAATTTTTCCCATTTGGGTAGATTGGTTGAGTTCCAGATTATTTTTGGGTGTGAAATTCCACTTAAATCCATAATTTATATATTAAATAATGAATATATTTACTGGTTGTCCAATATCAGTCAATTGAAATATTAAAAATCCTTTATTTCTGACACCATGTAGTGTTTTCTGTATATGTATATGCATTATGTGATATGAACAACTAACACGGATCGTGTCTATGTCACCGGTCTGGATCTTGTGGGTTTGACACTGAACAAGGCTGATTCTTTGGTGTTTACATTTTATTAGTCAACACAATACTATTGGCTGATCATTATGTAAAACATTAATATAAACATATAAATATTTATAAGTATATCAGCAATATATGTAAGTGGACATGTTAATGGCCACAACAAAAAGCACCAACTTAGGAATAACACAGGCTATATGTTTGTGTCAACATCATGTGTTTATGAGTACACAACCAATGAATTCAGAATTTACTGTTCAAATGATTTGATTCAAGTAATTGCAATAAAGCAAGTATATAAAGAAACCACATATCAACTAACATTAATATTTAAATCAACATACCTGAATCTTTAATATGAATATATTAATATTATCAATATTTATATATATATGTATATAACTATATCAGCAATATATATAATGGCATTGACAAAAAACACTTACGCATAATGCTCAAGCGATAAATATCATGCACATGTCATATTAGTGGGTTAGTTTTTTTTGTCAAGGGAGAATATTTAAGTAGATGGCAACTTAAATGAATTAGTGGTTAGAAATGGGCAAAAGTATTTCATTCAAAGACAACCGAAAACTGTAAAGTATAAACGTCTTTATTTCAACTCCTAAGTTACATATCTATACAAGACATTTGAAAGGCGTCTTTCACATTAATACCAATCTAAGAACTGCCTATCAGATACAAGGTACAAATGAGCATGCAAATGGTAGAACCCTAACTATAGTCTTTATCAAATATCAATTATACTACAGAAAGATACCTTTATGATTTATTTATGATTGAATTTATTACTTAAATTTAAGTTTTATATTGCTTTCAATAATATTTAATACTAATATAATTCATATTCTATGAAAACTTAAGTTGGCAAACTATATATAATTTGGGGAATTTATGAATTGTTTACTAATTAATTTAATTTAACAATGTTATATGTATATATCCAGTTGTTGTTATACATTGTATTAAAAACGGTCTTCGCTGAATCAAGGACTTGTATAGAAGAGGAGGAAACTTGCATCTCTTGACAAAATGTTGATGAAATATCACACTAAGAATTAATAATATGCAAATTACTCATTCATAATTCACAGGCAACTGATTTCTTGTACATAAATTAAGTTGTATTTAATCTTAGATGTTTAAACATATTAAGATCACACAAAATGATCTTTATAATTAAAGATATTGAGGTTTGAAGGAAAATTTATCGTAATTTTTTATTTTTAGCTGCATTATACAAATTTTGTAATCAAAAGTACTTGAACAATTTTATACGCATATTGCTGGGAATGGTATTGTTTTGATGAGAATTTCATTTTGTAATACAAGAATTTTGATCTGTGTTCATGAGATGAATGGAAGCTAAGATAAATGAAAATGAGATATTGCGAGATTTTGCGTGAATATGTGAGCCATTCATGAAATCTCAATCAGTTGCCTTTCCTTCTCTATATAATTCCTTGGCTGAATAGAGTAAATAATGTTCTTAATGATAGCTAAAGCAGACAGTGAAGACATTTCAGTAGAATGAGGTATTTACCTGGCACTCGTTAATTTTGGCCAATATGTTTTAGCGTTTGAACACCTTTTCCGTACAGCTGTTCGTGAATACAATTGGATGCCGATTTAATAATGTATTTGTATCTGTTAATAAACAGTAATATCCTTGTTTATGTACGGACACCAAAAATTAATTTTAAGATTAACATGGAATATTCATGAGTGCCAGGTAAATACGAACACACCTTACAATGAATTGTTTATTTGAATGCTTAGCATCATTTTTATGCCATTAAGGGCTTACAGATGATATTTTAACCTACCGGTAACCACTCTTTCTTAGGATCCTGAAAGGTTAATCAACACTCGAGCACACCAGTCTCTGCATATAACTGATAACTTTTCCACTTTAATCAGTGGTGAGAGACGAATGACAGTGAGATGCAATGTAATTTATCAATCATCATGGAGATTGAATGAAAAGGTATTTGTCTTCCTAAAATCTTTAAGATACATATAAATTTGCATTTGTACAAATAAACATTTGAAAAATTAACATAGGAATCAAACAGCAATTACATATAATTATTAAACAAAATAATAAGACAGAAAGGTATTCCATGGCCGAGTGGTCTAATGCGCCGTCTCAAGATCACTTTCCTCTCACCGCTATGGTTGAAGGTTCGAGTTCTGCTCACTCCAAAAACTTTATGTGGGAAAGTTTGCCAGTTATTTGCAGAAGGACATTGATCCTACTCAGATTTATTTTGAGGTCTTCTTCCACCAATAAAAATGGATATGACGTATATAACCTGAAATGTGTTAAAAAGGGCACTAAACCCCATTAAAAAATAATTTATAAGGTGGTTACTTTATCACAGTATACAAGTATTTCAGTCAACTCGCTTAACCCTTTACTCCATAGATACGCTTTTTCTTGCACCAATCACAGAAGGCCTTTGTAACGAGCAATCTGAACACTTCCTGCACTGTTTTCCACTCTGTCAGTTAATATAAACATAATTCACCCATTGCTGATAAGTGGTGAATTAATGCTTTCAATATTAGGTGTCCAAAGGCGTCTATATGAAGTAAAGGGTTAACAGACATGTAGTATTCTTCATCTTTTATATGTATTAAAAAATGTTACCGTTACAATTTAGTAACATTTTAAAAAACATTTTGCAGTTGTATTATAATAAAATAAAAAAAATATTCATAATTGTTTTGTGTTTTTATTTGTAATATAATATACTTAAACATATCTATTGAAGATCATGTTTTTTAGTCCGCTTGCGGTGAGCTCGACATAGTCGTCACAACAGCAGTTTGATGTATGAGCGTTCCATCTTTTCAGGGCTAACTTTATCATACATGGAGGGATTTTTAAATAACATGGCATAAGTATTTTACTATAATGAGACAAAGTGTCGCTGGTAAGATACATTTCCATAGCTTAAGGTTCAAAATCGTGTAAAGGTACCAAATATTGTGTGCTCCATTTCTTTTAAACTATTTGACAGATTTTGAAATAACGATGTCCACTATAACCAGGCATTACCAAAACTACCATTTGTTGCTTTAAGCAAAAATTGTTCTTTTTTAAATATGAATTCAATCTTTACTATAAAACCTGCAGACAATTGGCTGTTCTCAACATTTTGCATCCTACACAAATTAGAAAAATCATTGGAAACTTTTCTTTAAAGAACCATCAACCATGTAATCTTTGCAACCACAGCAGCAACTAGTGTATATCAAAGCACGTTATCGAGTAATTTGATATTTTTTTTATTTGACTTTTCTCACCCCTATTACAGTGATTAAATGAGACTAAGAAGCAACAAAGATCAAGTTTACCTGAGCTGCTTCCATAAGAAGGTACCTCAATTGGTGTTGAACATTGTGATGGACTACGGCACATAACTCTCTTAAACATGGCAGTATTTTGTAATAATATTGGTCCACCACATGTATATGCAATTTGTGGAGCACATGGTCCAGTGGTAGAGAGCACTGGACCCATGAGGAGGGGCATGGGCTTGATTCTGTCATTACTGTGTTCTATCCTTGAGTAAGACACTTATGCTTAATTAGTACTGATCCTGTCCAGGAAGATCTTGAGTGTGAGAAATTGAGGTGAAATTAATGTTTAAACGATACAAATTCACTTGGTGGCAGTGCAAGGAAACACTGTCATTTGCTTAGTTTTGTCATTGAGTACAGTAGAACTTTGATCGCTTGAACTTGATGGGACTGGACAAAATAGTTCGAGTCAGCAGTAGTTCGAGTCAAGCCTGGTACAACAATCATCGTTCATGTCCATGGTGTACAAGTACGTTTGTGAGCGTGTTATTGAATCCCATGTGTGGGCTTTGAACAGGTGAAATGATGATGTAAATGATGTCTATTTCTTGTTTAGGTAGAAAATCCAATATACCAGAAAAGATAATATCCAAATATAATTAATTGTATTACACTATAATTACTTAATTTACCTTTTATCATCATAACTTTATATACTCATGTATAAATAGCTATATTTAGCTTTCGGTGTGCGTGAGAATGTAAATGACATGATTATCATATTCCGGTTTTACCAGGTCTTTCACCAAGTTGCTCAGCAATCGTCAAAGAGGGTGACTTAGTCATCCCAAGGTTACCGGGTCTGTAACTAAGTTGCTTAGCCGTTTCTTCTTCAGGTAAATGTGTTGTTAAATTCGACAGTGTGCAATGAGACTGAACGTCCCATGTCAAAGATTTATAGGGTAATATTGTATATGACACTCTTTACTTTTCAATGTTTGCAATATAAATTGATTTTTTTTTATTTCATCTTATTACAAATAAACATCAAATTAAGTATCAAATTAACTTAATAGATGCAACATTCAGTATACAATTAAAGCAAATGTGTAACCAAATATAAACACACTAGCCAAATTATCATAAACTTCTCGCTCGTTAAGACTGGGAATATTACGACGTGTAGAAATTACTTCACACCTTTGAATGCATGAACAAACATGGCAAACTTCTCTGACTTTCTTTATCTTTGATCAGCTGTTCGACTGAAAGGTGCGGAAAACAAAGGTTAGTGTTGGCGGGACCTAATTTCTAGTTCGACTGTTCCACCTATCAGTGTTCTAGCCATCGGTGGTAGAACAATAGAAATTAAATAGGAATTTTGCAGGGACCGGGTTAGTTGTTCGAGAGATCGTTGGTGTTCCAGCCAACCGAGTTCAAGCTATCGAAGTTCTACTATATATTACTCTTGGTTGGGTACACTTTACAATGAATAGTTCCAGCATTCTATACTGTACACAAATGTTGATATGCAGTAAAGATGGTTGGTTCTTGTTCTTAGTTAAGCTTATATTAAATTATTTTAGCTTGATTGCGAAGAAAGCTGAAAGCTTAAATTTTGAACCACTCTCAAGGTACTGAGTGTTATTTTTTTAGAGGTATCTGGCTGAGTTGGGTATGGAACCCACAACATCTGGTGTGAGTGGCCAACTCTTGTCCATTGATGGAACTTGATTTGTTGTTGGCTTTGTTTTCTTGGCACCCTTGGTAAGATTTTTTCTTATATAGATTTAGTAAAGTAGGCACGACCCCAGGGACATGCAATTCACAATTTTTATAAAGGACCCATATGCGTCCCAAAGGGCATGGGGACCATGCAATTCACAATTATTATTCACCCTTAGCTACCAAGCTGCATACATTTCATAACAATTGCACTTTCAGTTTTTGAAAAGTCAAAAATGATGATTTTTGATGGACGCATGACGATTGCAAAAGGTCCCTTGAGACAAAGTCTCAGGTGACCTAAAAATACTGGAAAGGCTGGGATAATGAAGACAGAATGAACATTGTGTACAAATATTATTGTGGCAGAAAGTTATGTTTGATTACATTACTATTATTTCTTTAGATTGACTACTACAGTGGTGGTTTAGATGTAGTGTCTGCCTCACATGCAGAAGGTCCTTGGTATTATCCCTGGCTAAATCTTGCCAAAGACTTGAAAATTAGTGCTAAAGATTTGGCACTCAGTTTTGTTAAAAGCGACAGTGAACACCATACAAACTAATGAGATTAGACTTTATTATTAAACATCAAAGAATAAGATTGATTAATTGATGTAATATTTAGCTACATTTTCATGCCATCAGCAGCTAACAGACGATCATTTAACTTAACCACCAGTACTCAATTACACCTCATCTCCGCAAGTAACTGATAACTTTCCCACTTGAATCAGTGGTGAGAGACAAATGATAATGAGACACAATGTCATAATATCAATCATCACGTAGACTGTTGTCAGGTGGGGATTCAAACTCACGACCCCTGGATTGACAGTCAAACACGCTACTGACTGAACTTATCTGGCCCAGCACCGAAGAATACAAACTGATTATGAGTAATAATGGCCCGACGTTTTCATGCTAGATGAGTTTACACTTGTCATTAAAACTCTTTTCAATATTGTATATATATTAAGATATATTCTTCTATTTAATATGATATACAACAGAAAAGCATGAACACACATGTTAAAAAAATAAATCAAGAAATTTCAAATATGTTTTAAAGTATTCCAAATTATATAATTAATATTAAATACAGTTTGTGCAATGTAAGACTTGCATAGATAGTCGTGAAACGACCTGGAAGCCATTCAAGTTGTTCTGGTAAGAGTTGCAGGTACATGAAAGGTATACTGCCCGATTCTGGTATGCTTTGTTAACAATGTGATGCAAGACACTGACCTAGAAGAGTATTTTCTGAAGTTTCATCTAATCCAAGTTCGAGCTCAGTTGAGAACAAAAACCCTTTACTCTGTAGATACGCATTTTCCCGCAAAAATCACAGGCCTTTGAAAATAGTGCAAGAAGAGTTCAGGTTGCTCGTTACAAGCAATCTGAACTCTTCCTGCACTGTTTTCCACTCTGTCAGTTAGTATAAACATAATTTCACCCATTGCTGATACATTGATGAATTAATGCTTTCAATTTGGAAGAGTCCAAGAAAATGCTTATGGAGCAAAGGGTTAACAAGTTTCTGCTGTAGGACAGTGGTTCTTCTCAGATCATTTTAACCTGTCATCACCGACGTGGATTAAAGCTTGCACCTGAACTGACACTTTATGTGAGAAATTTAACAAGTTTCTTGCAAAAGGACAGTGTTTTTTTCATACCACTGAGATCATGAGCTCAATGCTCATACCAATTTAAACTCCTGGGGCCTGTTCCACTAACCTTTGTAAGTCTTCGGAACTTCATACTAACAAATTGTGACATCTAGGAACGTTTCATTTGCACGGTATTTTTCCAAATTTGAGAAATAACATTTTTTTATAAATCTTACAAAAGATCGTAAAAATCAGTAGGCGACACACCAAATAAATTTCCCTGGCATTTTTTTTTCATATCTTCAAATTTTACACGAAGAAGTTAACTTTGTAAACTTACCAATGTTAGTGAAATGAGCCCCAGATGTGACAGTTTTGTTGAAGTTTGCCAGTTAGTTGCAGAAGGGAGATGATTCTACTCTGATGCATTCAGATGTTCACACCTAAACCATTAAAACTAAAGGCCATATTATATGTTTGTTTCAATATTAAACACCATTTTTATGCCAATTCAGGGCGGTCAGATGATTAGTTACCTAACCACTGTTTCTTTGGATTCTGGAAGGTTAACCAATACTCCAGCACACCCATCTCCGCAAGTAACTGATAACATTCCCACTTGGATCAGCGCTGAGAAAACAAATGACGAGACGCAATGTCGTATATTAATCATCATGGAGACTTGTGGCTGGATGGCGATTCAAACTTGAACCTTGACCGACTGACCAAGACCCGGGCACATATATAACTTGTTATTTATGCAAAATGGTATCAGCATTCCAAGTATATTTTATAATATTTAAATCCAACAACATAAAGGGATTTATAAACAGACTTAAAACATACTTAATAAAATATACAATTTATTGTCTTTTCATACAATATATTAACAGGAATGTAATAATTTACATGCAATGAACAATCTGTATTGCACTAACCCTCAAATAATAACACTTTCTATCTATTTGTTAAACAAAAAAATTGAATTCATAATAATTGTTTAAATGGCAGTGATTAGTTTAAAACCAGGATTAAGTTTCACCAATTATTTTTCAAGTTTTACTTAAAAACTTAAGAGTCAGTTTTGACTGGTTACTTAAATGCCTGCAATCTTAAATCAATGTCAGTGAATCCATTATGCAATTTTACAGGAGCCAGTCTAAAATCATGATCACCTGGATGCTTTTCTTAGTTTTTATGTTTTTAAGTTTGTACTTAACATATATCATAATATACTAGATGAATACAATCAATATCACATGATAACAAATGTATAACATGAAAATGGATTGAAGTTCACGTTATAACAAATCATTTACAATATATAACAAGGTATAACATGTAGATGTGAAATAAAAATGTCTACCAGACTTGAATCTAAAGAATTTGTTTTAATCTTAAATTTCATATCGAAAAAACAAACAAACTTCTCTATATCTCTCCTATGCAATAGAAACATCTATGTGAAGTTTCAGTTTAATTGGCCTAGTGGTTTCAGAGAAAGTGCTGCTAACAGACGACGGTCAACACGCCATCGCATAAGCACTTCTGGCCTTTGGCTTGGAAAAAGTATTGGACTCATTATTACAAAATATGCATGTTAAATATCAGTAATTTACTCCCTTAAATCTTAATAATATTTCAAGTTCAAGGTTAAATCAAGTTTTTTCACCTTCATATGTTTTTATATGAATCTAGAAATTATGTTTGCAGATTTGAGTTGAAAAAAGATTTATTACATTGGACCATGTCTGTGTGATAAAATCATATACCTCCTCCAAATAATTTAACATATGAAGTTGATATGAATGCGTGTGTTAAAGCAAATAAGTGATAAAGTTGTAGTAAAAAAGCTGCTGTGTTCATGAAATGAGTTTAATGCTAAGTATTCACAAATGTTCTGATATAAAAATCTTGCAAAAAAATAACATGAGACCAAAACAATTACCCCAACTATTAGGCAGCATAATCATGTACATTGTTGAAAACTGACATGAAAATTGGCTGAATAACAAATGATTTCATAATCCAATTAGTGATCAATATTGTTTCCATGTCCACCATTTTCCTTAAGCAAGTGAATGGTCTCCATGCAAACACCACATTATATTACTTGAACAAACATCATGTAGCCAGTAGCCGCTTTACATCAGGTCAATTTACAGTGAAAACAGCTATACAGTGGTACAAAACAATCATACTAATAACAAAATAATACAGCAAGGTAAAAAACATGTAGCTGCTGGTTATCATCAGGTGCCATTGTTTTTATATACAGTCAAACCTGTCTTAAGTCACTTCAATTGAGCAGCCAATTGTCTTAAGCAGCAACATTTTCTATTTCTAATTTCTATGTGGTTTGACTTGCTGCTTATACAGGTTTGACTCTATACGGTTTCAGATCCTGGGATCACACAATGTAGAGATGAGAGATAATTAATTATCAAGGAATTGACTATAAGGAATAGTGACCATCTACGTTTTGCAGCACAAAGTACTTTATACTACTAATATATTCATCAGCACCAGGCCTTTCACTTCTTAATAATGCAGAAACAAAAAGAAAGTATTTCTCATTGAAGAAACTGAAAGATCTTGCAACTGGAAGGCAGTATTTATCATCTTTGATGAAAAAATATGCAGGTTAACATGTGGTAACTTTGTATACAAAATTAAATATATATTGACAGATAATCTGGAAAAAAAGTGTTGCATGTAGAGCATGGCATACAATTAGAGATCAAAAAAACTTTTGTGTCTTTGTTCTGGTAACAGTTTGTGTCTCTGCAATTTTGATTACAGTATTCAGGCCATTGTCTTCACAGTTTATACATGATTTCAACATGTACCTAAAAGTTCCAGTTGTTTTTAAAACATTTTTGTACACTTTCTACTCTAAGGCAATAAAAACATTTACCCCTTAACAACTTTTAAATACTTTTGAGTCAAAGTAATTCAGTGGTACTGTTGTGAAAAAATTGTTGTAGGTAATGCACGTGACACTGTATTTTTCATCTATTTTTGTATTTGCTATATTATACCACTTGGGATTTGGAGCATTCTCTAGTCATACAATTCAACATGTTGGACAATATCACCCAAAATTTATTTTGAGTTTATGATACAAGTATATATATTTAATATTTATATTTATATTATATTTATATAATTTGTTCTTTATTCTGTTTTCAGATGGTCGAAGAGTTGGCCGGCAAATCAATAAACAGTGCCTTGCAAATTCCTACAAAATAAAGAAGGAGTTGGAAGTCATGAACATACTTTGTTCACCAGAAATAGAGTTTTCATCAGTTTCATCTCCATCTGAACCTATTTTCAATGCTCTAGACACTGCATCTATAACAGTTTCTAAGCAGAAAGCAGTTGACTTACTCCTACTGCAGAGACATGCCTTGGCTGAATTGAATCAAACTAAATTAGTGATAAAATTGTACTTCAGTCATTTAAAATTTCAAAACCAAACAATTTTACATGAATTAAGTTGTCCTTTTGTCTCCACACCTTCCTGTTTGGATGCATGAAATGCATGTTAGCCTACAACCTTATTAGTGAAAAGATTGCACTGGAAAATCTTAATAGGGAGAAATAACACTTTAAAGAAATAAATTATTTTTTAAATGGATAAATTTATCTCATTATCATTAATACAGATCATTTTTAAATAAAAATAATCACATTTATTTTGGCAGATTATTTTCGTGTATTTGTTTACATTCATTTAGTTATTCTTGGATGTTGTCGTTTTCATATTATCAATTTAATTCACACCAATCTGTGCAGCTAAGTATGTAAGTCAGAGGCAAAGGCTGTAGTAAACGCTGACGGGTGCAGTCAAGTGCGACTAGCACGAACGTTGGCGGTGCAAACACGAATGACCAGGCAACGCAGTCACGTTCAACAGATGACCTGGATAAGTCTGGCTATAATGTTATTGATTTTGCCCAAATTTTGAAGGCTTCTGGTGCCGTTAACATCAAAACAAATTCTAAATAATTTTCAAAACAAAAAACAAAACCGATCATCATCAAACATGTCAGGAAGAGGAATGGCTAATGATGCTAGGAGGGACAAGCAAAGGTCTAGAATACCTGAGGAGGAATTTGTTGAGCAACAACCAGCGAAAAAGTTGAGGAAAGCGACAATGAGGAAAGACGGGCACTCTGCTGACATCCCCATCATCTCAGCGAGTGCAAGATGGGGTGATGACTATGTTGAGAGGGTTTCCTTATTCCAAACAATAGAACCTAGTGTTTGTCAAAGGGTAAGGGTTCACAGCCCGACCCACATTTTGATTTTGAAGATTGTTTCAGGGATTATTTAGTCGGATCGGACATTCCGCCAAGAGGGGCTGATGAAGCTGTCCGAGAATGTTGATTCATCGGCGTCCTCGGACGTTGGTAGAATATTTTTATTAAATGGAGAAGGCAGGTTAGAGGTCAGACACCAGGAGTCAAAAAATAAAATCACGAATATTGAAAACAGACAGATGCTTTTTTTGATTTTTATTGATATCGATATACAAAAACAAAAACAAAGGGCATCAAACCTCTTGCAATATATGACAATAGTTGGAGAAGTGGCCTTGTACAGCCCATCATGGATCAGATATGATGAGCAGTTTTGGATGAGGCAGGCTATAAATTTGACCCGTTAGGGTAGAATCAACGCTTGTTAAGGATCATGAGTCCTACTTTTACCTCAAATTTTCCGCATTTTGCCTTAATGAGTAACCAAGCACAAATGTGCAGAGGTTTTAATTAGGGTTTATGTAAATGGGTTTGTTGTCAATATGTGCATGCTTGCGAGCTGTGTGGCAGCAAAAACCGTGGCATGTTCAGGTGCGACATTAATAGGTCGGATTCTTTTTCCAACAGGGGGTACAATAATTTTCAAGGCTCTAGAAGGCAACCAATTCTGGATCTAGAGGGTTACAAATTATGCTTAAAATCCTTTGAGGAGTTGGTAATAAAACTGTCTTGCTCAAAAACATTACATATAACAACAGCGGTGTATTAAACATGTTTCCATTTTTTATATTATTATTTTAATGTTATCATCTGTAAATTATCAGGTTATAATATTGCTTTTTATTAAAACCCTTAATTATATAAAAATAGGATACTGGTAAGTGAAACTATGCCACTCTGTTTAAAAAATACAAATATATTTAGTAGGACTATTGTTAAAAAATAGTCTTGTTTATTTCGGGCTTTAATGGCACCTGTTTAAATAAATGCATGAATCTTACCGTAAGTGAATCTCACGTAATAAATTATACATCAACATCGCCAGAGGTGAATTATATGGGTAGATATTGTATAATTCATTTTGGAATTGGATCCACAGGAGAAAACATCGCTATAAAACTAAAAAAGAGTTGTCAGAAGACAACAAAGCTCGCCAATGGGATAAAACTCACCACCCATGCAAAGATTGAGATTGGAGGCAAACACCAAAACTTAAACACAACTAAACACAAAAGTTTAACCTGGGTGTCTACAGATGAAAAATTAAATCCAAAAGGGACATAACTATGCCAAAATGCAACCCGGAGTGCAAAATCTACAGCAGGCGCTACATGCAGGGAAGGGACATAAGAAGTAAGGTTGGCAACCCATTTCATACCGATAATAGATCAACAGTGGCATGTGTGACTTTTAATAGACGTGGTAACTGTCCATATCGTCCATGTAAGTTCTTACATGTTTGCTCTGCCTGTCATGGAGCTCACCCAGATAGCAATTACTATAGGTTTTTAAGGAATAGAGTTGCATCTAGCCACACTGACGGTTTTCGTCAAGGCCAAGCTGTGTTTAACCAACAATTTGCGGGTAGTGCGAGACAGGATGGTTCATTTTAGGGTAATAACAGGGGACAAATATTTCTCAGGGAAAACAGAGGGGGTTATAGACAGCGATAAAATGGTTTTGGGCAAGTCACCTATAATTGTTAGCAATTTATTAAAAGCATTGACGTCATACCCTGACCATCTCACGGCAAGTGAAACGGCTGTTGGTTTGCAGAAGAGTTTTAGTTTGGATATGAAGGGCCAAGGTGCAAATATGAAGCTAAGAACCTAAAATCTGCTGTTGATAATCTGGCTATAGTAAAAGAAAATTAAGGAAGGTCATATAGGTGGCTTGTATAAAACCCCTCCTTTTCTTAAAGCCTCATTAAACTTCCGAAATGCACACAGACTGGTAATAACAAAAATGATTGTAATTACATGTGTTGATAGTATTGCTAAAACTGTTCCTGCAGACCCCTTAGTGACTATTTTTAATAAAGCGAGAAAATAAATAATTTCGATTGAAATATGTTTTTCTTAGACGAGTGGACCAAACTTATAACTTTTGTTTACATTTTTGTAATTTCGTAATGACTCGGTTGCTTTCCGACTGTACCTCCACCAGTATTCGGAAGTACACAAATGAATACTGCAGCAGTAGCATGCGGACTAAGACCGTTAGATAAAGGGTTCATTAACAAAATTAGAAAAGTTATGGCTTCACTAATATTATGTATCTTTATTGGGTTTTCTGTTTTTGTTTTAAAAATATAATGATGTCTGCAGTAAATCTGTATAGAACGTAGTACGCATAATATTATTTATACGCACTTGAAAACAATGAGTACGGAGTACTAGTTTGGTCTAGTAACTCTTGCTCAGGATCCTCCCTTGCATATACACGTGATTCTATCACACGCGCTACTACGTCACAAATCACTTTATCGCAGTCAATATTGAGAGGCTACCAAGGGTGGTTTGTTTAGTACATTTATTAAAAAAGTAATTTTATTTTCAATTTTATGTAAACAATTTGTCTCTTACATGCAATAAATTGGATCGCGGGCTCCAGTTCATTACTGAGGGGAATAAAGGGGATGTTCTTAAAAACTATCTAACCACAAGTGGTTATTAAATCTTAACCGCATCCTTTACAGGTCCCCATACTATGTTCCTCTCTGAAGTGTTACCGACCGAGGCGTTTCCATTCAAGCTCCATAACTTCCCGTTAATTTGTAAACAAAACCCGTTCATAATTATGTACTAATAATTTGCATTATATTCATTTTTTCATTTGCACAGTCTCTCAGTGATCAAACATGTATTCTATCACCTGGAAGAGTAAATCTGAATTAAATTAAAACTAAAAACAACCGTTTTGGAAGTTTAATGAGCCTTTTATTTTAGAGATTCCCCACTAGGACAAGTTCTGAAGAAAGAGACAGGTGACTTTAGGTTAATTCATCATGTCATACAGGGGATTCAGTTAATGACTACATACACCAGAAACTTTATTCTGTTCAGTATACTCGCTTCGGTGAAGCGGTTAAAATGATGCAAGTTTAAGGTCGTGCAGGGTTTTCAATAGGAACCAGCCGCTGGCGGAAAAGCCTGCTTAAACACTTGGCCGGCTCAAATTGGCAAATTTATAAAAATAAATCCAAAAAAAAGAGAGTAATAACCGCCAAGAAAATACTCAAAGTCCAAACAAATAAAAAAACTGTAAACATTCTCCCTCGGAAACTGAATATTCTGACATGCGCATTGCAAATCAATAATATCATGCGCACCAAGTGGTTAATTTTCATTGGTTTCCTTGTGAATGTTCAGTATTTATCAATTTATGTTGAAATCATGATAATCTCATTAACACACCACATGGTGTCTGTGATTCCACAAACTCTTTGTATTAGCATCGCGTGGACGCTATTAATCGTGCTCTGTATTCCTAAACAAAATGGTAGTAAAAAAGAGGAAAGACGGTCAGCTGTTTTTGATGAAGTCTTTTAAGTCTGGTTAGTTTTATTATAACTATTTTATTACTTATTTTTCTAATGGTAAAAAGCATGATTAAATAAATAAAAATCAGAGAATGTTTGCACCAGTTTCACTTACGATTTTCACCAATTATTTAATATGGTTTTGGAGTGGAACAAAAAAGTTTTTGCAATATATTATAGATATTTGTAAGGCAGTTAGCAAAGATATAATAGAAAATAGATACTGGATATATTAAATATTTTCTGTGTTTAAATTTAGGGGTAGAGAGTGGTGAAGCAGACACAGGATGTAGTAAACATTGACAGATCAACATGAACAAAAATGTAAGCATTCCGTGATTTTTTTTCAATTATGGGTATACATGTAGTTTAAACTTAAAATTATGGGTATACATGTAGGTAAACTATTTGAAGCATATTAATTTAATATAAACTATGCTATATGTAAAGTGTTCATGTGTCATTCTGTTAAACTGATTCAATCAATCATTCCAACATAACTTTAATGTAATAGTTTTAAACAAGTTGATTAAGACATTTATATGTATTAAAATATTATAGTAGTATCTTAATTGAAATTTATCCTACATTTTTTTATGTTTCAGATTCTCACAGTGCAACCACAAGCAGAGGTACAGGGACTTTACAAGACACTCCACCAGCAACAGTAGGACCATGGGACAAAGAAGAATGTCAGCAAGTTATAGCAGAATTATTTGAATCAAAGGTTGTACATTCCATCTTCTCCTGTCCAGCATCACTGTGTTGGAGCGTCAGTTCAACAGAGGTTAGTCGACTAAAGCCAAAGAAATTTATTCATTCTTGGCTAAACCGGGAAAATTGGTGGCTTTGCTACGTCGAAGGTGAGGGTATGTTCTGTTTAGCTTGCAAGAAACACAACATGAAGCACCCACAAAACAGACGTGAAGTGTTTAGCGGTTCACCTGGAATTCGTTTCAAACAAGATGCTTTATCAACTCACAGGAAAAGCAGCCTGCACTCAGCAGCTTTGGAAAGTGAAACACTGCAGAAGATGTCTTGTTTTCACCAAGAAATAAAGAGGAAAGTAGAGACGGCAAAATACTGTGTTAGAAAAGGCCTTTGGAACTGCATATTTTCTGATGAAAGAGTTCATTCCAAACAGGAAGTTTACACCATTATTAAACTTCATACAATCTGTATCTGATGATGATAGTTTGAAGTATTTTATGCACCAAGCTGAAGGTTCCAGAGCTGAAAAATTCCAGACACTTGGTGAAACTTTAAAGAAGGAAACTGTTAAAAGAGTTAAAAGTTTGTTGGCATTTGGTCTTTTGAAAGACGAGGTTGCGGACATTTCAGTAACAGAAAATCTGGTAACGTTTGTTCAGTATTATAATCAAGAAAGCAGCAGGGTTGAAACAAACTTCTTAAGTTGTCAAAATATACTAGAAACACACAGTTCTGCAAATGCGCATGCAATTTCATCTTTGTTACTTCAAGAACTTAAAAACAATGACCTTGCTGTAAAAAACTTAACAGGATTGGCCTCCGACGGAACATCAGTAATGACTGGGAAGCAGGGTGGTGTAACATTACTGAGAAAAGAGAATCCAGCCCTAATCAACATACACTGTATATACTAGGCTTGGGTTGTCCTGCACAGATTCTAATGAAAGTATTAACTATATTAAAACGGTAGAAACCATTCTTCGACAATTGTGGCAGTTCTTTGAAAATTCACCAAACAGGATGGCTGCCTACCTGAAGACTCAAATGGAATTAAAAGCCATCCATCTTGACAAAGGAAGTTCAAAACAATTGGCAACACGACTGAAGAAGGCATTGTTCAGTGGATGCATTGAGTAATGAGGGATGAGAAAATGAAATTAGCATCTGCTCCTTTGGGCCTGCTATTGATGTTATAAAGATCCTTTGCAGGCAGTTTCTTTTTTTGCTATATGGTAAGTCGGCAAGCATGTGCACCTATCGACACGTTGCTATTTGATAAAGCCCACTATGATATGCGCATAGTGACCTGCTTTTGTTATATTATAAAGCCACATAGCGTAGGCTTATTGTGAACCGTGTTGCTATATTATAAACCCACAAAGAGTGGGCTTCTTGCATACTGTTTTACTATTTTATAAAGCCACATAGCTAGGCTTATTGTGAACCGTGTTGCTATATTATAAACCCACAAAGAGTGGGCTTCTTGCATACTGTTTTACTATATTATATAGCCACGTAGTGTGGGCTTATTGAGGTCTGTTTTGCTATATTATAAAGCCACGTAGTGTGGGCTTATTGAGGTCTGTTTTGCTATATTATAAAACCACGTAGTGTGGGCTTATTGAGGTCTGTTTTGCTATATTATAAAACCACATAGTGTGTGTTTTGCTATATTAAAAAGCCATGTAGCATGGGCTAAATGAGAACTTCCGCAATATGATAAAGCCCACTAGCATATGCACCTAGTGGCCTGCTATATATGTATGTTATAAAGCCACGTAGCGTAGGCTTCTTGCAGTCTGTTTTTCTACATTATAAAGCCACGTTGCGTAGGCTTTTGCTGACTGTATCTGCTATAAGTTAAGTTGATGAGGGTGTGCACTTACCAACACGCTATTGCTATATGATCAAGCCAACTGTTGTATGTGGAGTTAACAGTATGCTATTGCGATTTCTATAAAATAAAAGATACTTAGTAAACCAATGAAGGTTTCTGAAGGCTAACTGACAAAATGAAGGTCTCATAGTATTAAATATTGGTAAAACTTAGGAATAGGATCTGAAAGTTTGACTGTAATGGGGCATATTTTTCTTATAGATATCTGGCTGATAGGCAACTCATACGTTCACTGGGCAGAGTTGTGGGCAATTTGCAGAGGGATAGTGGATACATTTTGAATAGACAATGTAAAGGGGATAAACTGGATTTCAAAATGTGGTATGAAATAAAGGGAGCTTATGCCACGAAACAAAGTTATACATAACGCACCACCAAAGGTTCTCATTATCCATCTCGGTGCAAATGGTTTATGTGAGATGAATGGAGTAATCCTGGAACACATGATTAGAAACAGAATCTTACAAATCAGATCAGTATTACTCAATTCGAGGCTTATTTTAACCAGCATGATCCAGTGTTGGTTATGGCGCAGTGCTGACTGTATAGAGACAATTGAGAAAAAGCGAAAACATGCCAATAGGCGAATAAAAATTTCCCTCAATTATGGAAGGGGTCAATTTATTGACCATGCCGCATTGTCGCAACAGAAAGTGGGTTTTACCATACAGACGGGGTCCATCTATCAGAAATTGGAATCAACTTGTTTATTTTTAATATAAAAGAGGCAGTGCACTTGTTAAGGCCTAAGGAATTTTGGGGCAAACTTAGTTTGTGTGGCAGGAAAATTCCAGAAGGGAAAATGACTCCCATTTTAATTTGGGCAAAAATGTGTATATTATCTTGGACAGCTTTGCTTTTGTGCAGATGCATTGAGCCACCTTCTGGGCATGGCTAAGCTGTTCAATTTGTATTGAGCAGTTTGATGCAACCTCGCGTAAGCCACCTGGGTACTGTCGGACTGCTCGATTCCTTTCTAGGGTTTTCCTGTCATTTTAGTCACATGCCATTACGTTCAAAGTGTGAATTATCAAGTTATACTGACAGATATTTATATAAGTATAAACAATGAATTCAAACTATTAAATTATAAATTGATTCGATTTAGTGTTGTTTCATTAATTTGAGTTTTGTTTGTTCTGATATTAAGCGTCAATTTCATGCCATCAAGGGCTAACAACTGATCAGTTAACCAGTATTCAAATACATTCATCTTTGCAAGTTACGGATATCTTCCCCACTTGAACCAGTGGTAAGAAATGATTGACAATGAGATGCAATATTGTATATCAATCATCAAGGAGACTCGCCGGACAGGGAATCAAACTCATAACCCCTGGATTGATGGTTGGGCTACTGACTTTCCTATCCAGGCTGGATATATATATATTGATTTAAGTCATCTTGAAATAACTGGGATGCATGAAATACATGTAAGCCTACAACCTTTTTAGTGAGAAGATTGCAATGGAAAATCTTAAAGGGAGTATATCGGGGAAAAAACACTTTAAAGAAATAAATTATTTTTAAAATGGATAAAAGCATCTCATTATTTTAAATAAAAATAATCATATTTATTTTGGCAGATCATTTTCATGTATTTGTTCACATTCATTTGGTTAGTCTCGGATGTTGTTGTTAAGTAAACTCATGCGGATTGCTTCGGTGTTTTGCAGCTTCAGCATCCGGCACAAAATTGTTCTTAGCAAACCTTGCTTAATTTTGATATTATCAATTTAATTCACGCCAATCTGTGCAGTTAAGTATGTCCGTCAGAGGCAAAGGCCGTAGTAAACGCTGACAGGTGCAGTCAAGTGCGAAAAGCACGCACGTTGATGGTGCAAACACGAATGACCAGGCAACGCGGTCGGGTTCAACAGATGACCCGGGTAAGTCTGGCAATAATGTTATTGATTTTGCCCAAATTTTGAAGGCTTCTGGTCTCTTTGACATCAAAACAAATTCTTAATGATTTTCAAAACAAAAAACAAAACCAATCATCATCAAACATGTCAGGAAGAAGAATGGCACAAGTTGATGCTAGGAGGGTCAATCGAAGGTCTAGAATAACTGAGGAGGAATTTGTTGAGCAACAACTGGCGAAAAAGGCGAGGAAAGCGACAAGATCAGATATGATGAGCAGTTTCGGATGAGGCAGGCTATAAATTTGACCCGTTGGGGTAGAATCAACGCTTGTTAAGGATCATGAGTCCCACTTTTACCTCAAATTTTCCGCATTTTGCCTTAATGAGTAACCAAGCACCAATGTGCAGAGGTTTTAATTAGGGTTTATGTGAATGGGTTCGTTGTCGATATGTGCATGCTTGCGAACTGTGTGGCAGCAAAAACCATGACATGTTCAGGTGCGACATTAATAGATCAGATTCTTTTTCCAACAGGGGGTACAATAATTTTCAAGGCTCTAGAAGGCAACCAATTCTGGATCTAGAGGGTTACAAATTATGCTTTAAATCCTTTGAGGAGTTGGTTATAAAACTGTCTTGCTCAAGAACATTACATATAACAACAGCAGTGTATTAAACATGTTTCCATTTTTTATATTATTATTTTAATGTTATCATCTGTAAATCATCAGGTTATAATACTGCTTTTTATTAAAACCCTTAATTATGTTTTATAATTTACTGTATTTTTTTTCATTAATTTTTTTTCCCTAACCTACAGACAAGAAAAACATACTGGTATTTGACCTTGACAAGTTTGTAGATGTAACAACACAAGAAAACAAGTGACACTGTGCTCACATTGAAAATATTATTCCACAAAATATCCAACATGGCAATATTTATCAGGGTAAAGAATTACATGTTAATGTGACAGTGCATCCAACTATATACAAAACTGAGGCCTACACTATACTGATGTCAGAACTTCTTCCATCATGTAGAAAAACAATATTCCTCAATATTCTTCTGTCGTATATGATTACATTTTTATCTTTATATCTTTGTATTTACATTACAGACTATCTGGGCAAGTTCAGGAGTTGCAGGAATATGGGCGTTTCATCGCAACCCTCAAAAGGAAATCAATGACCACCCTTACCAGGGTGAAATTTCAATATGTACATGTAAAGTCAAACTTGTACTAATGGGCACCTGTAATAAGCGTGTCACTCTGTGAAGTGGCCATTTTATTTCCCCCCCAATGAAAATCATTCTATAACTGACCTGTATTAAGTGTGAACTTTCTAACGTGGCCAATGGCCACCTAAATCCGTCCATTTTCACTCAAAGTCCTTGTATAAGCGTGCTTTTGTTTGCGTATAATGATTTATGTAAGCAGCATCAATTATCATTTTACCGTTTAGATCATTGATTTTACAAAAAACAAAGTAATTATAAATTTTGCTCGAGTATACAAGTGCAATCGACAGAGAAAATTAATTGTTTGTTTGGTCATCAATTAAAGTGGTAAAAGGTTATAATAACTGTGTTATTAGCGAGAATGAGTCGTATTGTCATGCTTTAATCTCCTTGTTTGTGACGAGCATTGTATTGATTTCGGCCAATTGTTTCGAAATTCAACTGGGTGAAAATGAGCAATTTTATCTTTAAGTGTCTTATTTTAATTCTCACCATTCTACAGTTATTATTTACAGAGGTTGAGCAGTATTTAGAGAAAATAAAGTCATTTGCTCTAGTGAAGGGACAATCAAAAATGTTAACACACATCATGGAACGTAGCAAAATGACAAGGCAGTCTGCTTCATTATTTAGATGATTTTCTTGGTGGTGATGAATGCAAAAAATCATGTGAAAGTATCATGAACATTTTCAGGACAATCACGTCTGACATAGATATTCCTATAGCACAAGAAAAGACTGAAAGGCCAACAGAAGTATTAATATTTCTTGGCTTGGAGCTTAATTCAATTGATATGACGGTCAAAATTCCATTAGAAAAAATTCAATCAGTGCTTGAAAAGATCAATCAATTGCTAGCAAAGTCAAAAACAACATTAAAAGAGATGCAGTCACTAATTGGCTTGTTAAATTTCTGTTGCCGGGCAATTCCCATGGGTAGACCATTTTGCAGGCGCCTGATAAACTCAACTTGTGGTTTGACCAAACCATATCACCACATACATATTAATAAGGGTATTAGAAAAGATTTGCATATGTGGCTATGCTTCTTTCAGCACCATAATGGAATTTCCTTATTCCATGATAGTTTTTGGGTCTCCAATGATGATCTAGAACTTTTCACTGATAGTGCCGGGGGTGCTAATCTTGGTTTTGGGATATACTTCAAGGGTCATTGGTGCAATGGTAAATGGCCCAATAATTGGCATGCTATGGGAATCACAAAAGATATCACGGTTCTAGAACGGTTTCCCATTATGGTGACATTATTCATTTGGGCTGATGAATTCAGAAATAAAAGGATTAAATTTAACTGTGACAACTTTGCAGTGGTGGACATTATAAATAAATTATCATCTAAATCAGAGATGGTTATGTGCCTCATAAGAATTCTGACTCTAAAATGCCTGCAACTAAATGTGGTGTTGAAGGCTTGTCACATACCAGGAGGATTAAACAATTGTATATGTGACGCTCTATCTCATTTTCAGTTAACTCGTTTTCGCCAGTTAGCACCAGACGCAGATCTAGAACCAAGGAATGTACCAAACCTTCTTTGGACAGTCTTCAGTACAGAGCTGGAAGACTTCTTCAGGCTGGTCTAGCAGCAAATACCCAGTAAGCATATACAACTGGTTTGACTGCTTTTGAGAACTTTCGCTCAAACTATTCACTCGAAAAAGTCTGGCCAGCTACACAACAAGTAGTGTTATTCATAGCCTATGGTTTTGAAGTTGGTCTTGCCCCTAAAACCATAAATACTTATCTTGCACGAGTTAATTATTACCACAAATTACATGGCTGGTATGGCATTGATGAGTGTTTTTTGGCAAAGAAAATGTTAGAGGGTTGTCACAGATCAAGAAAAACTAAAGATATAAGAGCTCCAATATCTGGCAAGGTCTTGTTGGCCATTTGCACCACTATTCCAGGAACTTGCTATGATGATTACGAGTCCAGGCTTTTCAGGTCCTTGTTCACAATTACTTATTTTGGTCTCTTCAGAGTTAGTGAATTAGTAGCAGTTTCAAAAACATTGACAAGCACAGCTATAAAGGCGGAGGATGTCTTCATTAAAGATAACTTAATTAATGTCACTTTACATAAGTATAAAACAAACCAAAGAGGTAATCCAATCACTATCAAACTTCCTTCTGACAAAAATAAGTTAATATGCCCTGTACATTCAATGTTAGAATTCATTAAGAAGCGTCCTATGCATAGCACACCTTTCTTTTGCCATGCCAATGGTACTCCAGTAACTAGACAACAATTCTCTGGTGTTTTGGCCAAATGTTTGGCAAAAACATCATATGCCATGGGTCATTTTAAGTCTCACAGTTTTCGGATTGGAAGAGCCTCAGATCTCGCAGCCCAAGGATTGCCAATGTCTCAAATTATGAAACTAGGAAGATGGCAATCTACATCATATAAACTTTATATAAGAAATTAGTTACTTTCGATTGTGCCAATTAAAATGGCCAAGAAAACTAACTAAAACATGCAGTTAAAATACTAACTTGAAACTCTACAATAAATAAACCTTTGGAAATTCTATTTTTCATATTTGCCTTTAGACACTTGGATCATTGGCGATTCAATTCCCTACTGGGCTGGAAAACAGGCTAAAGAGACTGGAAAACCTAACCTTAAAAGCAACCCGTCTCTAGCATGGAAAGGTGTACGGGGACTTGGATGGAAAGGTCTGCGGAAGAGTATAGAAACAGATGTCCTTCTGGAACAACCATCAAATATATTGGTATTACATTTAGGGGGAAATGACCTCATGACAATGACTGTATGGCAGATTTACAATGTCATGAACAGGGAGGTCAGATATCTCCTGGAAGCGTTTCCAAATACTAAGTTTATCTGGGTAGACATTTTACCACGGTGTGTGTGGTGCGGCGGAGAGTCATGGCAAGCCATCAATAGGAAGAGGCATCGAGTAAATAGACTGGGGAGGCAACTGGTAAAAAATACTGGGCCTCATGAGTCATTATCGATTGATATTAAGGCAGATGAAGGTTTCTTCAGGACTGATGGAGTTCATTTGAATCAAATTGGTCTTGAATTTTATTTGGACTCACTGCGCGATATCCTTTTAAATGCCTCGCCAGTAAAATGAAGATAAGGATCTGGTAGAAATTTTTGGGGGAACATCTTCAAGGATTATTAACCCTTGCTAAGTTCTGTGGCGGAAAAAAATTCTTCCAGGTGAGGGTTGGTCAAGTATGATGAAAGTCATCTTTGCCCAAAAACAAATAAAGGATAAACCTTACATTGCATTCATACTTTCGGGTTTATGGTTGTGGCCAACCTTCACATGTAGTCGCTACGGCTTCAAACCCTCAGTGAACGGCAAACCACAATCATTGGGCTAATTATTTATATAATCAATTCCATCTAGCTTTCCACATCAAGTCCAACTAGGTTTTGCTCTAGTGTTTTGGTAATTCCTAGCTTGGCAGTTTGCAGTTGAAACAGTGATAGTAAAGCCATGATCGCGCGGCATTTTACATGTTTGCAGCCATGATTGCATGGTGTTCTAGTGATAGCAAAACCATGATCGCGTGGCATTCTTTTGCATGTTTGCAGCCATGATCGCGTGGTGTTCTAGTGATAGCAAAGCCATGATTGCGTGGCATTTTACATGTTTGCAGCCATGATAGCGTGGCGTTCTAGTGGAAGCAAAGCCATGATTGCGTGGCATTTTACATGTTTGCAGCCATGATCGCGTGGCGTTCTAGTGATAGCAAAGCCATGATTGCGTGGCATTCTTTTGCATGTTTGCAGCCATGATCATGTGGCATTCTTTTACATGTTTGCAGCCATGATCACGTGGCCTTGTTTTACATTTTGCAGCCATGATCGCGTGGCATTCTTGCTTGGGTTCTTTCTCTGACTGCATAAGATAAAACATACTTGACCTTCCCTTGCCTGGATGAGCTTTAACAGACTTGCTTGATGCCTTAAGCAATCCCTGCAGATCTGTTTTCTCGCGGCCACAATATATCCACTACTGATATAACATTATGTTTTGATATATAGCAACTCCTGGTTCTTATAAGAAATAAATAGTTTTAATACAGTTTTGTGTCTTTATAAATTTGATGTTATAAAATAATGCAAAGTTTGAGAAAATGACCATCGACTAAAGGTCAAAACAGGACACTTGCAGCCACTTAGAAGTGCTTTGCCGCTTTCACAGCATCAGGCATGGTCTGCCATACACTTCAAGAGCAGGTGGGAGTCCACGCAGCACATTTTTCGCCCGCTTCAGAAGTTGAGTTGGGCTGTATTTTCCTATATTGACATAAAACAGCAAACAATGCAATGTTGAGGAAAATCACCATCTGTTTAAGGCCAAAACAGGATGCTTTTGCAGGTCACTTAGGAGTGCCCGGCCGCTTTAAAGGCATGTGCCATGGTCTGCTGTGCACTTTAAGAGCAGATGGGAGTCCATGCAGCACATATTTCGCCCGCTTTGCCATTCCCTGATGACCGCAGTTTACATAACAGAATGCCTGGACAAATGCCAAATTGTAGGAAAACTATGGACACTCCAGCGCAACGTTAAATAGGAAATCCATCACCAATAAATGACAATGTCATCTGGTACCAATGACAATTTTTGAAGCTGCTAAGAAATGAATGAAGACAATGAAATAAGATGTCATTAGATTCTACTACTGGTGTATTACCTACTATTTAAAAATTATATCTTGCTGACATTTTGGGTAAGACGGATCATTTGACAACAAACTGGAGGAAAGACTATAAATTAATTTTAGCATTCCAGGTAAAAGGTCAAATAAAAAGGATCATTTAAAACTGAAGCATTTTAAGTGTAACTTCAACATAAACTAGGAAGGAGTATATAAATTAGTACAAGAACATTAATCAACATTTTGAGAGGGGGTATTATCCTATTTTGTTTTTAAGTGTGAAAAAAAAACACACACATCACAAGACTGATCACAAATGGCAACATCTCAAATTGCAACATCTCGGTACATGTATATATATATGATGTGGCTTATATTATTTTTCATGAAGACTATGGAGAAATATAAGATATAACTTTATTGAGTTTCATCAATCTTGACTTTAAAGCATAAACCTGATAATGTGTATAACTATGTGTATAATTATGTTTGTTTTGTTACTTTTTATTTTATTTTTTTTTGCTGATGAAAGGGGGGTGGGGGGCTGAAATTTAATCATATATCATGTTTCATTCTTTCTGAAAACCATTTACAATTTGACACCAACAGCACCTGACAACAGCTACATGTTATAAAACTGTGTGTATCAGCAGGAATTACATTCTGACGAAATCTTAACCTTGTTTACATCAATACTGGCAACAATTCAATTAAATACAACATCTTTAGTTAATTTCTACAATTGGTCCCATTAATAAATAAATATAGTATGGTACTATAAATATTCCTAATTAGTAATAAAAATGTCTTTTGCTTCAATTTGGTTCATTTTAGTTTTTATAAAAAATACTTCCACATATGGAAACCATTCGAACTGGTAAACTTTTTCACATGAAACTTGTGGTCCAAGCTGGGCTCAAACCCACAACATCGGCGGTGAGAAGTGATTTTAAGATGGTGTCTTAAATCATTTGGTCACAGAGGAGATACTTCTTTTAAAAGAATATTTAACTCACATGGGTAAAGTATGATCTGGCTCCCATTTTACCATCATCTAAAATACTTAAAAATTTAACTCAAAGAAAAGGAGCCAGATGATCATGATTTAAGACAGGTTCCAGTAAAACTGCAAACGGGTTCATTGATATACTGATTATATTATAAATAATAACCAGTCAAAATCAAGTAAAGTTTTTAGTATTTTAGTAAAATGTTGGTGAAACAGAAGACAGTAAACATTATTATAATAACACAGATAAGTTCTATCATATTAATGTCACACTTAAGAATTGCAAGTTAATGCTTCATAGCTGAATTGAGATACAAATCTCAAAATAAATATGGTGTCAACACAATTTTTAGTGTATAGCTGTAGCCCAATTATGTCCCATTTTTTTACCTAAGAATGATGTATACTTGCAAAGTGGCATCGACCCCAGAAATGCTATACAGCTGCAGCAAAACAGCAACAAAATTAAGAAGACTTATGAACAATGAATATAACTGGGGACCATCAAAAATTGCTTGTGAACACTCACTGATAATAACAGAATAGAAAATGGAAATTAACTAATCTAGTTGGAAAACCAATGTCACAATTAATGTTTAGTTTCTGTTCCATGCTTTCATTTGAAGACAAGAACAAGCCGGATTTGAACTTCAAAATATACTATCCTTTCAGATCTGTTGATAAATGCATGCATCTTACCTACTCATATTAACGGTGTTAATACCTTCACAAAAGATGTGTTACCATTCATTATAAAAAAAATATTTTAGCACTTCCAACTGCTTTGTAAAATTTGGACTAATCAAAGTATAATTTTACTATATAAATAAACCAATATCACAATAAAATTTTATATTTCTCTGCCCTTGGAACTCTGTTGATGACCAATCTACCATCGTAACTGAGTGAGGCAAACACCCAGGGATCGGCAGTTGACCAGTCTACAGTATACACACTGTCTTCATGTTCTTCATATGTGGCTATTACACCGTCTTCTGGTGGTGTCATCTCTCTGAAGTAAATAAATACATCTCAAGTCACATTATCAAATTTGGAAATATCATGATTTTGCATGTCAAAGTGTAGATATTTTTTTTGCAATCCCCAATTTTTCCCCTTCGTTGTGTACATTGTATGTAAATATATAATTTTTTTTTCAATATTGTCTGTGTCAGTTTCTAAGATATCTCGATACCAGTTTTCGTTCACAATTGATCATTTCTCATCTTTAGTTAAATGTTTGTTTCAATATTATAATTGTTGACATGATATTTTATTTGCTTTCCACATGTGAAAATCTGTACAGGCTACATTTTACAGTTTGTTTAATTATCCGTCTATGGTAAAGGTGTCAGTTTTAATGACTGAAAGAGTGTTGCAAATATTGTGTCATCGAATTGATTGATTGCATGTAAATTGTATGAATATTATTTATTTCAATCAATCAGCCTCATTGCCAATATGACAGAACAACTTAATGTATATCTCACACTGCAGAGCAACACAAAGAAGGACCCAGATATGAACATTTATCACAACAATGTATTTCTACTGCATGACATACGACAGACAACAATTATCAGGTAATGAAAATAAATGTCAACATTTTTATATCTGGAATATTTTTGGCATTCCATCCAATATCGAGATAATGAGATTCTACTGTATATGCCATCATCCTGTTGAATTTCGAAATATGAAATAAAATTTATTATGCAATCATATTTATAATTTGGAAACACAAAAAATGTCATATTGTTGAATTCGGAAATGTTAATGCTTCCACATTATTGAATTTAAGATAAACATGTATTCATATTGATGAATCTGGACATTTACCTACTTTCCCATTACTGAGTTGGGATATACATCTGCAGTAACATTATTAAACTTGGGAAATATATCTGCGGTAACATTTAATTGTAAATTTGGAAAACACTGTCACATAAATGAATAAGCAAATATATCTGCTATCATTGTGAACACCCCATTGTGAATGCAATGGAGAAACTTACAATTATTGACTTGTATTAAAGTTGCAATATGTTTCACCACCCAACATAATATTATGCAGTATACATACACATCAATTGTCAGAAGAGTTACCTGTTTTCTCTGAGATCACCGTCATGTTGCAACATGTTTCACCACCCAACATAATATTATGCAGTATACATACACATCAATTGTCAGTAGAATTACTGTTTTTTCTGTGATCATTGCCATGTTGCAACATGTTTCACCACCCAACATAATATTATGCAGTATACATACACATCAATTGTCAGTAGAATTACTGTTTTCTCTGTGATCATTGTCATGTTGCAACATGTTTCACCACCCAACATAATATTATGCAGTATACATACACATCAATTGTCAGTAGAATTACTGTTTTCTCTGTGATCATTGTCAAGTTGCAACATGTTTCACCACCCAACATAATATTATGCAGTATACATACACATCAATTGTCAGTAGAATTACCTGTTTTCTCTGTGATCACCGTCATGTTGCAACATGTTTCACCACCCAACATAATAGTATGCAGTATATATACACATCAATTGTCAGTAGAGTTACCTGTTTTCTCTGTGATCACCGTCAAGTTGCAACATGTTTCTCCATCCAACATAATATTATGCAGTATACATACACATCAATTGTCAGTAGAGTTACCTGTTTACTCTGTGATCACCGTCAAGTTGCAACATGTTTCTCCATCCAACATAATATTATGCAGTATACATACACATCAATTGTCAGTAGAGTTACCTGTTCACTCTGTGATCACCGTCAAGTTGCAACATGTTTCTCCATCCAACATAATATTATGCAGTATACATACACATCAATTGTCAGTAGAGTTACCTGTTTTCTCTGTGATCATCGTCTTCATCTTCATCTTCCTCATCATTTTCAATGAGATGTCCGTACGGTTCTGAAGACAATGAGATGATGTTGTTGAGGATCACGCGACTGTCACTGCTGGACGTCAGCACAAGCTGGTCGTGAAACCGGTTGTACCTCACAGACCACACCCTAAAATACGACCATTAACAATTAAGAATAAGTTTATACCCGTTGTGGAATGGCCATGGTTTTTTCACCATTTTGAATTACAAGTGGCGTTTTCATTAAAATTGATAAAACTTTTGTATTAAATCTATTTGTTCAACCTTATAAAAAGTTGCGCACTTGGTTCACTGACCATTTAATAAATAGAAGAATTAATTTTATACTCAATTCAGAATGGGAAAACTTTATTATTTTATCAAAGAATTGTGGCAAGTTTCAATTTACAATTATTGAAGCGTTTATATTGGGAATTTTTACCACAAAAGTGGGGAAAAAAGATACTATTTGCCATTGGGAATATGACCCCTTAACGGCTATAAAAATGTTTAAAAAATCCAATGAATGGGAAATCTAGTGGTTGGACAGTGGGGAGCGGTCTGCATCCAAAACCCAAATTTCCAAAAACTGTAAATGTTATATATTACTCAATTTTTTACATGCACTTGATTTTTTACAATAAACTTTAAAGTGAAATATATAAACTTCTTTTTAAAATATGAGAAAACAAACTTACCAATGAGAATGGTCAGAGAGAACGGTGAGCGGCTCCGATACATTTCTGACATCCCAGAACTTAGCCTTACAATCATCACCACAACTAACCATGTAGTACTGCTTGTTAGGGTTAAAGTCAAGGTCGCGCACCAACTGACCATGAGCATTTTCTATCATATAAGTTTGTCTAAAATAAAAAATAAATGTGTTATTATATCTGGTCCTCCTTCAACGCTCATTTAATCTGGCTAAATAATAGAACGCTGAGGGTGCTACGGAGCAATTGGTTCACATTATTCCCCATGAACAAATGCAATGAAGCATAAGTCTGCTAATTCTTTTCCTGGTTGCATTATGCACTTCCAAAGTATCCTTTTATCAGATACTACTAAAATAATTATATCACAAAATGAAGAGTGCAAATATGAGCTGATATAAAAACTTTCCCTACTCAAGGTTAGCAACTCCATTTATATGAAGCTGTTGGATTTCTTTATTTACAAACTGAATTTATCCATTCAACAGGATAAGAAATATGCCTCCAATCCAAAGGAAATGCATAATAACATTGCTAATATTTTATTTCATTCCAGCAATGGTTTTTACAGTATGGTTTTTGCAGTATTTTAGAATAAATCAGTAGTTTTCTGAAGATGCAGAAAACTCCGATGTGTATTTGGTTTCTCTTTCCATATTAAGTCAAATGCTTTTTGCTTCATCTTTTTACATGTTTATTCAACAATGGTGTTCAATAATAAAACCAACATATAAAATGAAAGAACAGACGTCTGCAAACTACAATATATTTCATTTTAATGAGGCTCATCTTGTGTGAATTACAAAGGATTACATATGATGATGATCAGAAAGTCAGAATATGTTATATATATATATATATATATATATATATATATTTTAATGGGGTTAAACGCTTTTTTCAACACATTTCAGGTTATATAAGGCATATCCAGTTTTATTGGTGAAGGAAGACCTCACAATGAATCTCAGTAGAACTGCCATCCTTCTGCACATCACTAGTAAACTTTCTCACATCAAGTTTTTGGAGTGAGCAGGACTTGAACCTACGCTCTTAGCTGTGAGAAGTAAAGTGACCTTGAGACAACACCTTAGACCACTTGGCCATTGAGGATCCGAAAATCAATATTTAAACACGATTCTTGTGTAAATAATAACACAATCTCCTAAATGATTGATATACGATATTGTGCCTTTCATGTCACTGCTGAAATAAGAGTGGTTTTGTGAGCCCTCAGTGGCATAAAAAATTATAATGATAAATATTCAAACAAACAAACATTGTATAAACACCATGAAAACTGATGCTGTATCAATGTTTGTTTCAATGGCACCTATTAGTAAACTTACTGCATTGTTCTTGTATCCCAACCTCTAATGAAAGTGTCATTGGCCGTGGCAATCTGGGCACAGCTGTGGTGGGGATCCCAGCTACAGCAGGTCAACTTGGGTTGTCCTTTACTCTCCAATCCTGCAGAACTTGACATCTAGGATGAAACAACTTTTAACAATCAATCAAGTATAGAAAACATGAAACAAAACAAATCGTCAAAGAAGCATACGAGATCATCCAATATGTTATAAACATAAGATAATCTTCCCCATGAAAGAGAGAAAGGCTCGAAATATATTTATGTAATATAATAATACATAAACATATCAATACATACCAATTTGTTACAAATTGAATGTATATCCATTTTTATACCTGTATATATATTTTTCAAAGATACACATGTATTAGCGGCATATTTTGCCATCGAGGGCTAACAGAGACAAATAGTTAACCTAACAGCTCTTTCCTGGGATCCTGGAAGGATAACCAGTACTTAAGCACACCAGATGATTGATCTGCGCAAGAAACCGATAACGTTTCCCACTTGAATCAACAGTTGGAGATGAATGACATTTCGGGGCTTGATATTTCTTATTAAAGCTACTCGTCCTCCCATTCCAATTGTTAATTCAATGCTTAAAATCAAAGAAATATCTTAAGTTTTACTTGTCCTGACCAAATGTTCACTCATCATGGCAAGCGCTGAGTAGAATTTTCCAGCCCTGCAATTGGGATGCAAAGGTTGTATATCAACCATGAACTAACCAGGCCATACCAAAGAAGCCATAGTTGTTTTTACTCATTTTCATGCATCAAATCAATCTTTACACCAATAATTGTATTACATTGTACAATCTGAAACCTCATATCTAATGTTATTTACAGTCTTATATAAAGCTAGAGTGCCAAACCAGTATTGGAAATACAAGAACACAACAGGTCAAACTCGTTCATTTTATTCTCACTTGTCAGTTATTTCTCTCCAAATCTTAAATGGACCATATCTATGTAATTTTTTAATAAATTCCCAGATGGGGCACCAATGATCTACTTAAACAAATTTAAAACCATTCTTGATATGCATCATCTAAACTAACAATAAAAGCATTTGAAGGTATGAAAGTTAAAACTCCTGTAGTTTTAGAAAAAAAAAATTATTAAAAAGTTTGATGCTCTGGGATAGGACCAAATATAACTTCAGGGTTATGACTTGAACAAATTTGGTAGAGAAAAATGAGATTATACTATAAATTAAATACCAAAGTCTTAGTATTGTTTGTTTTGGAAATAAAATATGTTGGTATTATCAGACGACACAAAGCATAAGTATGGAGAGGACAATAACAGATCCTACTGACCTTTGCTGAGCCCGCCCCTGTATCCACATCCCACAGCACTATGTGATTATCAGCCAGACCTATCACTGTAGAACTGTCACCAGTTGGATGCCACATCACACTGAAATCATCACAACCCAACTGGTGAAATCATAACAAGTAAAAAACACATTATGTAACAATTAAACAAAATAATTACTGAAACCACAACAGTTAAACAACAAAACTGCTAATACCAACTGTGTTGCTGAAATTATATCTGAAAGTGCATCACCAAAAAAACATGATTGTGACTACATTTTATCAAAATTGTGTTCAGAGGTCTCAAACCTCTGAACACAATTTTGATAAAATGTAGTTGTCATCTCCGCACAGTTTGCAACACAACTTAATGCAAAGCATCGTGGCCCCATGGAAACCACCCTGAATATTTATAATAACTTTGAATACAAATTTTTTAAGAATTTTTTTGTGGCTGTCCCAAATGTATACCCTTCATCAAAAGTGCAATTACAGTCAAACAATTATTGCTATCAACCAAATGTTCAACAAACCTTTTCATATCACCATAATCTGTTGCCTCAAGATGACACACTAGATCCAGTGATTGGTGCATGGACTGGTCCTCAGACTGGATGTCATCAAAATCTGACGGGAGACGCCACAAACTTGCACGCATCTCTGCCTTGCTCTCTGATGCTGGAGAAATAAAAATAGAATTTCCTAAAAATACCCATTAAAGACTGCTTCTCTAACAAAGGCCCTACTCTGTTTTTTTTATTTATATACCTCGTCTACATTCGTTTAATCCAAAATTTGAAATATTAATTAAACATAACCCATTTTTCTAACACTGTATTTATCAATGGGTTGAATGCATGTTGTTTTATCAAGTTAAAATAAGCTTTTTGAAACTATTTTTGGTCTCTAAAAAAATACCCTATTTTGAAAAAATAATGCCCCGCTGGGCAACTAATACATGCTGTACTCCTACCAGAATGCAGTTCTAAATGTTTAGAATTTATCTTTAGTCTGACACAATTAAAAAATAAAGCTAAGTGGTATATAGTCATCAAAATAATTTTATACTTTTATTATAGCAGGTTGTCAGAAGGTTTTTATCTACGGTCGATGCGCTGATGTGCCATATCTCTCCCTCCCTGTGCAGAAACACGTTCTTGTTGATCACGTTGTTCTCGTCATCAAAGTCAATATGGTGAACCTGTCGGTGGAAATGGGTTGTTACTGAATTACTCAATCTGTCACTGTTGGTTTGGTGAATCAAACGTAAAAATGAAATAATAAAATATAAGACAACATATAGGGGCATTTGTTTCACCCATACTGAATAAAAAACATGTTTCCTTGGACATCACTCATCTGCCTTTTTATATTTTCCAAATTATGTTTTGTTTGTTTATATAGATATATAATGACTAATAACTTCAATATCAATAAATTAAAATCCACAGAAACAGAAATAAATAATAATTCAACCGAAACTAAATTGTTTCAAATTTGCAAAGTTTATCAATACAATATACATTTAACTACCTGATTTTCCTGTCTGAGAGACTGGGTACCAACAATGAATCGGATCTGGTCTGTCTCCCCTGCTTGTGCTGCAAGAGCCCTTGCCTGACAAAATAAAAGTTAATGTTTCAATTCAATCTATAAAAGTTGAAAAACGCGATTGTTTCATATAGTCAAGAGTAATCAACTCGCAGCAGTATTTTATTATTTTCATAGGTCTAAACAAATTTTGTCTCATAAAATGGCCTAGCTAAAGAGCATCTGACCTTAAAAAATTTTTTTTATGAAAATTGTTCTCATGTATAAGATGTATATTTTTTTTCTCCATCTTAGAGATCTTAGAGAAAGGATGCGCATCAAGCACAAGAACATAGATTTCACTTTTTTCCTCAAGGCACGCCTTTGGACACATCTAATATTGAAAGCATTAATTCACCACGTATCAGCAATGGGTGAATTATGTTTATATTAACTGACAGAGTGGAAAACAGTGCAGGAAGTGTTCAGATTGCTCGTTACGAGCAATCTGAACTCTTCCTGCACTGTTTTTAAAGGCCTTCTGTGATTGGTGCGGGAAAACGCGTATCTATGAAGTAAAGGGTTAAGATTAAAGATCAACTGAGATTTTTTGGAGACGTGCATGTTCAGATGTTAATTTCAGGACAATTTATTTACAACAGGTTGATTACAGATGATGATTTACCTCAAGTCTAGCAGATATGCTTTTATTCAAATTCAGTCAATATGCATTCCTTAATGCTGTAAAAATTGTAAAATAAATTGACAAGTATCAAAGGGTTTACTATTGCAATACTTTTGTCATAAAATAATTTTGTTTACACATTTTTCTTTTGTTTACAACCAGTGTTTTCTCCAGAGTGTGTTTCTTGCTTTTTGACGTAATTAAATCTCATTTGACGCAATCAAGTTTGCTCAGTGCGTCCACTATGACGCAACCTCAATAATACAGAAATTTAAATTACGCATATTTGTTTCGGCAACCTGGTTTCAGAGTTATTTTTACAATGCTAGCTGTTTTGACAGATCACATGGTTTGATTCAGGGAAATCCCGGTCACGCGATTCTACCAAGTTACGTAAATGCTTTTATTGGTTATAAACGCTATGTTGATGCAATCGCATAGACGATTAAGATCACATACATAATTTTCCATGCAGCAAAAGTGTACTTTAATGACAACATCTGTGAAAACAAACATATGTTTTAGGTTGTTTGTATATAAAGATGAAATGTGGAAAGTGTGAAACTTTCCAAAAAAGTTGTTTAAAATGTATAGACGATACTCTATCGGAAAAACTTTTTATTTGGTTTTCTATAAGGCCTAAAAAAAAAAAGGTTTGTTTCCTGTTACATGCCAAAAAAAATATGGGTCGGTAGGTAGGTTTTTTTTTTTTTTTTTTTTTTTTTTTTTTTTTTTTTTGTCGTTACCACACTCCTTTATTAAATGGAACATCAAAATGAATGAGTTTGTTAGTTTCTATTACATGATTATATATGTCATTTTGGGGGTAGTGGTGTGAAAGTAATATATCTTTTAAACAGTACTCAATTTCAGATATGAATCTGAAATCTGAAGTGGCTATAATAAACCAAGGAAGATGTTTGATATAGGCTATACTGTCTTTGCAATTACATGTAAACAAGAGACGTTGCATTTCAAATAGAACATTTATTGACTAGAATGAATGTCAAAAACATTTAACAAAGAAACAGCGCATTAAACTAGAAAAGTAATACTTTTTACAAAGTGAACATGTCACATCTCTGTAATACATTACTCAATAGATACACATTTTATCAAATGTGAGACCAATGTTCTACCAGATCAGCCTGCGCATCTGTCTGATCAGGACCACCATTGTTCACTTTTCAGTCAGAAATTCTTCATTGAAAATAGTTTGCGAACATTGCAGGCTGATCTGGATCTACACTGGTCGCACACATGATTAAATGAGTATCCATGGAGTAATAGTTTACCATACGAGTTTAATTGACATTTGACATATGACTAGACTTCTATTACAACCCCTGGAATGTGACCATAAAACATTTAATACCATTGACTAGGAACAAATGTCAGATTAGACTTGTATTACATGTATATTATAATCCCTGGAATGTGAACATAAAACAATGAACGTATATTTATGAATGACTGAAGACTCAGAACTGGACACATGAACATTATAAAATATATGGGAGGCAAACATCATGGAAGCTGACCAGATGTGAGTATTATATGTATTAATGGTTTCGTGACTTAGAAACATATAGAAAATAACAAAATATATGAAAAAAAAAATTCAGAACCTGTCAAGCATTTACTTATACGAGACAGTTCATCAGTTCATGAAAACAGGACTCTCAATGATTCTTGCCATATGGTCTTTGGTACACAGGTTCAAAACCGGCACTTAAGCAGTCAGCACAGATTGGCAATACAGTTTTGAACTTCTTCAGGAGTTCTTGGGAAACTTCACCTGGCGATGTACCACAGTGGTAGCAGAGGTCTTTCCAGCCAAAACTAGAACTGTAAAATGACAATTCTACAATATCACTGCATTTCAAATGTGGCCTTACATGTACAATATCATCTGGTGCACTTATGAAGGACCCACATGTATAGTCAGTCTCACTTATGATCATTGTAAGCCGCATAAGCTGATGTGCCTTCAGCTTATTTTTTGAATAAATAACACGTGGCTTTCTACATTCGCAGCAGTCAATTATGTACCTTGCAGTCTGAGCTGTCAATGCAGGAGCACTTGCAGTTGGTTGTTCCGAGTTTGTAGCATCTTCTGTTTCAGCTGGAACTACAGAAGGATTTGTACTACAAAGATTCCCACTGGACTTTCGTTTTCTTGCCTTCTTTTTTTCCCCAGCCTGTGTGTCATCAAGGACAGGTTTGTGGTAAGAAGGCCTGTCATCTTCAGTAGTATCAATACCTTTCAACTGATCATACTGCTTGTAATGATTGGTGTCACCATCCAGAACAGGATCATGTAGCCAGTCGAGGAACTCTCTAGGTACTGTACTTGGAGAGCAACATGCTGGGTCTTCACATTTCCTGATTTGGAAATTGTAGTGCCGCTCACGGCAATGCTTCTCAATCCACGACTGGTATGATGCACACTTTTTTGTGAATGCCTTTTGAAGCTTTGTAAGGTTAAGATCAGGGAATAACTCACGCAAATGACGCTGTATCAGGTCAATTTCAGCATCCTGTACAGGTTCAGGTGTTCTGAAGGGGATATCCTTTAGTTTCAGCCTCTGGAACCTCTCTGCCACCATTTGCTGAATAGGTTTGATACTAGATTCCCAGGTGCCTTTCAGTGCTGGATTTTTCTTGATGACCTCTCTAATTTGTTGCATGCTGCCACAGCTTTTGAATTTGTTTTCACCTCCAGTCTCAACATTTCTCTCAAGTGCACAGTTCTGCAAACCAAGATTCAAGATACTCATCACCCTTTCTGCAGGGTTAACCCAACTGTTCCCTGGAGCACATCTTCCCAAAACAACCATGTCTAAATCCAGCTCCTTGAAAATGCAAATTGTACCACATTTAACGGCTTGCAGAGTGTTTCGCTGATCAGTACCACCATCAGAAAACTTAAAAAGTATGCTGAGATAGCTGGGTTTTTGTTTCAGGATGTTGCATATAGCTACTGCATGCCGAAATGGAGATGAAATTTGCATTACCGAGTCATTCACTATAACATTGACTTGACCCCTGACGAGAGACCCTTTAATATCTGTTGGTGTGTCACATTCCAAGTACACAGATGGACACAGACTTGATTTTGTCATGTCATGGTCACAGGCAACAAGCGTTTCAGCAACTGGAGAAATGGTCTTCTTGCCCCGTACTCCAGTTGATACTGGCACTCCGGGATCGCCAACTGGCACTTTAGCCTTGTCATCACAGCAAAGAAGCAGGGCCTTTGGACCTAACTCAACAAGCTTGGACTTCATGTATTTCAACTGTGCAGCACAGTAATGAGCGTCCTGGTGGTTGACTCTAAGTTGGCGCCTTTGAATTTTATATTGTACCTTAATTCTTCCAGTAAAGTTCAATGCAGCGTGTATGTACCTATTACGTGGCGTAAACTGCAGTCGCACCAAACTCTTTGATGGAATCAATGTTCCTTCAGGACAGTCATTGGCGGTTTCTGCTATAAGTTCATCCAGTGATATCCACCTGCTGATATGTGCCTCGCCATGTCGCCTGTCATCAGGTGCTGTTATGTGTTCCACCTTTTCTTGTAGTGTCTGGAAGAATATGTCATACTTATCATTTGGTCTGCCCGGGTTCAGTTCTCTTAGATCAGCCACTAGGCCAGTCTCTCTTAGGGAAATCATCTCAAGACGTTGCTGTGTGACCGGGTTCGAAGCAGCAGATGCATCAAGCGCAAGCTCTTTGTACATGAAATCCATCACTGCAGGTTTCACTGAAGATATCAGGCTGAGCTTCTGTTTGAAGTGCCTTCTTTGGTATCTGGTGTGATATTCAGGGAGTTTGTTGTGTATCTTAGAAACAACTCGCAAAGGTTGAACCTGAAAGTCATTTTCAGTCCTGTTTTCATGAACTCGAGCTGCAAAATAAATCATACAAAGGCCCCCGCCTGGGCAGTAAGAATACAGATCTATTGGGACAGACAACTTAAGACTTTTAAAATACCTATGTTTTTGTGTGGGGTTATCAAACGGTTTGTTGAGATGGATACTTTCATCAAACACAATAGGTTCATCATAGGCAGCTTGAGACATAACAATATCAAACAATTTGTAACAATCATTAATAAACGGTAGCCTTTCCCTGTAGTCTACAGCAATGTCTTCCATTACAGTCCTAACTGGTTTGTTTTGAGACTGATTTGTGATTAGTTTCTGCAGCTGTTTTTCAAGGTAAGTGTGGTATTGTGCAAAACACTTCCCAAGACTTTCAACGACAGTTTTGAATGATAACCATTTATCACTACTTTGGAATACTGGTCTACAGGTAATACTAAATAATGCATCAGCATGTGACTGACACTGAAGACTACTGAGAGGTTGACATTTGACTTTTTTCCTTTTATAGTCATTATATCCCTCAAATTTATCGAAAGATGATGGCACTGGGTAGACATCCTTCCTTTGCTGAGCCATTTCGTTGATTGTTGTATGGTGATTTGTTAGGTACCAAAGGGAATTCGTGAGCACCTGTTAGAATAGAAAAATGAGAATCTTTTAATACTGCAACTTTGCTTATAACAAACAACAATCATATTTGAACTCTGTTATGATCAAGAATTTGTGATAAAAAAAAGCTTCATAGGACGACTTTACATTTTATGCCCACTTTAAGTTTGTCAGCAAATATGGTCACTTAAAATTATATATAGAGAGGCAAATTCTGGAGCCAGATATTTAAACTGTATTAAAATATACATATTATAAAAACAATGGCTTGTCTTGAATAGATGCCACTCATTTAATTTACCTGGATAATGTAAGCACCCTCATCATCAACAACACATCTGTGGAACATCAAGTCACTGTGAATCATATCGGCCACCACATCATTGTACAGCTCATCTTTACGATTGTTACTGAAATAACAATAAAAGATATTCAAAATTTACAGCATTCTTATTTATATATAATTATATATATGAATATATTTAAATGTGAAGTTTTATTTTACAAGGTATTGACTATATTATCAATGTATTTTAAATAGCAATAAAATGTTAATTTCTCCCATAAACTGAATTTAAATGTACGAAAAATTGGGTAGGGTTGTTGGTGTTATGTGTGTATATATATATATATATAGAGAGAGAGAGAGAGAGAGTTTAATACCATGTTGTTGTTTTCTTTGGGTGAACTTTCTGGCCTGACATCAGTATGTTGAAGGCGTTCACTGTCTGTGCAGCTGTGAGCTTCTCAGTTTTTTCTGCTGTCGCAGCAATAGAAGTTTGGGAACATTTCAAGTGAAGTGTCTTTATATCTGAATAAAACACCTTCAGATCCCCGATGGTCATGTCAGGCTGCACTGTATACAAGTCTCCATCTTTCAGGCTTGTCTGCAAAAATAATTTGGCTTTTAATATTCTAGCACCATTTTAAACTTCTAAAGACATTTGTTTAAAAATGCGCCTTTTACAAAACATATATTATGGTATTTACATGGAGTACTCCTTGTTTATACTCTAAACTGAGATTTTTTGTGAAATAATTTTGTTCAAGATTGTTTATATTTTATTGTCTGATAGAATTTAGATTTGGCAAATTTGCTACTATTTTTCGAGTGATAGAAAGAGGATAGTAAGAAGGTCTCAACATCATGGCAAGATTCGGTGTTGAATTCCTCGAGTATTTTAAAATTTATGTTGCAGAAGTGTGCTAGTTTTTTTCGTACCGAAACCTTTGCAATAGCTTGCTATCCTTCGTCTCCGATTTCGCCATGGATCTTGTTAAATACATCAATTACTTTGGAGTGGTGATGTACTGTTATGATGGTGTTGACATTCGCTTTATGTATACACTTCTCCGAACGAACAGCAATCAACGAAGACGCCTTTCTGCTTGGTCATTTCGGCAACGGTTGTTTACATGGTAAAAATTATACCTTGCACCGTTTCTGTGAGTCTATATCGTCTAGGCGTATGCAGTGATTATTTTATAATGAGATTACGAGCGTCTAAACGACACAGCGCGCCGGTGCGTAAGAATTACTTTGTTGTGAAAATCACCAAAAAGAGCGCGAAATCCGATGCTGATTTTTTGGACATAAAAACTTTTGAGTCGGCAGTTAAAATATAGGGTCGGTCGGGTAACCGGAAACAAACATCTTTTTTTTTAGGCCTAAGGTATCGAGACACGCATGCGTGACATTTTAATACCAATTTAAATATTGCCCAGTCCAAGCATTCCCGGTGCCGTTTATGTTTCTTTAACGGACGATTAAAAGGTCATTGAACAAAAGCTGTCAAAAGACAACAAAGCTCGCCTCTGGGTGTCTAAGTCCAAAAAGGGCCATAACTGTGCCAAAATGCAACCCAGAGTTATGGTTCTTGTCTGTGTGTGTGTTCCATTGATGATGGTGAACACACATGGGAAGTTTCATTCACATCCAATGAGTGGTTGCATAGATATCTTAAACTTAAACGCAACTAAATTCAAAGGTTAACCTGGGTGTCTAAGTCCAAAAAAGGCCATAAGTGTGCCAAAATGCAACCCAGAGTTATGGTTCTTGTCTCTGTGTGTTTCAATGATGATGGTGAACACAAATGTGAAGTTTCATTCATATCCAATGAGTGGTTGAATAGATATCTTGCGTGATAAAAAACCTTAACCTGAAAATTTAAGTAAAAAAAGGGCCATAACTGTGCCAAATTGCAACCCAGAGTTATGGTTTTTGTCTCTGTGTGTTTCAATGGTGATGGTAAACACACATGCAAAGTTTCATTCATATCCAATGAGTTGTTGTGTAGATATCTTACATGATAAAAAACTTTAACCTGAAAAATTAAGGCAAAAAAGGGCCATAACTGTGCCAAAATGCAACCCAGAGTTATGGTTTCTGTCTCTGTGTGTTTCAATGATGATGGTAAATACACATGCAAAGTTTTATTCATATCCAATGAGTGGTTGCATAGATATCTTATGTGATGAAAAACGTTAACCTGAAAAATTAAGTAAAAAAAGGGCCATAACTGTGCCAAAATGCAACCCAGAGTTATGTTTTTTTTCTCTGTGTGTTTCAATGATGATGGTAAACACACATGCAAAGTTTATTCATATCCAATGAGTGGTTGCATAGATATCTTACCTGATAAAAAACCTTAACCTGAAAAATTAAGTAAAAAAAGGGCCATAACTGTGCCAAAATGCAACCCAGAGTTATGGTTTACATATCCAATGAGAGTATGTATAGATATCTTACCTGATAAAAAACTTTAACCTGAAAATTAAGTCGAAAAAGGGCTATAACTGTGCCAAAATGCAATCCAGAGTTACAGTTCTTGTCTGTGTGTGTTCCATTGATGGTGGTGAACACACATGTGAATGTTCATTTACATCCAATGAGTGATTGCATAGATATGTGAAACTTGTACGCAAATAAACGCAAAGTTTATCCTGGGTGTCTAAGTCCAAAAAGGGCCATAACTGTGCCAAAATGCAATCCAGAGTTATGGTTCTTGTCTCTGTGTGGTCCACCGATGATGGTGAACACACATGTGAATTTTGATTCACATCCAACGAGTGGTTGCATAGATATGTGAAACTTGTACGCAACTAAATGCAAAGTTTAACCTGGGTGTGTAAGTCCAAAAAGGGCCATAACTGTGCCAAAATGCAATCCAGAGTTATGGTTCTTGTCTCTGTGTGTTCCACTGATGATGGTAAAAACACATGCAAAGTTTCATTGACATCCAATGAGTGGTTGCGTAGATAGCTACCGTGATAAAAAACTTTAACCTGAAAAATTAAGTCGAAAAAGGGCCATAACTGTGCCAAAATGCAATCCAGAGTTATGGTTCTTGTCTCTGTGTGGTCCACCGATGATGGTGAACACACATGTGAAGTTTGATTCACATCCAACGAGTGGTTGCATAGATATGTGAAACTTGTACGCAACTAAATGCAAAGTTTAACCTGGGTGTGTAAGTCCAAAAAGGGCCATAACTGTGCCAAAATGCAACCCAAAGTTATGGTTCTTGTCTCTGTGTGTTTCACTGATGATGGTGAACACACATGCAAAGTTTGATTCACATCCAACGAGTGGTTGCATAGATATGTGAAACTTGTACGCAACTAAATGCAAAGTTTAACCTGGGTGTGTAAGTCCAAAAAGGGCCATAACTGTGCCAAAATGCAATCCAGAGTTATGGTTCTTGTCTCTGTGTGTTCCACTGATGATGGTAAAAACACATGCAAAGTTTCATTGACATCCTATGAGTGATTGCATAGATATCTGAAACTTGTATGCAAAAGTTTAACCTGGGTGTCTACAGACGACGCCGGCGCTGGGGTCATGACAATAGCTCTCCTTGGAGTTTGTCCCGGCAAGCTAAAAAGTCATAAAAACAACTACTAAGTTTCTAGTTGTTGTAACTTGTTGCCAGAATTGAAACATTCGTTTGAAGTTTAATTATTTGGAAGTTGTTAACTAAAGTTACAGTTTTGATGGAGAAATTTGTGTGAAACAGGAAGTAAAACTGTTTGAGTAAAATATGTGATTTTTAACTCCATTTATTAATGTTGATTAAGTTTAAAACTAGTCACTTGATGACCCCCAGATTTTTAGTCAGTGGGTCATCAATGAACCCCAAAAAATAAGAGCTGGAGAAAACACTGTACATCTATATGATTTATAGGTGTTTGTGTAAATCAAAATAAAGTCTGTATGATATGGCATTGTGGCATTTCGTTGTGAATTGATTAAAAAAAACAAAAAACTTTTCTTTTTAACTTTCAGGCAGAAATGCCTTTGCCGTTATTAATAACTAAAGCAATCAACATTATGTACACTCTTCCCATAAATAATAAATGATGGCCTATCCTAATTAAGAACTCACTCACTCGTGGTTCAAAATCTGAATTATGTAGGTATGGTATTCACAAACAAACGAACATGTGTATAAGTATCACTTGTCATGTTGGTTTCTGTCATATTACCGTAATTGAGAAGCTTACTTAGATATAGGTCTAAGAATATGGATGCACACTATACAGAAGTGCACACCATCTGTGAGAAGAAACAGTTAACCATATACTTCATAGAGACGCATTCCGGCAACCCTACTGCCCGCTTCATAAATACGCATCTGGACATCTGCTACGTGTCCTTCATAAAGACGCATTTCGACGCATGGTCTCATTCTCAAAAAGACGCATTTTGATGCTCTCTATATTCAATCACAAAAACAACTTTTAATTTATTTTTCAGAGATCATAAGTTTACATTCGTGTAGCGCAACATTTTACAAAGTAAATTTCTGTAAGACATAATATGGTTACTATTTAAAGTTTTTAAAAAAAATAGCGTCTATTTGTACATAGTGTCATATCAGTGACCACGCCATGTCAATGAATTGACCCGACTTATGCAGAAATAACACAAATATCCCCGATTTAAATCACAAAAGAAACACATTTCGATTTATTTTTAAAGGACCAGGGACCAGTTTCACATAATATCCCAAGCTGAGATTTTCCTCAACTCACAATTCTCAGGTAGTCTTTTGAATCATAACCCAAACTCTCTACACATTAAATGACTACACATATTAAAGTCAGAACACATCTTTACCCATCGCAAAAGGATAACATGTAAAATGATTAACGCAAATGATGTTGTAGCATTTCAAAAATTTGAGTTGAGGAAAATCTCAAGTTAAGATATTTAGTGAAACTGGTGCCTGATGTTTATATTCATGTAGCATTGCTTTTTACACAGTTAAATTATGCATGACATCAGAGGTTAGAATTAAATATAGCGTCCAATCATAAATAGGGTCATATCAGTGATCATGGAGGTCACTGAATTGTCCATGTTTACGCGGGAATAACAAAAATCTCCACATTTTCAATCGCTAAAACAATACATTTCAAGTTATCAGTGATCACGCGAATTCATTGCATTGTCGAGACTTGCGGGGGAATAACAAAAATCTCCCAATTTCCAATTGCAAAAACAGTTTCAATTTATTTATCAATGACAGGTTTTTAATATTCATGTAGCATTGCAGTTCGCGTAGTAAAATTATGCATGACACCATTGGTTACATATCAGCCTCCAATCGTAAATACCCATGCCAGTGATCATGCGAGGTCATGGAATTTTCCAGAAAGATCTAGGTCAACTCTATTTTCCGAAAATGTACAGCAGTCTATTTCTATTTTTTTGAAAAATCATGTGTGCTGACTGTGATAATTGACATGGTAATAAATCTATGTTTGTTTTGATTGCGATTTCTGGGATAGAATCAAGTACTCTACTGTGGCTTACTGTTATGGTTTCGGGCAGTTAGAAGTTGGGGAGGGGGTGACAGAAGCAATTTATTTACATACATGTAAATCTACATGTAAAAATAATAGCATAGGGATTCTTTTTAAAAATGCGCAAGAAGGGAAAGTAATAAAATGATTTTTTTTTTCATAGGTAAAATTGTAGCATGGTATTAGATCACATACCAGTAATAGAATAATAAGTTATTTCTATTTTACTTACCATTATTATAATTAAAACTACCACTATCTATTATTGTTATTTATTATTCATAATAATAGATCTAATAATAAATATGCAGTAGATGTATTAATTATAATAAAGGTATTGATAATTTTTTAATAGTAATAAAGGTAGTCCTTAATTATTGTTGTAAATAATCTGTTTTGTCTGTTTAGTGCACTTATGTATGTTTTTGTCTTATTTCAGTTTGAAAGTTCACACAGAGCAGCAGGGACCAAACCTTTCAGGAGGATTTGATATTTTTTAATTTAAATTTTTTTCTGCTTTTACCTGAAATGGAAAATAAATGTACAATTCCATCAAAAAGTAAAGATTAAAAAATTATCCAACCATAACTGATTGATTGATTGATTAAATGAATATTTAGCGTCAATTTTATGCCATCGAGGGCTAACAGACGATCAGTTGCAGGGCCTCCTCTGGCTATTTTTTTCTTTTCGCAATTACTTTCGTCATATTTGAAAAGTTGGAGCCAAATTAAAAAAAATGGAGCCAAATTAAGAGCCATTTTTGTAGCCAACTAAACTGTGTACCTTGGCCAACATTCTTTAAATCGTTATCAAACCACTCATAAGTTACAGTAACTTACTGCATGTTTTCTTCTACTTGTTTTAGCATTTGAATTAAACACGTTTTTTATGAATATAATTTTTAATGTATATTGCAATACTCTTAAAAATTATTATTATCTATTCTTGTGAGTTATTATTACCTGAAGTCGATAATTAGGGGAAGCAGTGATTGGTAGTAAGTTGTTAATTTATATTGCAAATGATGCATTAGTTTAAATGGAGTGCAGTCAAAAACCAAAACGGCACCAGTCATGTTTCTGTACTTGTTTGATTTTGTCAATGTTTGTGCGTTTGTGCACATAAATAACAGCTGTTTGAGCCTTATTTTGTTTTGCTTTTATTTTTTCTATAGCATGCTATTCTCACAAAACCCCATACAGTGTATTTTATAATTATTTAAAATTAATATACATCAATTTATTATAAAATTATTAAAACATAAATCATGGATTTCCAGTTAGCGTATTGACTGAAATTGCCGTTGGTTAAAATATTCCACAACATTTTCTAAATAACTTTATTACTCCACCCACTTTGTCACTACAGACTCGCTATAAATATGGTCAATATTAGCATTATAACAACAGAGCATATAGATCAAACAGATCTACTTATTGTAAAACCATGGTTTTGATATCATACAACCAACAGTCATCGCTGACATTATAAACAAAATTATTTTACAGACAAAATCTACAGTCATTTATTGTTTTTATCCTGGAAGCCGCCATTTTGAAACTAACTATTTGTTGACAAAAAAATTTGGGTTACCCAAGAAAGTATAGTTGACAGTGTATTGGCTTAAACAATTTTTCTAAACCTGTTAAGCATATTTAAGACATATTAAATTTCTATATAATTTAAAAATGTAAATATATATAATAATTAAAAATACGAATATGTCGGTTGTCACTACGCGACCACGTGACTATTTTTAGCATATGCTATTTTTAGCTTAGGGTAATCTTACACATGTGTTGAAATTTATGATGTGTGACAGTGCAATGGCCTGAGGGAGATATCACAGCTGGGTGCTGATTTATCTGTTAATTGTCATGGTTCTTTATTGGGATTAGGGGACAGTTAAATGGATTAGCCAAGATAATTTCTACAGTTAGTTTTTTTTTTAGAAAATTTGAATACGAGAATCGACCATTCATTTCCTTGTCGCAACCACTTTCGCAAAAGAGGAAAATCTTTCGCAAATTAAAAATTTCCTTCGCATTTGGCGACATTGGCGAATCCCAGCGGAGGCCCTGAGTTATACTAACCACTGTTTCCTGTGATTAACCTGTACACGAGCACACCCCCATCTCCCCAAGTAACTGATAACTTTCCCACTTGAATCAGCGGTGAGAGACGAATGATAATCAGACACAATGTCGTACAACTGAACGCTCTTGCATATTTTGTATATAAATAAGTGTAGTAACATTAAATTTATGATACTTTTTGTAAAATAGTAAAAATCTAAATATTTATTTTATTCCTATTTTAATTATTTTATTTAGTTTATTTGTTTGAATTATATAACATATAAAAATATCAGTATAAAATATCGATATATATAAATTGGTGTCAAAATTAAAAATGAATTGAAATGAAAAGTCTTCTTGTTTTATATCTTTGTATTCCATTGTCAAAGAATTATTATTTTTTTATCATCACAAAGATAATTTAATATTCAACAAAGTTTACACTGACACAACAAGTATAAAATCAATATATCTTGCGGAAATATTAACTTTATAAGCAAGATATATATAAAGAAGCGTTGAATTTAAAAAAATAAAATGAAACAAAATCTATTTATTGTCTACCCATATATCTCATTATTCAATTGCCAAAAAAAAAATAAAATTATATCACCAGAAAGAAAATTTAATTTGCAACAAATTTAACATACACAACAAAAGTACAAAATCAATATTTCTTACTGAAATAATGACTTTAATGAACTGGGTGTGCAATCGGCATGTATTTTAAATATCCCCTATGGAAATGGTGCAGGAACCTTGGTTTGTTGGGGTGACGGTGAAATCGGTAAATGACAATCTCGGTAAAAAGGATTTATATAGTAAATGGATTGGTGACCTCGGTAAAAAGGTAATTATATGGTACAATGGTGAATGTCATACCTACGGTGGATACTTTAACACCTTTCACCAATCGTTGTCATGGTGGATGCATTGTCAATTGCCGAATGTTGTCACCTCTAATTTGGGTGTGACTAAAACTCGCGCAGTGTGGAATTTTTTTTTGATATTTAGCCACAGCTAAATATCCGTACTTAAAGATGCCGAGTAATAAAAAAATAGTCAGAAAAGGTGACTTTGTATTAAAGAAATTAATTATTACATCAAATACGGGTGGTGTGAATAAATAAAAGAAAATTATTTTTTTTTTAATTCATTTAATACCATAAGATATTTTCACACAAATATTTAACAAACAATTAATTAACAGTAATGTGGATCATATTTCTTTAGCAAATATTAGATCAACAGTGAATAATGATGGAACTGTCTTCCCGTCGGTGATGTCGTCAGCCGGCGTCTGATCTGCAAGCCATTCATCAAGAATGACAGGTTCTGTGTCCCCTCTTCATGTTAAACTGTCATCTATGGCACGCATTGGAGAGATGTCAACGTCCATTTGGGGCAGTAGTCCATCGTCCGTCGCCTTAGAGTTATGACGTGTCCAGTCTGCGGGTTCATCCACTTCACACGCTTGGCATCTCCAGTCGATGGAGATTTCGTGTCTAAGTAGCTGGAGATACTGCTGATGTGAGATGCCTGAAAAGATATAACCATACTATAAAACCAGTTCATATATTATAATGACAGATCACTCGTTAGGTTTTACTGAGATAATTGTCTCTAACGCGTTTCAGTGTAAAGATTAGCATTATAAAAGCATTTAGAAAACATCTGCAAAATCGCTGGAGTCAAATGGCTTGGGTTCTGATCATAAAATTCTCGGGCAATATATCTGATCTGGGACTACATTATTTACAATGGCGCGTGTCAAAAACGGACGTCAGAAAAGGACATAATATGCTTTAGGATATAGTAAGACTGAATGGAGTACTATGAAGTGCACACAAATATTTGACGGTGTTTCAAATTATTTTAAATATCCATTTACCTATCCATTTACCTATCCATTTACCAGTTTAATGCACTTAATACAAAAAATAAGTTGTTTAAGCAATGGACATTGACTTACCTGTTCCACATTTCCGGTGGTTCCATCTGCCGCATCCGTCGCAGCTCAAAGCATGTGACCTCCCCTTGATGTAAACACTGCACTGTATACAAGGGTTCCGTTCTTCCATCATTTATTCAATAATCAGAATTGACTGATGAATGATTTCTTACCATGCCTTTTATACATATCAGTAATCCAGTGATCATTCCTAATTAATGTGCAATTGTCTAGTTTAATTAATCAGTTTGTTAAAGAAGTATGCGAATCTTCTTTTTAATTGGAATACAGCTCACCTTAATTAACAGGTGTGATAGACAATGTACCATTTTTAATGATACCGACTTCTTTTAAGATTAAACCACCTAGTTTAATTAATCAGTTTGTTAAATAAGTATGCGAATCATCTTTTTAATTAGATTACAGCTCACCTTAATCAACAGGTGTGATAGACAATGTACCATTTTAATGATGCCGACTTCTTTTAAATTCATACCGCTGACTAATCGTTGCTTTAACTAGTAACTGCAATACCATTTCAATGAAACCGTTCTCTTCAAAATACTTTTTTTCTAAACAAGTCGTTCGAACAATAAAATATTCTGAGTCACTGAGTATGTTAAGGTTCAATATATCCATGTAATTCATTTGCATTCATGTCCAACCATTCACTCTCTCAGATTTTTTATCTTCTTAAAACTAATCCAATAAAAAATCTAGTAATACCCTAAAGTGTTCAATACATGTTTTTAATTATGGCACCGTGTGATCAGCATCCAAGCTAATGCCGGGTTTTAGTCATAATCGGTAATGAAACTGAGGTTGGTTATTTTGTAATTGTAATGAAGATGGCGATATACTCAGCATCAAAATACATTTAAGAACTGTATATGATCTACACATTTGCAAATTCAAACAAATCAAATTAAAAGAAAATGCATTTGTAGTTATTTATCTGAAATGATAAGCCATGTTTAATGTCTGATTTTTCTCGATTAATATGCTGAGTCACTCGGTGTCTTCATTTGCAATACAAAAAAAACAAATCACTATATCCAAATCATTTATTGCTTCTTAGAATACACATATATTGTTTATTGGCAAATACAACGTAAACATCATTTCCCATATGACCGTAAGATCAGTATCCACACTGCCGATGTTTTATCACACCTCATTAATGAGGCGAGTGAAGGTGACAAAACGTATCCACGGTAGGTGTGATATTCACTATTGTACTATATAATTGCCTTTTTACCGAGGTCACCAATCCATTTACTATATAAATCCTTTTTACCGAGATTGTCATTTACCGACTTCACTGTAAATCGTTTGTTGACATCTGTTTCAATTTAACTGTATCTGGAAGAATAGGCTACACGGCTATATCTCTATGAAGTAAAGAGTTTTATCAAAACAATTTCATGCAAAACAACCATAACCATCATCATCATCAAACGGAAAAATGTTGAGGACGAAACCACTGTACACAAGTCAGACGAACCGGTAGATTGACGAAACCATCATAATTATGATAATTCTTCTATAATAACGATTTCTTACATCCAATATAGACACTATTTACTAACTTTGAGTGCAACAATATTGCGAGTATTGGATAAAAGGTAATTAAGTAATGTCATTTTAGTTCAAGATACCGACAGTGCATGCTTGATAAGCAACTATACCTGAAATTCTAACCCGTATATGACTGGTGCCTCGTCCTCCATTTTACGATTTTCCTCGTGCGGATATCTTTTCGTTCCAAGAACTTTCGTACTGAATTATATACGTTATATAATTTTCAAAATGTTATAATTTATATTTAATTTTGGAGACAACAGCAAAACAATTAATTTTTAAAAAGTTTTATTGGAAGATAATTATACTTAACTCAATATTAGAGGACTATTGGAATTTGCATACGCTATATACGAACTAGTTTCGAGCTAGTGATCTATTAGAGTTACCTCCCTTCTGAAAGGTTAAAAATCCATTTGTGAAGTTTGTTGACAGATCATAAATACTTACTTCAACCATTATCCGATGAACGTGTTTTATTGCAGGTCAGAAAAGGTTAATTTAATCTTCAGAAGTCAAAACCACAGGTGGTACAGTTGCCATTAGTCTAGACATCTAGGTACAGCTTTCTGAATAACGTAATTAAAATTATGTGTTTTTTTCTGCCACTAAGCTGGGCTCTATAGAACGCAGGTAACTCAACTATATGCGTTTTGTTGACGCACAGTGTCTCAAATGTAAATATTTTAAAAACAATTTACAGTTTTTTCATGAAGAATCAAATTACTCTGCAAGTAGAAACCAGAAGGCATCCATGATAGGCGCAGATGCTGTATACTGACTGGGAATATACCTAGAAATAGTATAACTACCTTTTACTCGATACCCTCGCATTATGGTTAAATGGGAATGAAATGGGAATGACGTTTCTCTATTGAAACTAGGAATATACCATTCTTAAACTGTCCTGTGGAAGAAGAAGTTTGCCAATGCTTAGTATGTTAGATACTGCTAGAACAGCCTGTGCTGGCCTCTAGTATGCACATTGTGGCTTTGGAGGAACCTGTCTGTGTTGATGTGTTTTCCTTGATAAGGACGCATTTACTGATATGAACCTTAAAACTGGGTAAAAAAAAGTCAAAATGTATAATGTTTATATAAATCTATCTAAGAAGAGTTTGAATATAATTTGTCTATGTTATTAGATTTTGTTTTACAATTGATGTTAGATAAATATGATTGAACTAAGCTAACAAATTTTTTATTTTTATATTTTTTCAAGATAAGAAGAACAAAAACACGTAACATGTCAAGTGGTGCACAAACTGGTGATGTTAATGATCTCTTGGAGGAGGAGACAGAGGAAGAAAAACAATTCCATTTAGCCAATCAGCAGTCAGCATTATTAACTGGTGGGGTCGCTATCGGAATTGTTCACTCCGCTACTACAGACACACTAGACTCAGTCTACCTGGACCCTCCAGCTTTAGACCAGGAAATGAATTTATCCGGTGAAGTTGACTTAGGTGAACAAAGAAATATCAAAGAAATAGGTGGAAACATTAATGCTACAAGTGAAAATGAGGCAAACAAAGTGAAAAATGATGATGTATTTGATATTACAAAGGAGAAGGAAAGAGAAAATGTAGCCACTGATATGGTTTCTTTTTCATTTGAAGGACATAATGATACTAACATTGCAGCTGGTACTACACAAGATTCACAGCCTTCATTGAGCAAATACTTTGGTGCAGCTTCTGATACAAAGGATCCATTTAGTGAGAATTTCTTTGATGCTATACCAGAAGGGGAAGTACTACAAGAAGATATTGTGAACAATTTTAATATACAAAGCGAGAATTTAGACACGGAAAATGCAATAGATACAATGTTGGAACTTACATTAGATGATTCAAAGGATATTTTGTCAGAAATAGATAACATGAAAGATCCTGCAGAAAATTCAAACAATAACCACCAATCAAATGATAAGTCCACGGTCGAAAGTGTTGATTTTGACCTTGAATTTGATGCTACAGAAAAAGTGGAAACACCAGTTGCTATTGAAGAGAAAGATAATTTTGAATCTTTTACTGCTGACTTAGCTGATACTGAAACACTCGATGCTCTCGGAATGTCTCCAGCTGCACCATCATTCATGACTGACAGAAACATACATGACTACTTCCGTCAGAGCAGCCAGTCTGACAGTGTTCCATCTCTGAACTTAACTAGACAGGTGTCTGTAGCCAGTGCCAAATCTGCCTCTAGTCAAGATCCTGGTTCTATTCCATCAGTATCACCGAGAGAGACCATTGAACAAAAAACAAATAATCTTGATATGTCAGAGTCTGCTGTGATGACTACACAAGATGCACTTTCCCAATCTCAGGCCACACATTCCGTGGAGATGCGTAAAAGAATGGAGTCTGCAGAAGCAACACCTACTCACCAGCCAATGTTCCCACCTTCTACTACATTGTCACCAGTAGACAGCCCTGTTCATCAGCAAGCTGCCAGGCAGTCATCCGGTACTTCTGTAGGTGGGTCAACAAAACCCTTTAGAAAAAACTTATAAGTTCACTAAATATAGTTTTGACAAAAATAGTAAAATTGTATAGCAGCCAGAAGGACAGTAATGTACTGGTGGATTTAGAGGTTGGAGAACAGTGGGTCCAAAGTTTTCAACATTCTCAATAATTTCTAGTTATTGATGACTTCATGTGTTTTATTAGATAACAGGGAAATCTATAGAAACCATACTTCATCAACATAAAACTTAAAACATGGGAAACTATAATTGTGGTCTAGGGGTCTGCCTCACTTGCTGAAGATCATGGGTTCGATCCCTTGTAGGGTCATACAAAAAAAGTGGTACTAGAAGCTTCCTCGCTTGGCTCTCAGCATTTAGAGGGTAATTCTTCCTCCTGTACGACCTGGTATCGGTAAACTGTGACTGGGTGGGGTATCATACCATGTGTCTGCGGCATGATACTTCAGTGTGACAGCGCTCAAGTAGCGATATAACTGAAAATTTGCTGAAAGTGAAGCTAAACACCATACAACAACAACAAAACATGGGAAATATATTGATTAGAGTAAATCAAACTTGCCTACAAAGTCTTTTTATATTTTTAAGTATCAAATAAATGTCAGTCAGTAGTCTGACTATAGATTCATTTGATTGAATCCCCGCCTGGCCACAGTGGCCTTGTTGAATGAAATACAATATTTTGTCTCATGTTCTTTATCAGTTACTTGCAGAGGTAGGTTTGCCTGAGTACTGGTAAACCTTCCAGAATCCAAGGAAAGAGTGGTTAGGTTAATTGATCTTCTGTAAGCCCACAATGGCATAAAAATGACTCAAAATATTCAAACAAATTAAACAATTAATCTATGTGATCTGATAATACAGGAATACCACGTTGATAAATGCTTCATTGTGTTCTATATATTGTAGAAGAACATCGTGTTTCAACATCTAGCATACCTACCAGCCCTGAGCATAGATTGTCAGCTTTCCAGAATTTCACAGACTCTGGTGTTGGCGATGATCCTTTTGCTGCAAGCCTACAGATGAGTGACTCAGATCGGCAACATGATGCCTGGATACCGTCGGAGGCTACGAAAAATATTCTTATTGCCATGGCAACACATCCAGTGGGTACATACATGCCAAATACAGAAATGTTGTGTTCACCGACATTAGTAATCACTGAACCTCAGGTATTTTCAAATATACATGTATTGTTATATATTTATTTCTTATCAATTAAAGAAATATTTATGACTATAATCTATTACTTTATTTCTATTCAGTAAGGTTATATGTGTATAAAAGAAAGAAGTGAGGGTTTAATGCTATTTTCAAGTTTTAAACATTATAGGTTAAATATATTGGGTGAGTCTGGTTAGCTCAATCAGTAGAGTATAAGACTATCAATCCATAGACCCTGTAATGATGTCAAATCCCTGCCCAGCCAGAGTCCCTGTTGAGATGGGTGTGCTCAAGTACTGGTCAGCCTTCAAAGAGTTGTTGGGTCTTTTAGCCCTCAGTGACATAAAAATGATGCTAAATATTCAAGCAAACAAATACCATATAAACAGCCATAAATATTGATGATGTATCAATATTGTTTGTATCAGTGGCTGCCCTACTAAATTAAATGCTTTGTCCTTGTATCCCAATCCCTAACTGGTTAACTGTTATACCTGGATGGCATAAAATGATTTTCTGGAATTCAATGGAACTAAACAAGAGCGATCGGTACCTAGCTTAATTGTACATATTGTTGGCATGTTGTACCCGAATATTTTTTCAATGAGTAGTGACTGAATTTTTCAGACATTTTTTTTGTTGCTGTTTCTCGGCAACCATTGGCTGCAATTCAGTGACACTTCGCAAAAATGATTGGTTACTCTAATTGGGTCACTGTGTCAAAGCAGGCAACAAAAGGGTGCAATAACTGTCTGGGCGCCATCTGGGGGTATTTAGCACCTACAGTGATATTTCTAGTTTAGCCTGGCTTCTAGTTCACCAACATGTATTATCTCGTAATGAACCAGAGAAGGACTACCGTGCTATCACAATTGGCAAATTTTCACACATTTAAGGCTTGTTCGAACTGTAAACTTAGCTGGAAGATAAGTGAGACAGCTTCTTGGACAAATGAAAGTTGTATGACACCAATAAAAAGGAAGATGTCAGGTTCACACTTCATAGACGAAAACAAGTAAAGATGTATACTGAACAGAACAAGCTAACCTGCCGCCTGACATTTTATGTACCTGACATTTTATGTATTTTCTCATAAAGTATCGAAGTAATTTCCTTGAAAGTAAGTCTTGAATCAGAAAGAACATTTAGGTTATGCAGAATCAAAACATAAATGTCTGTTAATGTCACAAACAAATCTCAATAACGCTACTCATAATTGACGAATATATTGGAAACTGAAAGTGCCAGGTTAGCTGTTCCTTTCAGTATATATATATTTAAAAATAATCTATCAACCAGTGAATGTAATAATGTGAAATGAACATGACAAAAAATGATAAAATTTACATTTCATCCATTTGGAAGATTCCAACCTCTCTGCAGAGATCGGTAGTAATTCTATATTTACCTGAAATTGGTTTTAAACTACTAGTGAGTCATATTGGATGATATGGCACATCTTTTTTCAAGATTATAATGTTTTGATTATTTGATAAATTTACAGGGTGATCCAGTGAGAGACCTAGTTTACAGGTACATGGGAGAACAGGAGGCATTGAAAAGACAAGTCCTCAATTCTGACAAAGTCTCCAAAGATTTTGAAGGTCTTCAGAAACTCATGGTGTGTACTTACTGTATTACCTACCTCCACCCTTTCTTTCTCACAAATTCTTTCTATAAATATACAAACATATGACTGGATTAGCTTAATGAATTTTTAATGAGTAAGTTCTGCAGTTTCTCACCATGTACAAAACCAAAATGTGAAATGTTTTTAATGAGCCTCTGATTGTCCCCCTTGTGAGTGCTCACATCTCACTAATGCAGTTGTCTGCCAAAGAGAACGTGTATGGTTGTATCAACCATCCAGTCAGAGTGTCTGACTTAATTTTTGAGCATTGTTTTTGCTTAGTTTAAACTTATTTATTTTACTTTGATTGTGAAACAAGTTATAACAACTGAGACAAATCACACTTGGAATCTTCCGGTGTAGAACCAGTACTAAGCATATGTGGAAAAAGTGTCTTGCTCGAGGAAACCGCACATAGCCGTGGCGGAGGATTGAACCGTTACTTTTGGATTTCATTTACTTTATTGATATACTAATGGATAAAACTAGAATGCTAAAATAAAGAAGAAAATACAAATTCAGAAGATCATCAAACATTTGCATGACAGTAAGTTAGTTGTATAAAATTTGATCTCTATAAAAATATTGAAATCTCCTGTTTTCCCAATTAAATACAATAACCAATAATTTATCGATTTATAAAAATCAATAATTAATCATGACTATTGGAATCAATTTTTACCATAACTGTCTACACTGAAACCAGAATCCTGTATTCGCGCAAATGTTAATGCATATAGTAACTGTTTATGTCCGCAGACAAATGTAGTAAAAACATTCTTGTTTCTTTGCAAACACTGGATGCCATATAACCAACCTGTAATGTGTTAAAAATGGTATTCTGTTTAAACAGAGTTCAGTCCAGCTTTGACATTACCGGGATACTGTTTTGTTGAATTAGGCATCTCATCTGATCTTGAGTTTTTCTATAAAATTTTCCATATATCAGTCAAATATTTCATTAACATAGTAAGATAATGATGGTATTTATATCACTATAATGTGACTTATGTAAAGATTCGCATATGTGACATATGTACTATTGAATTATTTACAAACAGGCAAGTGGATGTTACCGGTCGGCCATAGATATGTGTGGGCGGTTATTGACCGAGGCTGGACAAGCAGAAAAAGGAGAAGAACCCACAGTACACACACCGGACACCCTTAAGGTAAATTATAAAAATTTGTCTCATGAGCATTTAGGTTTCATGTAAAACCATTTATATTACATGATTTTCCATTTATATTACATGTTAAACCATTAATATTACATAAGTTTCCATTTATATTACATGTAAAACCATTTATATTACATATTACATGTTTTTCCATTTATATTACAAATTACATGATTTTCCATTTATATTACATGTAAAACCATTTATATTACATGTAAAACCATTTATATTACATGTAAAACAATGACTCATACATGACGCTAGTGTATTGCCGGGTCAGGTTAACTCAGTCAGTAGCAAGCCTGACTATCATTCCAGGGGCTATCACTTCGGATTTCAGCCTGGTTACATTCTCCGTGATGATTGATTTACGAACAGCATTGCATGTCATTGTCATTTGTCTCACACCACTGATTCAAGTGGGAATGTTTTCGTTTACTTGCGGAGATGGGGTGTGCTCTAGTATTGGTTAACCTTCCAAGATTGCAGGAAAGAGTGGTTAGGTTAACTGATCATCTGTTAATCCTTGATGGCATTAAATTGACACTTTAACATTCAAACAAAACAATGGCTTCAAGTGGTTATACACAAGTGCCATCCGATTCTATCATTATTTTTTTTTTATGATTTTGAATGGGTATTTTTACACCATTATCAACACATTACAGGTTATATATATGTATTGCATCAAGATATATTGGTGAGGGAAGACCTCAGAATGAACAAGTAGAATCACTGTCCTTCCCCAAGTAACTGACAAACTTCCTCCATCCATAATTAATTGGCAAACTACACAGAATTATTTTTGGACCAAGCTAGACTGAAACAACGACCTCAGCTATGAAAAGTTAATAATCATCCTGAGACCACTCAACCATGTGGAGGGAGACCCTTTGAATGACTCTCCTGCAGGTCTCCGTTAAGTCACCTAGTACCTATTTGTTTAATGTTTCATAGCTGTGGCACTGCAGACTGAGCCTCATGACAAAACTACGCATGTACAGTGTAGTCGAGTCGGAATTTGTGGCGTTCCTGAACCTGGATTCTCCTGATATCTACTATGAGTTTTATCCCCAGCTCTACCCAGGAAAGAGAGGTATAATGTCTTGTTTATATTTATTAATGTACTTGGACCAAAATTGAAATATTGTGTTTGCTGTCTCCCTACCTACCCATCAAAAAAGCTGCATACTCAAAATCTTTTTTATTTCATCTGGGCATTTGCATTAATGTGTGTGACACTTATTGCATTTTTTTAACAATCGTATTTTGTTAATATTGAAAAAAAATATCCTACTTATTTACTTAATTTTTAACCAGGTTTTTTAAAGTCGAAAACGGATGGGCGGCGTCAAGTTTTTCGTTTCCGTTCAATAACTAGAGTATTTTTCATCGGAACTGAACCAAACTTTCACAGAGTGTGTACCTCTATAAAATCTAGGCCATGGTCAATAACCAGCCAATACGGACCATTATCTTTAGAGTTATGGCCCTTTAATTAGTCAAAAATGCTAAAATTGCCTGTTTCCGCTCATTAACTAGAGTATTCTTTATCTGAACTGAAGCCAACTGACACAAAGTGTGTATCTCTATAAAATCTTAGCCAAATTCGATAACCAGCCAATTCTGACCATTATCTTTAGAGTTATGGCACTTTAATTAGTCAAAAATGCTAAAATTTATACAATTTTTCCAGCGGTAAAGAAAAAATAATCTTTTACATTTGTTATTTTGATAAAGATACTAAAAAAGTTTGGATTGATGTATTGATATATATTAAAATGAAACTCCATTAACATGCACATTTTTGTCTTGAAAATGGTTTGCGGTGCCCTTGCTTAGTTGATAGTCATGAGGTAAAAAATATTATAAAAAATAAATGATTTATTAGAGAAATGTACAGGTCTGTTTAAAATTTTTACAACACAGCTGAATTGCTCATAAAGTTTGATTCATTTTGTAATATATTTGTAGAATCAAACATCGTGTTTAAGAAATAGTTGCCATCTGTTGAGCATGTGTGACTTACCTCCTATCGGTGGGCACTGGAAACAATACCACCACTTAAGCTTCAATGCAAAATATGAAAATATTGATGTATTATTTTATGAATATGCATGTTTGTTTCCAAGTATAATCACAGTACATCTTTCATTATGTGAATTACGGAAGAAATATTTTAGCCTAACAAACAGTGAATAGCACAGAAACAAGAGAAAAACTTTATTTCATGCTATTTTAACAAAACTATTGCATCAGTGTTTTACAAATAAAAAAACAAAATTTGAATTGTATGCTTTTTTATTTTATGCTTCAATGTACATAAAATTCTGGCATGAAATAGAGTTATGATGTACATTCAAACCTGTGCTAAAGACCACCTCTGAATAAAGGCCACACCTATAATACCTGCTTATAAGGGCCACTATTTCCTATTCTGGTTCAACCATAGTGTAAATATACCTGTGTTGAGAATGTGTTGTTTTAGTAATCCTTGTTTACTTGCAATAATGTTCTTTGTTTATCACTGTATTAATCTTGCATAACATATTTTAACCTGATTTCGTTTTCCTTGAACTAAGTTACAGAATAGCTAAAATGTTTGAAAAACATGGTTTTCGGGGAATTTCCACGTCTCTTGTTGAAAACTAAGATTGGTAAACAACAGACAAACATTATTTTGATGCTGGCCTTAAGTGAAGGTGAAGGATAGGTGTTTGATGATTGTGTCAGAGGTTATAATCCCAGACTTGACCCAAACGTCCCCTCAAAAACAAGATCCTGTTCTTATTCTTACCTGTATACTAACTCAAAGGCAATTTATAAAAATTCTGAGCCAGCTTAGCAATTGAGCTGATATTTATTACATGCATATGAAATTAATTTACTATTTGATTGATGAATCATTTTTTCTAGTGATTGTTTCTCGAGTCAGCTTCTCTGAATAAATGGGAACTAGTCATTGACTTGCAGAAATAAGATTAAGTTTTTACCAATTAAGTGGCTAGTGGATCCCAAGAGTAGTGGTTACTTTGACTGTCGTTATATAGCTAAAATTCTGTGCGGAACATGTGCAAAACCCCAAACAAGGAAGACATTGCACTAGATTGGTCCGAGTTGAGAAAAACATCACAATTAATGATAAATAAATAGGTTAAAGAAAACAAATTGTTAAGTATTCAGTTCAGTTATGTTAGTCTGTTTGTCCATCAATGTATGCACGTACATATATACGAATAAGAATATGCGTAAAATCATGTTGTATTAATTACTTTCATGTACAGGTTCGATGGTATCGTTTGGTATGAGATTGATGCATGCAGAGTTACCCCATCACCTTGGTAGATCTCAGGAGACCCTGGACAGACTTTACTATATGCTTGCCATTACTCAGAAGGTTAGAGTTTATATTTTCTAAATTTTATATTTTCAAGATTTTACATTTTTTAGAATTTACATTCTATAGGCAGTTAGTGTTGTTAGAAGGTGAATACTGTGTTTGTAAAACATAGCTGTTTTAAATCATCATTTTGTTTCACTATGGTCGTCTGTGTGCCATTTGTCAATTCATTTCATCATTAACATGGAGCATAAAAGTTAATGAGGACATCAACTTGTAAACGCATTAAAGTGAAGACACTGAACATATTGATTAACTGCTGAATTTTGCTAGAAGATAATTTTATGTTCTATTTAAAATAAGTTAAATTAGCCTTTCAACTGCAAGTTTTTGCATAAAAAACTTTTTAAAGTATTATTTTTTGATAGCAGACTGAAGCGCTTGATATGCAAGTAAAATCTTAAAACATAGAAAATTGTAGCCTTTCACAATATGTGACAATGCTAAATTTATACTAAATATCCTGTTTGTGTTTCTAGATAATGAAGAACCTGCAGAATGGCCTATGTGAAGATGGAAATGCGATCACAATATCAGCTGAAAGTAAACAAGGTAACAAGTACCAAAATCTTATATAAAAGTTACTAATATAGACAATTAGCTGGGTTCTTTTAGTTATGGATACATGGCTTAAAGAGGCCTCGCCTATATCACTGATATATTTTGGATCATAGCTATTAAACTGCAGATTGATATCAAACATCATATATTATAGTTATTCTACTTTATAATAAATAACTTATTATGTATTTTGTCTCAGTAGTGTTGTTGACCAAATACTAAATCATGTTCCGCTATAAAGTTGCTCATTGGCCAGTATCGGGTTATGCTAAAACATTGACGAATATTATATTATTGAACAGAAAGTTTAAGGTGATGCAAAAAAATGTTGTTTAAAATAATAAAATGGACATCTGCAATATAATTACTGCTGTTTGCTTTTCTTTATGTAAATACCACATTTATTTTTTATATTACAAATTAAATGACATTGTGGTCAGTACATACAAACATGAGCACATAACATATTCAGACTGACCAGTCACCATCATAAGCTAGAGATATGAATTCATTAAATTTCTTGTTTATAATATTTGAACAGTTCGTGTTTATATTCAAGTATCTAGATCAATTTGATATTTTGTTATTTTAAGAAATACTAAATGTCCAGTTTGTTTGTATATTAAGTGTCATTTTTATGCCATAGAGGGCTGACACAGGATCAGTAACCTAACCACCCTTCATTGGATCCTAGAAGGTTAACCAGTACTTGAGCACACTCATCTCTGCAAGAAACGGATTACTTTCCCACTTGAATCGTAGGTGAGAGACACACGATTATGAGACGGCATGCTGTATATCAATCATCAAGGAGACTTGCCGGGCGTTTGTTAAACTGACATCCCCTTGTCTGATAGTTAATGCAAGGAAAACATTTTGTATTTTACTCATAAACACAGTCCTGCTATGGTCATCATTATGACCAAAATCATCACCTGCATCACAGGTAACGTCATCTTCAACACCCCATCATCATCAGCATGTTATCTTATAATTGCAGCATCCATGGAACTGTGGCAGGAGAGGGAAAAACAAGTGTTATACTGTATAGGGAACACTCTCGTTTCTCTGAGGGTATGTATGATGTACTTAACAATAAAAATAACAAAGTTTATTCATCTGTTATTCTTTTATATATATGTTAATATAGGTTAATATAGTGGAAATTATGAAATATAAAAGGTATAAAAATGAAAATGGTCTCAAGATCACTTACCTCTCACTGATTAGATTGGAGATTAGGAGTACAGACTTCTGTTTCACCAACATTTACTTGAATACTTAAAAATTTAACATTAATTTTGACTGATTATTTGTATACTATATAATCAGTATTAATGAAATTATATGCAGTTTTACTGGAACCAGCCTAAAACCATGATCAGCTGACTGTTTTTCTTAAATTTAAATATTTAAGTAAATACCTACATATGTTGTTGAAACAAGAGCCAGTTCAATTAAAAAAAAAATGTGAGAAAGTTTATCAGTTACCTGCGGAATGGTCATGTTCTACTCAGATCTATTCTTCCCCCCACTAAAATTGCTAGATGCCAAATGTAATATGTAATGTACAGTTATTGTAGAACTTTGTTGACTCAAACACAGATGGCTGAAACAGCGTATACAGCTCAAACGGCTTATCTGGACCAAGCCGAATTCCTGTTTTGATGTATGTACATGTATGGTATGATGTTAAACAGTACTTGACTCGAACAACCCTTAAGTCAGACGATTTTGTCCAGTCCTATCAGATTTGAGCCATCGATGTTCTACTGTATTGAAAATGGTGTTAACCCTATTTAAAAAATGATGTTAACTCCATAAGCATTTTCTTGGACCCTTCCAAAGTGAAAGCATTAATTCACCACGTATCAGCAAATATTAACTGACAGAGTGGAAAACAATGCAGGAAGTGTCTTCCTGCACTTTTTTCAAAAGCCTTCTGTGATTGGAAAATGCGTATCTATGGCGTAAAGAGTAAAACAGTAAATGGTCAGAAATTTGTGGTCTAATCAATATCAGAATAAATTGTAAATTAGAGGGCAGAATGGTGACACAGTTTGACAGATGAGTGTACCCGTTTCCAGCCACATCATGACACCTACATCTGCATCATACAGAGTAATCAGAACTGGCCCACTGATCACTGTAAAATAAATTAAAGTTTATGTATGAACTATATTCAGGATTACGATGCTGCGTTGACCGTGTACGAGATATTACTGGAGAAGGATAGTACACACAAAACTGGGCTGCTAAGCGGTATTGGGCGTATACATCTACAGGTGAGTTGCATTATCATGGAAGATAAAAAAAGAAACAATCTGTAACCTCAGTAGACCCAGAAGTTTGTCAGTGCAATGTGTGTGTCATTCTCTCCCAGGGTTCATTTTCGCTGCGCTCCATTGACCTTAATCAGCATCTCAACTTTTGCAATATCAAATCTAATCAGTGTAACACAATTGACGAAATTATGACATGGCAGTTCTACATTATTTTGTTCATACCAAATCAGCATTTATACTTCCATATTTGCTTAAATAAACAGTTTTAAACTAGGTGTTGGATTATTTTGTGTGGAAGTAAATGTAATTATGTTAAAATCATCAGTTCTTAATTTTGTTAATGTACAAGTGATTACGAAAAGTTTTGAAATTGCAAAAATATTACAAACTTTGAGACATTGACAGAGGTTAAAGGGGCATAGCACAATGCACCCTGAGAAAGATTACACATTCATGTCTTAGCTGATAAAACACGACTCCATTCAAAATGACAATTACAGGTCATTAATTTTTCTTTAATATTGAGAATACTGCCTACATTCACATGCATGCTCTGAGACCATAATTTTATCATCTCCACAGTAGGTTTCAATTATGTAGGACATGATAGAGTTGTACGTTATATGGAAATATTGCAGCCATGGAGGGCAAAAATGTAGAGCACCTATATGGCATGCAGAAGGTTGCAGGTTCAATCTCAAATGGGTACATGTAATACTAAAGGTTTAAAAAAAAAGGTTCTTGTCTTCTTTTCTTGGTGCTTAGCATACGGAAGATAGCTCTATGCCAGGCTGGGCCTAGTGTAAGGAAAATGTGACCATTGGATATCATTCTGTGTGTTTGTGGCATGATGTTTGGGTATAACAATGATTGGAATACGGGCTTGAGCTGACACCATTATCATACGACTGCCGACACAAATGCCTCCGCCATTGGTCAGAAACCAGATTTTTACAGAAAATTATGTCAAAAAGAGGCCTCAACTCAAGTAAAATTTGATTGACGTCAACATAAATCGAACATGATCTGTATTTTATAATGACCCTTCACAATTCTTCAAATGGTGGGGGCATAAAAATTGTTGAAAGTGATGCTTAAGACAGTAATATTATACAGAGCATGTGCCAACAAACTTGCTGGAATTGCTTCTTTATAAACAGTACTAGGTATTATGTGTGTAGACATTATATGCTTGTGTAATATTTGTTTCTCCTTCAGATTGGGAACCTTCAGAAAGCAATGGAGTATTTTCAGGAGGTCAGAACTGCCGCAGATCCTAACGATGAGACAGCCATAACAACATTTATGTTGAATAGGTGACCATCTTATTTTTTATTTAATTGTTATGTCATACTAGTCTTGTTTTGTGACTAAGGAAAATAATTTATAAGCAAGTATTTTGAATATTATTAGCGTCTTGCCACTACACTGTTGCAACCCCTTTTTTAGTGACAGTAACTCAATTCTTGCATGAAAAAAGTTTAAAAAAATGAATCAAGGGACAGTGATTTCTTGCTGCAGATCAAAAGACGAAAAGATTAAATAGCATATATTGCAATAAGACATCACCGGCATTAAAAATAAGTGTCTTTTATTGGATTTTAAAGGATGAATGTCTTTTAGAGCATTTGAGGACTATTTTTTTATGCCACCCCAAAATTTTTCGGGTGGCATATTGTAATCGCAGCATCGGTCCGTCCTTCTGGTATTTCTTGTCCAACCTGTAACTTTGTCATGCACGGATGGATTTTGTTAATACTTGCTTTAAATGATCAACATAACATGACAACTTGTTGCGAATAAGACCCACATCCGTACCTCAAAGGTCAAGGTCACACTTTGAGTTTGTTTGACAACACTTTGAGTCTGTGTGAGATTTCGTGTCTGGCCTGTAACTTTGTCATGCATTAATGGATTTTATAAATACTTGCTACAAACGATCAACATAACATGATGACATGTTGCGAATAAGACTTACACCCTTACCTCAAAGGTCAAGTTCACACTTTGAGTCTGTGTGGGATTTTGTGTCCGACCTGTAACTTTGTCATGCATAAATAGATTTTGTTAAAACTTGCTACAAATGATCAACATAACAAGATGACATGTCGAGCGTTACACCCAGACTCCCACTTCAAAGGTCATGGTCACAATTTAACTTTGTTTGATGACACTTTCAGTGTGATTGATATTTCGTGTCCAGCCTGTAACTTTGTGATGCATAGATTGATTTTTATAAATACTTGCTACTAATGATCAACATAACATGATTTGTCGCACTTAACACCCTGACCCCCACTTCAAAGGTCAAGGTCACAATTTAACTTTGTTTGACAACGCCTATGGATAAATTTCAAAAACACATGACTCAGTTGATCAACATGACATAGTTAAGTATCGTATGTAAGACCCAGAACCTTTCATCAAAGGTCAAGGTCACACTGTCAATTTGTTTGATATTGTGTGTCTGGTCTGTAACTTTGTTTTTAAAATGGCTCAATTGATCAAGATGACATGACGACGTGTCACACGCAAGACTTAGACCCATACCTCAAAGGTCAAGGTCACTTTGAGTTTGTATTTGACAACACTTGGAGTCTGTTTGAGATTTCAAGTCCTTCCTGTAACTTTATCATACATGGATGGATTTCAAAAACACTTGGCTCAATTTATCAATTGATCAACATGACATGACAATGTGTCACGTTAAGACCCAGAACCTTACCTGAAGGTCACATTTTTAGTTTGTTTGATATTTCATAACTGGTCTGTAACTTTGTCTTACATGATAGCTTGACATAAGTCAGGCAATTACATTAGTTTTTTTATATCACTTGTCCAGTCGGACAAGTATTTCTAAAATCTGCTTGTCCTGACAAAAAACAACTTGTCCTACTTTATTCTAGAATTATGGTACTAGTCTTATGGATATAAATAAACTAAATAAACAGTTTTATTAAGGTTAAAAAATAGGGGATTTGCTTAAAAGTGATGCTTCGTTTAATTTCTGAATTTTCACTTGTCCAGTGGGGCAAGCAGCCTTACATACCCACAGTTCAGTTGTCTTGGACAGTCAGATGAGCATTAATGTAAAGCCCTGCACAAGTGATCAGCATGTTATGATAGTGAGTCACCTGCTTTTACCTGTAGAAATACAAAGACCATTACATCAGATGTCAAGGTCAAGGGTATACAAAGGTCAAGGTCATGCTTTAATGTTAAAAAAATGTGAAATTGCATGTCTGAAACGTCATTCCATTACTCTTGATATTCATGGATACATCGCTACCTATTATAACATATATTGTTATTTTCACAGACCATTTTGGGGGGCATGCGACACTTATGCTAGGTTTCAACTATCACAATTCGCGGCACGTTTGAAATCGTGGTGAAGATGATATGATGACATGTCACATGTAAGACCTAGACCTGTACCTCAAAGGTCAAGGTCACACTATGAGATTTTTCAATTGATCAACATGACATGACGACGTGTCATGTTAAGACCCACAACCTCACCTCAAGATCACACTTTCAGTTAGTTTGATATTTCATGTCTGGTCTGTAACTTTGTCTTACATGGAGGGATTTTAAAATAGTTTGACACAAGTGATCAGCATGTCATGCTGATGTGTCACCTATTTTTACCTGTAGAAATACCAAGACCATTACATCAGATGTCAAGGTTAAGGTTATGCAAAGGTCAAGGTCACGCGTTAATGTAAAAAACAACAACATGAAATTGCCTGTCAAGTCTGAAACGTCAGTCCATTACTTTTGATATTCATGGATCGCTACCTATTATAACATATATTGTTATTTTCACAAACCATTTTGGGGGGCATGCGACACTTATGCTAGGTTTCAACTATTACAATTCGCGGCACGTTTGAAATCGTGGTCTTAATCGTGGTGATCCTATCAGATCTTATCAGATATTGAGGTCAGTCGTGGCAATCGTGTTAATCGTAGAAATTTTTTGAACTGTTCAAAAATTTTCTACGATCAATTGTCAATTGGGATCATGTTATTGCATCGTAACAAAGCGCAACAGATTGCTCATGCTTCCAAATCGTGGAGATCGGGATCGATCTTAGACAAGACAAACACCATGCTCTTTTGAGATGTGTTGCGATCTCCCATGAATGCCTCGTTGTCATCATCCCCAACTCCTGCCATCATCAATGGTTGAGGGTTGTAGTGTTCTCTCTGTAAAAGTTCAAGAAACAATAAAGTCCATGGTCAGTTGGACTGTATATATACCCGTCGGGATCCAGTTGTAGCTCAAATCGTGATCACCCTCGTGAAAGACATCGCAACCACAATCGTAACAGAGCGTATCTGTTTGTGATGAACGTATCGGATCGTATCTGCATGTACCAGATCGTCCCAATTTGGGTCCCCGGATCGTGATGATCCTGTCAGATCGAGACTCGATTGAAACAATCCTATCGGGACGCATGTGATCATATCTGAATGGGAGATCAGACCGTGACAGATTGTGACACCTGAAATATACAAATCGTGAGCAGATCGCATACGAGTGCAACAGATTGTATCAGAACGTATCGGCTCTCATCACCTTGTATCCAAACCTGAAATTTCAGAGAAATTCCATGATCAGCTACAAATGGCCAATAGTGGCGTTTGCAACGGATCGCACGACAGTGGGAATCTAGCATTACCAGTGACATTTCTTGTTTAAAATAAATTTTTGAGGTATCACAGCACTATTTAAAACAAAAAACATGCTGGTCAGCCAACCAGCGCATTTTTATGATCAGATATATTCTTATTATGGTGGGAAAAATATTTAAAAAACTGTTCTATGTGGATTATTTTTTACCGTGGAAAGCCTAGCACATGGAGCACTGTTCATTATACACCTTATCAGGATAATTGTGATTTATTTATAAAGTATTTTGGCCAACAGTTACAATTTGATTTTTACAACTTCTTCCTGCTGTGTTTCAGGGGATTTGAATCCATGTGCCAGAACAATTTCTCCGAGGCTTACCAACATTTCAAATTAGCTGTTGAGGCTGACCCAACTAATACTTCAGTAAGTAAAAGTCAGTGGAGTGATTTTTAAGTTCACAAATTTCCACACAAATCAAAATTCCATACATTTTTTTATATATCTGGCCTGTCAATGAAACATATTTTAAGTATTTCCAAGATTTATACCAGGTACAGAAATTTCAACCTAAATTCCGGTATATGTGACTTTTCCTGCCTCCCTAAGGATATGATGCAACACTATTGAGTTTGCTGTGTTTATATCAAAGGCATGTTTACTGTTGAAATGTTGATTTATTTTACTATACTTTAAAAGTATAAACAGTTTACATTAAAATTGAAAAACACAGAGTTATGTTTGTATGCAATAAAATGAATGTTCCAGTGGTTTTTTTTGGTTCCTGTAGAAAATTTGGTTCCTTGGGATAAAGCTTTTATGGGAGTGTATCAGAGAAAAACACTTAAATTGTGTTAAGAAATAAAATTATTAATTAGATGGATAAAAAGCATCTCATTATCATTAATAAATAAAATCTGAATGGTTTGGTATGTCAAATCCGCCAAAGTGTGACAAAATCAATACAGTCATATATTTAAATTGGAGTGGTAAATTTGAAATGAAATCCACGTTCTAAAAAAACCAGCACTTGAATACTGCTTGACAACCTTCACATTGTCATATTGACTCTTTTTCTGAGATGAAACAATATTAACTTTGTGTACACCTGTATATCAGATGAAATTGAAATTAAAATGAAATCACACGGCTTATTTAAAGGGATGATATTGGCATGTTACCTTCAATTCCCTGTTCTTAATACACACGCCCAGCATGAAGATACATTTATAACTTAGAAATATACGCCTCTAAAGTGTCTAATTGCATAACCTCTTTATTTCAAACATCAGGTTTCTGAAGCCAAGTTTTTGTTTTTGTTTACATTTGCCATTTTCAACGAACCGCTTTCGGGTTTCCGATCAATCATCAGATAAGATCGTGAAGACTCATTCCTGATCTCGTTTTCAAGGCTTTGTTCAGGAAGTTTATGGGGTTCAATGTAAACATTGCCCAATACTTTATTGCGGGACATATTAAAGTTTTGGCCAATATTCAATTACTGTTAATTTGATGACTTTAAAGTAAATATCATTAACTTTCATGGGGTACTAATTTTCGTGGATTTCGTGGGAAGCCTAGACAAGGAAATCAAATACCTACGAACTTAGTTTTAAAAATACGCAGTAATGTAATGTCATTGCTGTCAATATAAATTACCTCTCTTTTCATATGCCTATGTGCATCACATTGTGGTAAGTAATCCATCCTTTATTTATATATTTTCTTTCGTCATATTGCATCAATATTTACTTGATGATTTTGTAAATAGTGCAAGAATTTTTTATTACACACATCATCTTTAATTCATTGACGTGTGTGTGTAGCGAGATGTGTTATAATTTACTCTACTTCAATCAAATGAGTTGCTAAAAATAGACCGTCACCTTGCAGCAAAATGCTATGGAGTTGAAAAAATGTGATATATAGGCCTACTGTAAACATTGTAAAAAAAAGTGCAAAACATTGTAAATGGACAGTATTGCGTGCGTACAACGAAAAAACTAAAACACAAGTTTCAAGTGAAGTAATATCTTCTAAACTTGTTTCATTTTATGATTAAATATATGGTGATACATTTTTAATGAATAAAACAAACAAATCTCTTTAAAGATGCAGCACATTAATTTACTATCCAGTTTCACAGTCACGTGACGTGACACTATTGTTATTTACACTAGGCCTGCGTTCTGAAACTCTTTCTGGATTAGATGTCATTCTTCTCCTTTCCTCACCTGGTGTTTGCATAACAATTAGTTCTATATCGTAATTGTATATTAGGGTGATAATTGCATGTGTCAACTCTGATTGGCACAGTGGGGTGAGATAAACCCTGACGCACACTGCATACAGGTAAAGTCTGGATTAACAGTTTGTTTGTGTTACTTGCCAATATAATCCATTTAATACATTACAAAATATGTTGCAATTTTAAGCGAGAAATTTATTTTAGTCTAACCTAGGTGTCTAGCCAAAGTAAGGAAAAACCCTTTTCAATATATTATTTTTGTTTGTTTAAATAGATATCCTTTTGGTAATACGGGGGTTAGCAAGTATAAATAAGCATGACATATTTGAAAAAACATTACCCTATTTTAAACTTTTAGAAAAATTATGATATAATCCCTTTAATGCTAATTCAATGAAATAAACATTATATTTCAGCATTAATTCTCTTTACAAATTTTCTCTGTATTTCTAACAGGCTGTCAATAATATGTCCGTCTGCTGTCTGTACCTTGGAAAGCTGAAGGAGGCGCTGAAATCTCTGGAGGCCTTGGTTCACGGCAGTCCAGACAAGAACCTTCACGAGGGCATCTTGTTTAACCTCTGTACTTTGTATGAACTTGAGTCATCCAGGGCTCTTCACAAGAAACAAGCTCTACTAGATCTTGTCAGCAAACATAAAGGCGATGGATTCCCGGTGGTATGCTTGAAGATGGCCTAGTAGTGTTAATATTGAATTAATTTTGCGGACCTTAAACTCATATGCATAAAAGTGGGGAATAATGTTATCTAGTGATTTTCGCTTATTTAAGACAACCACTGCACATGGGTTAACATAATAGACATGGACACCTCTGCTATGTCGGTAAATTTTACCGAAAATTGATTTAAAAAAAAAGAGGCTATAACTCTAGTACAATTTGACCAACATTGACAAATATCAAGCTTGACCTGTATTTTATTATACAGCAAAACACAGAATATTAAATACATCGACCCTTTCAGAAGTTATTCAGCAGAAACCAGTTTTTAACAAAATATTTAGTAAAAAAGGGGTCCATACTTGTGTATAATTTGACCAACATTGACAGATATCAAACTTGACTGGTATTTTATATTAATAATACAGCTACAGACAAAATATTTTTTATACAGAAATTCTTTCAGTTATTTGATCAGAAACCAATTTGACCTCAAATGCACAAACGGTTGATCAGTGAACGGACTGACAGACTTAATGGCCCTTCACCATTCTTCGATAAGGATATAAAAATAACCTGTATTGGTAGGCTGCAACTTTACCATACCAAATCACCTTTTTATTCTATATATACAGTAAATTAGTTTATTGGTTGGAATAATTCATTTGCTCATTTGTTAATAATAAATGGGACCATGATTCATTTTTATTATTTTCATGTTATTTGATTATGAATAATCTTGATTAATTAATGATGTAAACATTGAATGTTTTGTTGTCTAAAACAGATTATATCAGGAATTTATAAAGAATGTTGTTTATGAAAAATGTCATTAAAAATATGTATTTCCAGTATATGATTATCAAAAATCCATTTTATGATTAATTATAACGACACCGCTTCATCAGTATGTTAAATTCCCTTCTTATGCAATAACAAAGCGTTAATTATATATATAATCTACCTACAGTCAGATTGATAAAATTCTGCTTGTTTTAAATTCAGTGCAGATAGCCCATTTGCTACACATGTATAATTTTTTTATGGATGATTTGTAGCGATTTTTAATCTTCTATATACATGTCCGATGTCTTTGTTAATTTTTGACTCCTTCCATAAATTATTTTGAGAGCTACTAATTTTACCTTTTGCCTAGCATTTGGTAAATGGCCATTATTTTATATACACTTCACATAGATTATGAAATTGTTACACAACTATTGTATTCATATAAAATTTGTCAATTATGCTTCTTTAAATCTCTTGCATGAAAATATGTATTATATACAAAGTTTTGTGTTGCAATTCATATTAATTTGACTTCCTAAAAATTGTAAGAAATGTTAAGTGAACTAGTCGGACTTTATATGTATGTTCATGTAATTGAATTTTAAGAAAAACATTTTGATTGTTATTATATGTAGTAATTTACTTTTAGCTTTATTGTGATGTAAGCTCAATGCTTATTTGAAGTACTTTCGTATCCGCCAGTACCAAGCGTTGCTTATTGAGAGGCATCGGGTCAAGCCTGGGCTCTGGGCTCAAAATTGTAACCTCTGGCGCGAGCGACCAACACTCTACCCATGACACTGCCCCACCCCCCCCCTTATCATGTAATTGGATTGTAAGAAAATGGTCACTTTGATTGCTATTATATTAATGGTTCATGTAATTGAATGTTATTCATGAAATTGAATGGCACACTTTGATTTGTTATTATATATATGGTTTCTGTAATTGAATGTTATTCATGTAATTGAATGTAATTCATGTAATTGAATGTCATACTTTGATTATTAGTGAGTTGTCTTTAATTAACCAGTTCAGTACCAAAATGAATGGAAACAAAAAAAAAGTTTGTATTAATAATTGTATTTAATATTTACCACTTTAACCAAATAAGAACAAAGTACTATTATACATGTATATCAGTTATCCAAGAAAACCACTTGTTGTTGAATTCTTCCACACCTATACATGGACTCTTTTCCACTTTGCTCTGAAATTAAAAATGTTTGTTAAATTTATTAACTATAAATATATTGAGTAAACACAATGTTTGACTGGCTTTTTTAATGTCCATTGGAATATAGGACTGTTTCCAACAAAGTGAACATTTTAAGACAGTTAGTTATTAATTTAAATTTTCACAATTTCAAATAAACACATGCAGGTTAGCTTTATACCAATATTTGCTGCAAATCGGCAGAACTAAAAGAAAACAAAAACTATTTAGCGGATCTTGATTTTACAGCTGTGTTACTTTTATCAGAGTTGCCAGTTATACATTGTGGTAAGTTAGTTATGTCATTCCCTATTCTTTGTACTATATCTACAGATTTCGAAGGTAAAATTAAAAACAGCATTCATAGATGGAATGGTATTGTGCAATATAAGTTGTAAATATTTTTTCTTAAATTTGTCAAATATCTGTAGTGTGCATGTATGTGAATTTGTGTTCCAAGTAATCATAATGTTTAAAGTGTTGCAGAGGTCCAATCTTGTTTTGTATTAGATAATTTGTTTATTATCACTTAAAATCAAGATGGAAATTTATGTGAGACTCAAGTTTGAAATCATTTTCAAGCTCCGCAATATATATATATATATAAACTAGGGCAGTTGTAGTAATGCATTTTTTTTACACTGAAAATGCATATTACATTTTACAATGTAGGCTCGATCAGGCAAGGGTTACTTTGAAATACAAGATCTACAAGTCTGGCTCTTAGTCTGTATTTTATGTTTACACCCCTTCTAATGATAAGGAATGATCCAAAAACACAGGGATGGAAGAGTCTATTATAGAAAGGAAGTAAGCAGAAATTTGATAAATAATGTCAGAAGTAAAATAAAATTCATATTTAAGGAATCATGTGATGAAATAAATACTAGTTCTAAAAACGAAATTTTATTTCAATTGTATACAAAATCTATGAAACTGTTAAATGCTTACTTTCATGTAAAATGGATCCTAATTTGAGATTCTTTTCGTGTATAATTTCATTACTTCATGATGTTGTTACTGTATAATTTGTTAATGTATAACTATTCTGTTAATGTATAATATTGTTATCTGTATATGTGCCACTTAATTTATGTTGATTCCTTGTAATAAATGTCGCACTTGGTTACAATTGTCTAGTTTTCTTCTTTTTTAAACCTTTTTTCAAACTAGAAATGTGTTATTTTATAATTATACAGCATGACACCAAAATTAATATTAATTAAATACACAGACCCCTTTCAGATGTTATTGATCAAAAACCCACATTTTTTTCTCCCCCGCTTTGCTAAAAACGGGACACTAATTTGGGTCCATCCATACGTCCGTCTGTCCATCCATCCGTCACACTTTGGTTTCCATGCAATACCTTAAGAACACCTGAATCAAATCTTTTGAAATTTTAATACAATGTTTATTTGTCGTTCTACAGTTATGTCCCTTTAATTTGTGAAAAATCATGTTTTTTGCTTTTTCCATGCTGTTGCTTAAGAATGCCTCAATTAAATATTTTGAAATTTGAATACAATGTTTATAATGACAAAACACAGGCTAGGTTGTTCGATTTTAGGGGTTGTTGCATTTGTCATTCTACAGTTATGCCCCTTTAATTTGCGACAAATAGTATTTTTTGGGTTGCAGTGCAATACTTTAAGAATGCCTGAATCAAATATTTCAAAAAAAGCGGGGGATATAAATTCACCGAATTTGCTTGTTTTTATCTCAAACAGATGAAGGAATGAACGGATGGATATGTGGGCATAAAATATATATGTAAAACTGAATGGTGTAATTTTGAAGTTATTGTAATCTTTTATTGTACTCATCCGTACTTGGTCTTTTTCTTTGTTTTCCTGTTCATCGAGATATTCGTCTTCATACATGTCCTTCTTCATGAACTGAAAAGTCAGATTTAGTTTTATATGTACATCAAATGAATCAAATACACCATTCAAGTAATACTGCTGATAATGTTCACAAATAAGGGTGAGATATATTTGTTTGTTTGAATATTTAGCCTTATCGTTCATACCAGCAAGGGCTATCAGACGATCAGTTGACCGAACCATTCTAACCTGGGATCCTGGAAGGTTAACCAGTAATCGAGCACAACTATCTCTGCAAGTAACTGATAACTTTCTCACTTAAATCAGCACTGACAATGAGATGCAATGTCATCAATCAACACAGAGATTGTGACTGAGGGGGGATTCGAACACATGACCTCTGGATTGATAGTCAGACGCACTAAAACAGGCCCGGCTGGGGCAAGGTATATGAATCTCTTTATGAATTGCATGTTTATCTCCATTATCCATATATTAAAAGTTAAAACTGGCAGCAAGTTTATTGGTGGAGAATGACCTTGCACACATACACATGGATCTGTAGTCCTTTGGAAATAAGTGGCAAGCTTTCTCACAAAAAAGACAATAAGTGTTTAGGCTTGAACCCATTACCTTAGCAGTGAGAAGTAAGTGATTTTGAGACAGCACCTTAGACTATGGAGGTTTATATGTGCAGACACACTGTATTTTTTTTTCTTTCGAAGTAAATACATTAAAAATAAAACCTCATTGACCCAAACAAAATATTGATTGCAATAGTGAAAAGCGAGCACCTTTCCCAAACAACTATTGAAGGATGGGCCTTATATAATTGTTCTTGTTGGTGCTTTAGACTTTTCTATGTTCATAAAATATATGAAGTGAGTCCAGCTGACTCGTTTAAATGTCACAAACTGTTGAAATTGATGCAACCTACCTCAGTGACAATGTTCAGTGTTTCATCATTTGTAGTCAACTGTTGGATTTCTATTTCGACCTAAAATATGCAAAATATTATTCAGATGCTATGATGTGAACGTGGTGTCTGTATATTATGTGAAATCTTGGTATGGACAATATCTTTTAATATTTAAAAGTTTTCATACAATGACAATTATATAAATAGACTGACAATTTGTTATGATTTCCATTAGATTGTTATCTTAAACGAATTAAATCTCAAAATACAATAATTCTTTCCTCTGATCCTGGAAGGTTAACCAGTACTAGAGCACTGCACTCACTGGAAGTAACTGATAACTTATCCACTTGAATCAGTGGTGAGAGACAAATGACAATGAAATGCTATGTTGTATATCAATCATCATGGAGATGAACACATGACCCCTGGATAGATAAGTCAGATGCACTACCGACTGAGCTAATATATACTAGTATATTATATCACTTTAATATCCTTTATGATCTATTTTTAGAACACAGTATTATAATTGACAGGTAGATAATACAGCTGTTGTAAACTGGCCACTCCTACAAATTTTCTCTGCCCCAGTAGATATTTTTTTGATTTAAAAAAGTTGAAGAGGACCACTTGTTTGGGTTAAATTATTTGAAATCTCTAAAAAACCTCGGCTAATGTATCTGCATTTTTATCCCTGATGAAGCTTCCCACAGTCACCTGTACAGCCAGAAGTAGTAATCTGAAATATAAACATTGGATCATTGGTTACTGGTTTACAGACTTTGATTTATTCATTTTGTATTTGTTTTCATTTATATAATACTGCTCATTTATTTTAGCTCAGAGATTATATGAATTGTTTTTTAGTCTGTTTCCTTGATAGAACCAGTACAGAGTTGTTTTTGAGAGGCCATCGGGTTGAGTCAAGGTTAAGTCGGGGGTCAAACCTGCGTTTTCTTGCACAAGTGGCCAACATTCTGCCCACTGCAACACCACCCCACTCAAGCTGTATTGGTTTTACGTGAGAATATATTTTAATTCATTAAAATGATAATTATTATTAGTATTGAAAAAAGCATTTTGTAAATAGGGTAGATCTTTCTTTTTTGAAATATGAAACAAAACTGCCCATGAAAAGGTATGAAAACACTTTAATATCTAAGTAAAAATATTTCTTAATAGAAATCTTAATAGAATGGGTTGGGCGTAGTTGAAAATATTTATGAAATGTCTCTATATACATTTAAATGGGAGATAATCATAACAAAAACAAGAATACATTTAACACAGTTGGGATTAAGAAAGTGGAATATTTGAAGCAAATCCAATGTATGTTCAGTTGCAATATGATACATACAAGCTTGAAAATAATTTTCTCCTTCATAATATTTATATACATTCAATTCAACACGCCTCCATCAACAGCTTCTACTAAAAAATTGGAGGAGACGGAAGATCTTCTAATAATAGAAACAATTGGATTGGAAAAGTCAAGACACCAGGCGTAAATCACAATCACACCTTCTTATTTTTTTTGTATAATAATTTTTCACCAACATTTTTTTCAGTTTTCCTTAAATACTTTAATTCAAGTTTGACTGGTTCTTAATTTATTGGATAATCAATATCAATGAAACCAAATGATGCTTTTCTTAGATTTTAAGTATAGCCTGTGGTCATACTCTTAGCAATTCCATTACTTGGACAGAACAAGTTTTTAAATTATGAATCGGATCTGGTTTGTCATAAAACAAGAGGTCCATGACCTTGAAGCGCTTTCAAGATCTGCAAAGTTTTGTGAAAATCGAACAAGTCATTTCAGAAAAGAAGTAGTGAAATATTTATCTTTATTAAATTTATTTTAAGTCATTGTGGCCACCTTGGATTTCAAGACAAATCTGATATTTCAAATAGACATTGAGTACAGCATTCCTGTATAGTTTAATAAAACTCAACCAGTAGTTTTGTAAGAGCAGTCCTCAAGAACAATCGTTTACGGACAGACCAACGGACAGATGCTGGATGCAGCAAAATGACATAAGCTTTTTTATCAGCAGAGCTTACCGGTAATAATGACAATTACACTATTATATACAAGACTAATAGCTCAGTCCCCAGACAAAGATTACTAAATGCATTAACAGGATTAATGGAACCTATTTTTATCATACTAAAAATTGTCATGTGACCTGAGAAAAAAATTACCTTATTCTCACATAGCAAGTTAACTGCATTAAATCACATGGATACTGTGACAGAATTTCTGAAAAGTCCTCTTGAAAATCTTGTTTTCTCCCTCCATGATCACCCTGAGATTTGCCCTGCTGCTCTGTATCACACTTTGTTTCTTGTCCTGTTGTTATATTTTGATTGCTGATGCCTAGAAAATCTACTGGTAAATCAGTTTTCGGTTGGTCAGCATTTTTTATATTCTGTCTCTGATCTTCTGAACGTTCTTCCTGTCTGTCCTTTTTATCAGTTATTGACAAATGTTCAGTTTCTTCACAAGATTTATGGGTGTCTAACTGAGAACAATGTTTGTATCTTTTATTTTCAATCTTTCTGTCCCCACCACAGCTTTCGTCCGGCATTATCTGCAATTTGTTGATTTTCTTGTAAACATCAACCAACATCAGCCAAAAATGGACATTGAAAGGATGCAAGTAGACTAGTTTGTGTAGCACTTTAGCTTCCTCTGGAAAATACAGGTATGTTTGGTAAAACTTTACTTCTTTTATATTCCAATATACATTTGCAGTTTATTCAAATTTATTTCAGCTCAGTTGCAAAGAAAGCTCAGAGTTAATAGGAATGGCTCTTAAGTGCGCTTCCTGGGTTGAACCAGTACTGAAGTACTGTTCTTTGAAAGGCAGTGGATCGAACCCGCAACCTCTGCCATGAGCACCTATCTTGCCTATATGAGAACACTCTATTCACTACATATCATTTGTACAATCAGAGGGCACGTAAATGTTGATTTTCTCGGGATTTTGAAAGTCTGGACAAGATACTGTTGTAACAATGAAACCATTCAGAAGTCTAAAACCACATTCGCATATTTTTTTGTTCTTCTTTTGAATGGGTTTAACAACATTTTCAGCATGTTACAAGTTATATATGACATCCACTTTCATTGGTAGAGGAAAATCTCAGCATGAATCTGAATAGATCTAATGTTCTTCCACATGAAACTGGCAAACTTTCTGACATTAACATTTTAGACCAAACTTGGTATAGGCTCAAGACCTTGGTCAGAGGTAAGAAATCTTTAGTGCTTTACACCGCATGGCCAGGCAGAAGTCTAAAACTACTAACTATTGTAACTTTTAGTTTAGAAATGGGCCGAGTGGTCTAACTCTCGCCGCTTAGCTCATAGATTTGAGCTCTGCTCGATCCAAAACTCTATGTGAGAAAGTTTGCCAGATACCTGAGGAAGGACAGTGATTCTACTCAGATTCATTCTGAGGTCTTCCTCCACCAATAAAACTGGATATGCCACATATAACCATAAATGTATTGAAAATGGTATTAAACCCCATTAAAAAAAATTACTTTTTGCAGAAACAGCATTGAATAAACACTTGTCTCAACATTGCAATCTGAATATAGTTGCATCTCGGAAATTTAAAAAAAACAGAAATGCATCCATGGAACAAAGCTGCCCCTGCTTTGTAACTACATTGTCGATGGCAGCTATCGCAAATTTCAGCAAGTTTGACTATCGCAAGAGGTCAGAAACTTTAAATTAATATGTGTCGCCTCCCTCCATTGTCGAACTTGACCTGGGTCTTGTTGATATAAAGCAAAATATCAAGTTTCATCAAAATCGGTCCATCAATAAAGATTTTAGAGGTCGGAAACTGTCAGCCAATCAGAGTCCAGATCACCTAATTAATATGCAGGGATTTTGACGGAAATCGAACTTGAGCTGTAGTTTATCACCATACATCTTTCTACCAAATATGAATCAAATCCATCCAATCCTTCATGAGATATCCAATTTCTTGACATTTGTCAATAATCTAAGTCCAAAAAGGGGCGTAACTCCATCAAAAATCATCGAACCGGAACGAAATACAAATTTGACCTGTATTACCTGAATGTGAAGTAACACACCAAATTTGATTTAAATCTGTTAATTTAAACTAAAGATATAAGTCAAAAACCATTTTTGTATGTACGTACGGACAGCGATACTGTATGCCGCCCCCATTGAAAATGGTGGGGACATAAAAAGATTTGCCGTTTCATGTACCATGACCTTCTAAGACCTTCTCCCTACAATCATGCAGCAGTGAGTGGGTAACATTTATGTTATATAGATACATTCTCTATTCCACCAACAGTCACTAACCTGTCAACTGTCCAGCCTGCTTGTGTAACTGTTGCTGCAGCATCAACGCCTGGCATACCTGCTCTCCAGTCAAACAATCTGCAAGCTATAGTTTCACATAAATTTATAAAACTGACATATACATGATTTCTATAGCCCCCATGCACCTTAAATGTACAATTTAGAACTGTGTACTTAAAACATCCTCCATTTTAACTTTCAGTTTATCCTTTTCTCCCTGAGTGTTGTGGTCCAATTTATTTTACCCATATCCTAGTGAAGTCAGCAAGAAATGACATGCCCTGCCAGACTGCCGACATAAACATTCTTTAGCAGTCCAAGCTAGAGTTTACGTCCTAAAACATTTTGGGCATAATTCATTGTAAATGTACAATTATAAGAACATAATCTCTTTACAAACAGAGAAATAATTTTCATACATTTTGAAATAATGCATGTATTGTATCCTTTACATATACTGGATAAAATGTATTTACTACATAGGTCATTGAGCCTCATATGATTTTTGTCTGAAATTTATACATATGAATCTCATATGAAAGTGTATACATATTCTCATATGAAAGTTTGTACATGTTATTCTCATATTAAAGTTTTCAAATAATTCTCATATAAAAGTTTATACATAATGATTCTCATATGAAAGTTTTATACATATGATTCTCATATCAAAGTTTATACATATGATTCTAATATGAAAGTTTATACATATGATTCTCATATGGAAGTGTATACATATGATTCTCTTATCAAAGTTTATACATATAATTCTCTTATGAAAGTATATACATATGATTCTCATATCAAAGTTTTATACATATGATTCTTAAATGAAAGTTTATACATATGATTCTCATATGGAAGTGTATACATATGATTCTCTTATCAAAGTTTATACATATGATTCTCATATGAAAGTTTATATATATATATATATATATATATATATATATATATATATATATATATATATATATATGATTCTCATATCAAAGTTTTATACATATGATCCTTATATGAAAGTTTATACATATGATTCTCATATGAAAGTGTATACATATGATTCTCTTATCAAAGTTTATACATATGATTCTCATATCAAAGTTTATACATATAAATCTCTTATGAAAGTGTATACATATGATTCTCATATCAAGGTTTTATACATATGATTCTCATATAAAAGTTTATACATATGATTCTCATAAGAAAGTGTATACATATGATTCTCATATCAAAATTTATACATATTATTATCATATTAAAGTTTTCAAATAGTTCTCATATGAAAGTTTATATATAATGATTCTCATATTCTTATTTAAGTTCATATACATGGTTTTCATATTAAATTTTACACATGAATCTCATATGAAAGTTTTATACATATGATTTCATACATATATAAAAGTTTTATACATTGATTCACATATTAACATATATACATGTACATATGATTTTCATATGAAAGTATATACATATGAAAATTTACACATTTGATTTTTATATTAAAGTTTATATATATGATTCTCATATGAAAGTTTATACATATGATTTTATCTAAAAGAAGACTTACATGAGAATCATAATAATAATTATGCTAACTAATTTATATATTTCTCATTTGCTTGGCTGTTCATGATTATCTTACACTAGTTTCCATGAGATCATAATGCTAATTACTTCATACTTCATGAGGATCATAGCAAACAATTAGCATAAATTACGATATTCATTATGAGAATTTGTTCATAACTTTTGTCAAACATTAATTTCTTTCATATGATAAGTTTCATAAGAATATGAAAATCTTATATGAAACCTTTGATATGAGAATCTTATATTATGAAACCTTTGATATGAAACCTTTGATATGAAAATGTTATATTACAAAACCTTTGATATGAGAATCCTATACTGAAACCTTCGATATGAGAATCATATATGGCTCCTTTTTTATGAATCTCATATGTGATCTCATTGCCTGTAAGAGTTTGTCAACATACCATTTGTTGTGCGAATTCTTTAGCTTTTGTGAAGTTTTCCAGATAAATGTTACATCTGGCAAGTGACTCCACCAACTCTCGACGCATTGTTCTGTTCTGACTTCCGAGAGCACCTAGAATATAATAACATCAATGATAAGACAGACATTAGACATAATGATATGAGTTATTGTCAGTAGATGTCATCATCTATGGACCTGATCCATGTGATAGTCGCCGAGACTGAAGGTCAGAGTGAGCGTTAGCAGATTTGGATATATACTTTCGTCATCTTATCAAAGAATGCAATATCTGTAAAAGTGGCAAGGGCTTAAGAAATACCAATATTGGATGTCGTTATTTTATTTAATTAATAATTGAAAGCATAATTTTGAGTTTTCATCTGTTAATGAAAAACATTAGTCTAGTTTGACGTTTGTATTCCTCACAATTCACAAGCTTCTATTGTTCCAGCCAAAACAGCAAGTCCCAACTTATATTTCTCCATATACGTTCAGTAATCTGTATCATGCATGCAACTGTTTTATACAAGGCATTGGCCATTGACAAACATTGTGTGTTTGATTTGAAAAATGTCACTGTACTCTGGTAAATATCACATTCTACGACTGGACATAATATATCTGTAATCGACAAATCGTAACAGTCACATAATATTACGCACTACTGGTATGTTGTTTTTTTTTAAAAACTTTTTATTAAAAATTTCAGTCAATATTATTCTAAGTGCGATTAATACATAATTATTACAATATATGCATCTATATGGGTATTTGTCAGTTAATTCAAGAAAAAAAAATTATATTGCCAACCTTCTCTCTTTAAAGATTCTTATATCATGGTTAGTTCCATCAAAATATTGAGTGTATTACAAATATTTAAAAAGAATATAGGCAACATATTTTATCATCCAATTTTTCCCCCCATAAAAAGTCGTTTTGAATTTTAAATTTCGAGATTTGGGGGGGAAAAAATCATGTACATTTGGACAAGGTGGACATTTTTTTGTGTGAAAATTGACATAAAATAACTCAGATATTTTTGAAAAACCTTGTAGTATTTGGACATTCCATGTGTTTTTTTTAAAGAATCCATGTAAATTATTATACAACCCTTGGAAAATGTACACCCCTGAAGGGCCAAGCGGTATCAAGTTATTGTATGAAAACTGATGAGTGCAAACCAATAAACCCCTTCAAAAGGGGGCATAATATTCAGTTTTCAGAGCTCAAATTTATTTGTTTGAAAAACACACATCATACCTATCAATCCAGGGGTCATGAGTTTGAATCCCCACCTGGCAACAGTCTCCGTGATGATTGATATATGACTGTGTCTCTTTATCATTCATCTCTCACCACTGATTCAAGTGGGGAAGTTATCAGTTACTTGCAGAGATGGGGTGTGCTCAAGTACTGGTTAACCTTTCAAGATCCCATGAAATAGTGGTTGGGTTGACTGATCGTCTGTTAGCCCTCGATGGCATGAAAATGACACTAAATATTCAATCAATGATAAATCAATCAAACCTTTACAAAAACTCTTGTAGCATAAATACCTAGACTTTCTTGGTAACATTCCACAGCAGATTTATAATCCTGACGGCTGAAGTGGTACTCTCCCTTGAACTTGTAAAGAGTTGCCTTGTCATTCTTACCATTGTCAGCAGAATCTGCCAAGAACCACTGTCAAGAAATATCAGTTTTCTATTATTACTGGCTTATTTGAGCTTAATTGTGAAGTTAGCAAAGAACATGTTTATTAATTGCTGTTGTCCATTTCTTGAGTAGAACCCATACTGGGTGTTGTTTTCAGAGGCCATCTGGTCAAGACTGGGCCCGCAACCTATGGTGTGAGCACTTAACAACCTTTCCACTGCACCACACCAGGGACAGCCCTGCTTAGTAGGCCCTTTTAGCTCAGTCAGTAGAACGTCTGACTAACAACAAAGGAGTCGTTAGTTTGAATCCCTGTCCGACAAGTTTCCGTGATGATTGATATACAACATTGGGTATCATTGTCACTCATCTCTCACCACTGATTCAAGTGGGAAAGTTATCAGTTACTTGCAGAGATTGGTGTGCTTTATTACTGGTTAACCTTCCAGGATCTCAGAAAACAGTGGTTAAGTAAACTAACAATCTGTTAGCCCTCGACGGCATAAAAATGGTGCTAAATATTCAAACAAACACATTCATCATGTGAATACCATAATTGTTGTTAGTCGATGGTACATGTAAAAATTTAACTCCATACCTTACAATTTCAAAGTCATAGATTAGATTTGCACTTTTTTTTTCTATCACACTTTTAAATGAGAACTTCAATGTGTACTAAAATCTTTGATATGTTTACACCAGATGAAAAGTTGTTAACATAATGTTTTGAGCTGAAAAATTAAGCAATCCCACTTATCTGCAAACATGGAGTGCATGGTCCAGTGGTAGAGCATCACACCCAGGATCTGAGGGTGACCATCATGGGTTCAAGCCTTCGTCACGACTAATTGTGTGGTGTCCTTAAGCAAGACACTTTATCCACATATGCTTAGTACAGGAAGAGCTCGAGCATGATTTCTCAAAGTTGTAATAATGTTTCACAGTCAAGGTAAAATAAATATGTTTAAATTTAATATCGACAATTTAAGAAAATCTGCTATCGGTAATCTTACCTGTGGATAACATATTTTAGCATTGTAGGATTTCAGGATTTTTTTCTCTTTCGGTCGCTCAACAAGATCACAGTCATCAAAGTCTAGTCCAAGTTCCATTTTACATCTAGAGACAAATTACTGAAAAGTATTTTATCAAAATTACTATTGATTTATAGTAGTTGGTCAAAAACACATCATATATATATATATATATGAAGTTATGAAGTATGTATCTGATTACATATTGTGTGCTGTTGCCAGTACAGCTTGATCCAAAGATATATTAACATTTAATGCGGTTTGGTGCTTAGGCCTTAGCATTTAGACAAGACACAATGGACTCGGGATTGATACTCTATGGGTCGTGCATGTCCTGAATCTGATTATTTCACATACATGTTCCAATCATGAATTGATAGAGACCTTCCCCACTCGATTTCTACAATATGTCTATAGATACCATACATGTATATTGACCATTAATACATAAGAAAATTGCTATCTGTATAGATTTACAACTGGTATCATGCCTTGATATTAACTGTGTAGTATTCAAGTTACTGATATTATGTATGATCGCACCATTAGATTAACTTGCCATACATACTTACTCCTGTTGTAACTAACTATGGTCCACACTGAGTTTCTCCTTCTTTAAAAATGTGTCTATTTGTCACTCAGAGAACTGTGAGCAGTTTACAGCCAGCCGAGCACACCATTGTCTTTTAAGAGAATCTTTCCGCTACTACCTTTCCATAAAACAACTTCCGGTTGAAAGAAAACGAGTATATTTTAGTTGTTTTGTAATTTTCTAGCCAGTTAACAACATTAAGTTCAGTGAATATTTCTATACTTTGTCTGAGGCTATTATGACTAGGGAGTGATGCCATTTGACAGCAGACGATTACTGAAGTGCTGGATAAAAATAGGATTTGCATCTTTGGTGTTTCTCTCCGTCATTTTACTTTTTTACGTTGCTGATGTCTTACCATTTAAAGCCAACTGGAACAACAACAGTTCCCAGGTGTGTTATTCACTACTACTGTTTTATTAATATGAAATACTATTTGACTGTACTCAGTACAGCAAAGGTATACGAACACTTCTTTCTGCAGAGGACCCTTCTGCAGAGTTTTGGTGTGAGTGTACAGCTTCTTATATTGTTTGCAGCAGTAAAGTTTATTATTTTTTTTCCATTACTTAGAGCAATCAGTTTCTGATTATCATAGTAAATGCTGTTTGAGAGGGCGGTTTATGGGCATTTGCATCACCGATGACCGTAGAAGTTCAGTGTCGGATCTTTTACATGCACTGGGTTGGACTCCCTGTACATGGGCCAACTGCTTTAAATCCTCTCCAAAGGATTGTATGCTTTCACAGTAACTTACCTGAATAAGGCACCATGGGAGTGTATTTGAAAATACCCAACCTGGATGAAGCCCCATCAGGGACCTCTGGGTCTTGGAACAAGCATGCAGACAACTCCTTTTATAAATGAATACTTTCATATAATGTGTATGCATTTTGATCTTAATTAGCTTTACAGACCTATAAGAATCCAAAAACCCTTTCATCACAGCATATGTAAAGAAAATCAGCAAGACAGTAATGCAGCGAATATATTGTTGACTGCTTTGTGGCTCACACCAGAGGTTGCCAATTCAATCACAGGCTCAACCCGATGAGCAGTCAAAAAGAACACTCAGTATCTGGTCTACTCGATACCCATTTTATTATCAATTGAGGACTGAAATTATATCATATATTTCATATACATGTATTTTTATTGACTATAATAATATTTCTTTCAGAATGAATTTGTGCCACAGGTGAATATTCCTCCCTTGGAGGAATTACAGAAAATGGAACATAAAGAGCTTGCTGAACTTTACCACAGGTTGTCAATTTGTGTCAGAATTTTCACTAATCCTCATAAGCCTTGTTTTATATTTAACTTTAACAGGTATGACTTTTAGGCCACCCTTAAAAAATTTTGTTTGCCACTTCCAACCCATATCATTAAGGGGTTGGTGGGTAGGTTTATATCTACATGGTGAGTATTCATGAGCAAACGGCTCTCAGTAGCATTTACTTTTAATGTTAAAGATGCATCAGTGATCACCTATAGCTGTCTGTTCAGTTAATAATTAATACATTTATTGAATCACAAAGAGAAAAGTCCCATAAGAAGATGATGGTTGATTGTAGTTTATCTTATTTACAAGAAATTTGTTAATACACAGGTCGGCATTTTCCGTTTTATTCTTCATTGTTTTAGCATAACCCGATACTGATACTGGCCAATGAGTGACTTTATCGCACGCTGCGATATAGTATTTAGTCAACATTATTAAAGATTTTCCCACTACAGAGACAAAATACAATATAAATTATGAACAGAATATCCATAATACAAATATTTGATATAAATGTGTAGTTTTACAGCTAAGGTTGAAAAAATATTGGCAATATAAGTGAAGCCTCTTTAAGTACATTTTGTACTGTATGTTAACTGGACACACAGCAATGCTGAAACTGAGTTTATTTATGTTTCACACATCAATTCAGTCTTTACACATATGCATACATGTATATAACTACATGTCATAATTATGCAGATATCTGTCTCCAAATATTATCTTATTTTTACTTGGGCATTATAAAATTACTTGCAGCAGTGGCATGCTAGTTTTGAAAACATTAGAAAAAAAATCTATAGAAATACAAAATAATTTTTTTTTAAATTTATTTTATCATACTGATAAAAACTGATGAAATTAAAACATTAACCTACACTTTGTGTCAAAGAGGACCACAGATGTGTGTGAAAAGGTATACCTTCAAACCATTCACAACTTATGCCCCTTTCCAAAATAGAAAAAATAATTAAAGATTCTGCAAATAAATTAGGACTGACAACAATATCAGAGGGATTACCGGTATCAAAATTTGGGCCGGGCAACACAATTTTTTATAGTAAATCTGCCAGGCTACCAAAGAATTGTTCCTAATAGTCAATATCAAGTACACATTAATCCTTTTATCTCGCCCTTGTGTCAATATACAATCATCAACAAATCAATTAATCAGTGTCCACTTGATGAGGTGCAGTGCATTGTGCAGATATATGATTTTCAGAAATAATATTCAATGAAAATTTATCAAAATTGCCCTTTTGTGTCTCTTCAAACATTTGTTGGTATAAAAAAGCATTTTAGATTCATCTTGATCCACTTCAGTAAATTCTTCAGGTGTATACAGAATATGTTAAAATTTTATTTATTTGACATCAGTTGTAAAATAATTTTTTACAACTTAGAAAAATTGTGCTTCTAATATTCCTGTGTTCTAATGTTTTCTGATGGCCGCATATCTTTAATCACCAAGGTTGTAGGTTCGTGTTCAGCTTGGTCCAAAAACTTTATGAGAGAAGTTTGCCAGTTACTTTCAGAAGAATGGTGATTCTACTCAAGTTAATTATGAGGTCTTCCTCCACTAATAAAACTGGATATGCGATATATACAATCTGCAATGTGTTGAAAATGTGTTAAAACACATTCTTCCTGTGTTAAACCAGTACCAAGTTATGCAAATAAAGTGTCTTGCCAAAGGACACTTTAAATTTTTGCGATGTCAAAATGTTTAATAAAAAAATTATGAAAACTAAAATGATTGCTGTTTGAATGTCCCTTATTTTGTCATGTACAGGTACATCAACACGGTACAAGTGCTCTGTCGCAGGATTGTACATATTGGCAATCTTGGTGAAGGAGGATGGGAGATATGCGAAGATACAGATTTCAGGCCATCTCAACCATGCCTTGTCTACTCATTTGGGTAAAAAATTTATATTTTTTTTAATTTTTAAAAAGTTGTAAGTTGTATATTGAAATTGTGAAACGTGTCCCTTGGACCATATTAGACACCACCAAAACGATAATACATCAAATTACCGTTTTTCTCCTAATAAACGTTGCCGCCTTGGGCAGATGGTATTATATTATGCAATATTTTATGTTCGTAGAATGCAAATGATTAGGTAAGTGTAGAAATGCAAAGATCAACGCTTAAGGTGACAAACACTTAGATTATTATGCGAAAATTATTTGCACTACGAATGGAACCGGTAAGTATAAAACAATGATCGCAGCTGCAAACTGATGTATTTATCCACATTAATATCATTGATTTTATTGTTATTATGATGATTTTATACCAACTGGACACTTTGATCATTGACTTTAATGTTGTATTGATGATTTTATACCATATTTGACATGTTTTTTTTTTAAATAAATAATGTTGCAAGTCTTTTTTAAAAAATATTTGGGCTCGCTAAGTTTGTAAAAGGCAATGCAACAGGGTGTTCGCTCCAGAATCCAAAAACTTTATGTGAGAATATGCCATATATAACCTGAAATGTGTTAAAAATGGAGTTAAACTACATTCAAATAAAAAAATATAGACGAACACATGATTACATCACTATTAAAACTTGTTGGGATGGACCAATTCGAAGTCTAGTTGGGCATATCCTTTTAGGTTTAACATTCCAATGCGACGATTTTTTACTGAGATGCAGCCTTTAGTATTAAAAATCTTGTCTGTGCTTCTTTTCTTGAACTGTTGTGCATATCCATCGCTTTTTGTTGCCATTTAAGTTGTTTTTTAGGCCCATCACCATTCTTAAAATTCACTAGTTTTGATCATTAACAATAACATTAGATAGATAACTCTCACAATTGTATCAGGGGGGAAACGCATTATAGTTTATAATGCTTCTGTTATCAGCATAGACTGACTGCTTTGCACTCCTTATTTATGGATTATAAAATGTCATGGACTAAAAAATAACTTCTGTTTTTAAAGTCTAAGCAAAACTGAGGTTTGTGCATGTGTGTCCCATGGACGCAATTCTTATCTAAATGTTCAATGAAGACGTTTATCTCCAATGTAATGATATAAGTATGTATATATTTGCATACTGGATAAAGGTATCTGCATTTTTACCGGGGTTAGATATTTCTATCTCACTCTAGGACCGAGATAAAATTCTTGCATTGTGACGTTGGTACCATTCATGACGTAACGTATTAGATATACGACATAAGTCATATAATTTGACATCTTAAAAGCGGTCATTGCAAAAAATATAATGATGAATTAAGTTATAACAATTAACATTGTGTTTGGATAGAAAATTCTGTCCCTTGTTTTCAAAACAGTTATCCCTCTGGACGGAATTTTCTATCCAAACCTCAAACACAATGGCATGTAAGATTCTTATAATATAAGTATGATACACCAAACAATTACTCAGTATTCCAGTCATGATGTAATCCTATGTTATATATTTGCTTCATTTCAGTATCGACAATGACTTCAGTTTTGATGACCATATTGCCAACAGATTCAACTGCGAGGTTCACTCTTTTGACCCCAGGTACGAGTATTCATACAATTCTTAAACATTGTGGGATTTAGGACGTGAACTAGGATTCCTGAAATCTTGCCTGAATTTGCAAGGTTTTCATGTAAACTATGATCAAAATTATAATCGTAAATATAAGTTAATGCATTTCTTTCCAAAAATACCTCTAAAATCAGCTTTTTCTTAGAAAATATTTTTTGTCCAAATATTGACAAAAATATAGGAATCATGATGTGTTATGTTAAATTTATCTAACTGGTACATTCAGTAAATATCATCATCACATCCACAAACATACAACTACTTTTTATTTAAAAAAATGTACAGGCAAACCTGTCTTAAACAGCCAGCCAATGGAAGGAGCAAAAGTGGCCTTTTAATACAGGTTACTTTCCTCTGAAAGCATAGAAATAGAAAATAGCTTATGTGGCTGCTTAAGACAAGTGGCTGTTTTAATTTATTTGATTAAAAATCCACACAAGACTTTCCAGTCATCAAACCTTCTAAAATAATGAAGTAACATAACTTTTTGCATGAATGTAATGCAAGTTGTTGCCCTTATTTGACTTAGAAATTCTGGTTAAAGTTTTGCGTGCAAGTACCAACAAGTCCATATCTCACCAACCATTCTATGTATTTGATTGGTATTTTACACAAGCCTTCCCAGTCATCAACCCTACTACAGTAACTAAGTTAGATAACGCTTGCTTGAATATAATACAAATTATTTCCCTTGTTTGACTTAGAATTTTTGGTTAAAGTTTAGCGTGCAAGTACTGTCAACTCCATATTACACCAACCGCTCAATGTATTTGATTGAAACTTTACATATGGCTTTGTAGTCATAAAACCAACTGAATTAGTCAATTGGGATAACTCTTGCTAGTTATTTTTTGCAAATTATGGCCTTTGTTTGGCTTAGAAATTTTATAACTCAACAGTCACTGCATGTATTGGATTCAACTTCATACAAGGTATTGCAGTTATAAGACCTACTCAATTTTGTCAATTTTGTAAGTTAGATAACTCTTTATTTGTTTGGTTTTGTCACCAGTCTCAATCATGTTTGTACTTTTGTAACAAATATTCGACTAGTCGAGTGCGCTGTTCCTCCTACAGCTCTTGTCTGTGGAGCAATCATGGAATACCTTGAAAATGATGATATCTAATATCTGTAACTCTTCCAATTTTACACATCAATTTCATTATTTGTGTATTTCAGCATTTATTACAAAATTATCTTTCATAATGAAACTAAATTACCCTGTACAAGTATTATAATGAAACTTAATTACCCGTTACATGTATTGAAATGAAACTAAATTACCTGTTACATGTATTATAATGAAACTAAATTACCTGGTACATATATTATAATGAAACTAAATTACCTGGTACATGTATTATAATGAAACTAAATTACCCGGTACATGTATTATAATGAAACTAAATTACCTGTTACATGTATTATAATGAACCTAATTGCCTGGCACATGTACTATAATGAAACAAAATTACCTGTTACATGTATTATTATGAAACTGAATTACCCTGTACATATATTATTATGAAACTTAATTACCTGGTGCATGTGTTATAATGAAACTAACTTACCCTGTACATGTATTATAATGAAACCAAATTATAGATAACATTATAAAAAAACACTTATATAATCTCAAATTATTTTTATTTACAAGTATGAGTACAGTTGTAAAAGCAAGCAAGAGTTGATATCTATTTACATGTATGTGGTGTGATCGAAATTTTTTGTGACAGGTCATAACTTTTTTAATGATTAATGTTTTCTCATTTGCAAACAAGTACTTTGACCTGATTACATTACAGTAACAGTCATATGAAAAGTTGTTTCGGAATGCATTCACACACAACGCGGAGATCCTCTGGGTCCAAGAACCTTTTAAGTAGCAGTTCCACTTTGATTGTAGGTCATAGCCAGAAATCACATGTTGTGAGAATAGGAGACTAAGCTGGGTGTGGTACAGTGTCAATTCCCAACTCTGCCAGGGGTTGCCTTGGTTACACTTCCCGTTTATATATAAGAGTTAAAGTATTTATTTTTTAAAAGAAAGAAAAACATATTCAGAAAAAGTATACTAAGATGTCACATAGCTGTCCTTTGTACAAACTTATATAGTTTTATGTTAATGCCTATAATACAATCTAAACAATATCAATCAATACAGTAGTATAGATCAATCGAAAGATCAATCAATAGATCAATCAATAAATCAATCAATAGATCAATCAGTCTGAAATCACAGATGCTTCACCCCACATAATACTTCAGAAGTCATTGTGTTACCACTAGGTGGCAGTTATGCACTAACCTGTGTCCCAATGCATGAATTCTGGGATTTGTTGTCATTAGAACTATTTTTTATTGAATTTTTCCTGTAATATTGTCAGGAATACCGAAATGAAGTTTTTCTGCTCTGGAACAGCATTCAAACGCCCACTTTATTATTCTTGTCAGAGTGGTTTGATGAATTCATAAGATACTGTTGTCTCCTGCATAAAACATGCCATGGAGAGCATTGTTTCTCAGGGCAAAGTTTACATGTTTGTTTGTTACAATTCATAAGCTTTATAATATTTATTTAAAATATTTACCTGAAATTTATCAATATTTATTTAAAAGAAATGTGAAATAAGAGACAATGTATGAGTATATTTCTGTTAAAATAGTCCATGCCTTCTTACCATCCCGCTCTATAATAACTAACCAAAATCGGTTGATGAGGTGTATAACCACACAGATCAGACGGAGCTAGTGACGTCATCTAGGGAAACACATTGCTTCAGAAGCAGGTTGTTAAGCCTCAGGTGTTTCATTTGTCTCTGGGGCCACTTGGTTTGTTTTTTTTTCACTACATTTCATGCAAGCTCCAATACTGTAGCAACACAGAGAACAACATCCTAGGAAGAAGGCTCCCACTACACTGAGTAGACAACAGGCGAGAGAACAGGGGCAACACGTTGCTCCCATGCAATGATCATTACCGCAGAATTTATCATCTTTTGCCAAATCATGACTTGCTTGTATGTCATCATGTGAAATGTCTTTTCTCTTTATGGAACAGAGATGACAGTGTTGCCAAGAATAGCAACAATACTTAAATGAACAGCACACCAATCTCGGAATCTGTTCGCAGTTCATTTCAGCAGTATTGAAACACTCGTCACTTGTACATTCTAAAATTTAAAAGAAAGAAAAAAATATGTGATACATGTATATATATATATATATACTTTATATGCATATATAAGTATGTATACATTTAATATGAGTATGTTCTACAATTTATAAGCTGATGATAATGAATTTGTACCTTAAACACCATTGTTGCCAATAAATAACCAAAACAACCACTGTTACCAAATATAAACTAAAATCAAGAAAAAAATTAAAGGCTAAATTCTGAATTTTTTTACTGGTATTCAATGCTGACAAATATCATGTCAGGTAAACCTTTCACAACTTTCTGATAATTATTTTTCATCTTCATAACATTTCAAGATGGCTGCCATAGGTTGATAAACCACACAATATATTTGACACTATTTCCCATGGGTGGTGCACTTTAAGATTTGTGTTTTCATTACCTTAAAATCTCATATAGCGGGAAGGTTTTAAAATGGGCAAATCATAACATATTAATAGAATGGTACCTAGTACCTTCCTTCTCATAAACATTTATATTATAATAATGCACATTGATAAAATAATACCTTCCTACTTGTAACATTTATGATTACATGTACATATGGAAGATTTCACAATAATTAATTTCTGATGGTAAAAATTTTTTTTTAATTTAAACTGTGTTTTGGAGAAAATAAGTAATAGTAAATGTATTTTGTTGTGCAAAATGATAAAATAATTGTTAAAATCGCCCCATCGGTGCAAAAAGGTACCAAGTGCCTTCTTATTTTATATACACTTGGTACCTTATTGCACCAATGGGATGATTAATGTTCTGCTATATTGGACAGAAAAAAATTACAAGTAAAATCTCCATTTTTTTAGCTCATCTGATCAAAGCTCAGGATGAACTTTTGTGATCATCTTTTGTCCATCCGTCATTAACTTCTTCTCTGAAATCACTTGACAGATTTTTACAAAATTTTGTGTGAAGCATTCTTACACAAAGCTTTCTCAAGTTTATTTAAATGATGACCCTGGGATCAAATTTGTCCCCAGGGGTTTATCAGTATTAATGCCCCAATAATGTTTTGGGTGGCAATTGCAGTGTCCGTCCGTCCTTCTGTCCGGTTTTCGTGTCCGGCCTGTAACTTTGTCATACATAGATTTTGTTAATACTTGCTACAAATGATCAACATAATATGATATGTAACTTTTTCACCTATGGATAAATTTAAAAAACACTTGGCTCAGTTTATCAACATGACGTGATGAAGTATCATGTGTAAGACCCAGAACCTTTCCTCAAAGGTCAAGGTCACACTGTCAATTTGTTTGATATTTCGTGTCTGGTCTGTAAATTTGTCTTTAACTTAGCTCAGTTTATCAACATGACATGATGAAGTATCGTGTGTAAGACCCAGAACCTTTCCTCAAAGGTCAAGGTCACACTTTCAGTTTGTTTGATATTTCGTGTCTGGTCTGTAACTTTGTCTTTAACTTAGCTCAGTTGATCAAGATGACATGATGATTTGCCACACACAATACCAAGACCTGTACCTCAAAGGTCAAGGTCACACTTTGAGTTTGTTCAACAACACTTTGAGTCTGTTTGAGATTTCAAGTCTGGTCTGTAACATACATGGATGGATTTCAAAAACACCAGGCTCAATTGATCAACATGACATGACGAAGTGTCGTATTAAAACCCAGAATCTTACCTCAAAGGTTAAGGTCACACATTAAGTTTAATTGATATTTCATGTCTGGTCTGTAACTTTGTTTCATGTCGAAGGATTCTAAAATAGCTTGACACAGATGATCAACATGTCATGATGATGTGTCACCTGCATTTACCTATAGAAATACCCAGACCTTTACATCAGATGTCACAATTACACAAAAGTCAAGGTCACACTTCAATGTAAAGAAAACCCTATGAAATTGCATGTCTAGACTGAAATGTCAGTCCATGACTATTGTTTTTCAAAATTTCAAAAGAATTCTTCTCGGAATGTGCAAGGCCTGGAGCTTTGATTATTTGCATATTGTATCATCTAATGAGTTTCTATCAAGTTTCTTTAGTCATGACCCTAGGGTCCAAATTGGTTACCGTCCCGTGGACATAGGGAAATTTACATTTAAAAATCTTCTTCTCAAAAAAAAACATCCAATCAAATTTGTTCGTATTTGGTATACAAAATGATCCCAATGACTAGAAGTTTCAAATTTGTTCAAATAAAGGGGCTAGGATTGATGTGGACCCTGTAAGGGGACTTAGAATTTTACATGGGAATACTATGGGAAAACAGAAAATTCTCTTTTTTTCCCTCTATTTAGGCAAAATTATTATTTATTTGAGTTCTGAAGTATCATCTAGTCATAGGAAATAAGATTTGGCTCAATAAGGAGAATTGACTTTCCATAAGGGGCCAGGGAGGGTCAAAAAAGGGTTAAGATAGAAAATTTTCAAAAATCTTCTTCTTAACAACCGGTCAGTCAAATTTGTTCATATTTGATATGGATTATCCCAATGAGTATGTGTTTAAAGTTTGTACAAATCAAGGGTCTTGTATTTATAGGACCCTGTAAGGAGACTTTGAATTTTATATAGGAATACTATTGGAAAATTCTTTTTTTTATCATTCATTTATGACTTTTTTATTCAGTTTGAGTTTTGAAGCAACTTCTAGTCATAACAAATACCCGGTAATTTTTTGTTTGATACAATGGATTGACTTTCTGAAAGGGGCCAGGTAGGGTTACAAAATGATTTTAAAATTGAGCATTGTCATAAATCTTATTTTCAACAACCGGTCAGTCAAATTTGTTCGAATTTGATATAAATTATCCCTATGATTAAGAAATCTAAGTTTGTACAAATCAAGGGACATTGGGATGTATAGCGGCTCTTTTAGTTTTACATAGGAATACTATGGGAAAATGGAAAATTTTCATTATTTTGTTCAATTTGAGATCTAAAGCATTGTCTCGTTACAATAAATTTGATTTTGTTCAATAAAGAGGATTGCATTTCCATAAGCGGCCATGGGCAGATGAGGCAATAAGGTTAAAATTTGGAATTTTCACAAATTTCCTCTCAATAATCTTTCAGTCAAACTACATTTTGTAGTTCATATTTGATATAAATTATCCTTACATCAGCAAGGATTGAAGATTCTGCATATCAAGGGGCTGGGATATATTGGGGCCCTGTATTTTGATTTTTACATAGGAATATTGTAGGGAAAACTGATTTTTTTCATTTTGAATCCATGTGTACAAAAAACTTCTTTTTAAAATTTGAATCATTTCTGCTCATAACAAATCGCTAAGAGTGGGTGATTGAAGTTCTGACAAATTAAGGGGCTGTGTTGTATAAGGGTTAAGTACAGGGGACTTTATTTTTTTTTACAGATGAATGGTACGGGAATTAAAGTATTTCCTTTTCAAACCTAAACAATTAAGTTTCAGTATGGGTGTGGTGGGGGTATTTATCCACAAGTTGTTAAGATGACCCCCCAAAGAGGGTAATTATTGTGAAATTTCAAAAAGTGCTATGGCCACTTTGAGTTTTCTGATTATAATTGCAACATATTTTGTGATGTATTTAATGAGTCAGGTGGTTCCATTTTGATTTCACTTTGATCCGTTATACAGGTTTACATGTAGTCAAAATGGTTTCATCATAGAAAGAGTCCGAATGACGATGTGATGGTCATATAGCAGTATTTTAGTGTTGTCTATTTTTGGAATTGGAATTTCGTTTCAAGTTTACAACTATGATTTAAATAGTGGTTTTGGTCACATTTTGGTTGATGTGACATACTAAGCTATTCAGATTTTATTTTATAATGGTAATAAGATGTACTTTAACCATTTTAAAAACAATTTTATTTTTTAAGGCATTTATAGCATTTTTGCTGATAAAATCCCTTTAAATTAAATGATTACCCACGGTTATATCTTAGAAAAGTTTTGTTTTTAGCTTTACTGGCCAAAGGCCAATAGAACATATGTCATGGTAAATTGTCTGTCATCCGTCGTCGTCTGTCCATTTACCTTTTTGTTGTAGACGGAATATCATTTTCATTGTTCATTGAATCTTAACCAAACGTATACAGCAGTTATATGACCAAAAGATAAGGATTAGTTTTTGAACCAGCATCATTTGACCACAAATGTCCCCGTTTATAAGCACATTTTTAGTGAAACTTTAAAAAACATTTTCTCTGAAAGTCCAAGGCCGAGACCTTAGATATTGTACATATAGCATTGCATGGGAATTGCCTATAAGATTTGTTGAAGTCAGGTCCCTGGGGTCACATTTGGGGCCACCACAGGGGTCACTGTCTACATAGAGTTATATAGGGAAAATGTTGTAGACGTGATATAACCTTCATTTTTCATTAAGCGATGGCAAGAATAGGACCACTGTGGCTGATACATGTCGTAAGAAGCCACAATTTGAGTAATATGATAGAATTTGCTAAAACTCTGCAGTTCTGCAGGTATCAAGGTTCTATGTTCATTCTGCATATTCATTTGTTGGTGTTTTTAGCTCTTCTGGCTTATGCGATGGCGCGTTGTCTGTCGTCCGTCATCTGTCGTCTGTTAGCAGCACTTTCTCTGAAACCACTAGGCCAATTGAACTGAAACTTCACATGGGTGATTCTATTGCATAGGGGACTATACAGAAGATTTTTTTTTTTCGATCTGAAATTCAAGATGGCTGCCGTTACTAAAAGAGGGTTTAATTAGGGGACACATGTCATTATAATTTTTTTTTTTTTTTTTTTTAAAATGGAAATGATTTTGCCTGTATCTTCACAGAAGCATTATTTGGTGAAGGAGGTTAAGATTTGTAAAAATGACTGGGTTCCACTGTCTTAAGGGGTCAGGAGGGGCCCCAAAAGGGTACAAATTGGGAATTACTAAATTCGTTTTCTTAAGAACTAGTATGTCAGATTTGTTCATATTTTGCATAAATTATCCTTATGTGTAGGGGTTTGATTGCAGATAAGAATTTAGGGGTTAAAATTTATAGGGGCCCTGTAAGGGGACTTAGAATTTTACATAGGGATACTATGGGAAAACAGAAAATTCTCTTTTCCTTTCATCTGTTCTGAAACGACTAGGCCAGTAAAACTGAAACTTCACATGGGTATTTCTATTGCATAGGAGACTATACCGAAGATTTTTTTTTTTTTTTAGATCTGAAATTCAAGATGGCCGCCGTTACTAAAAGTAGTCCAAAACTTAAAAAATCTTCTTCTCATGAACGGCCCAACATATTTTCAAAATGTTTATGTAGTAATGATGACCAACTATAGTTTTGTTAGATTTGTTCAAATGGTGTCCCTAGGGTTAAATATGACCCCGCCCCGAGGGTTCAATTAGGGGACACATGTCATTATAATATTTTTTTTTTTTTTTTTTTTTAAAATGGAAATGATTTTGCCTTTATCTTCACAGAAGCATTGTTTGGTGAAGGAGGTCAAGATTTGTAAAAATGACTGGGTTCCACTGTCTTAAGGGGTCAGGAGGGGCCCCAAAAGGGTACAAATTGGGAATTACTAAATTCATTTTCTTAAGAACTGGTATGTCAGATTTGTTCATATTTTACATAAATTATCCTTATGTGTAGGGGTTTGATTGCAGATAAGAATTTAGGGGCTAAAATTGATAGGGGCCCTGTAAGGGGACTTAGAATTTGACATAGGGATACTATGGGAAAACAGAAAATTCTCTTTTCCTTTCATCTGTTCTGAAACGACTAGGCCAGTCAAACTGAAACTTAACATGGGTGTTTCTATTGCATAGGAGACTATACCGAAGATTTTTTTTTCCGATCTGAAATTCAAGATGGCCACTGTTACTAAAAATAGTCCAAAACTTAAAAAATCTTCTTCTCATGAACGGCCCAACAGATTTTCAAAATGTTTACGTAGTAATGATGACCAACCAAAGTTTTGTTAGATTTGTTCAAATGGTGTCCCTAGGGTTAAATATGACCCTGCCCCGAGGGTTCAATTAGGGGACACATGTCATTATAATATTTTTTTATTTTTTTTTTAAAATGGAAATGATTTTGCCTATATCTTCACAGAAGCATTGTTTGGTGAAGGAGGTTAAGATTTGTAAAAATGACTGGGTTCCACTGTCTTAAGAGGTCAGGAGGGGCTCCAAAAGGGTACAAATTGGGAATTACTAAATTCGTTTTCTTAAGATCCGGTTTGTCAAATTTGTTCATATTTTGCATAAATTATCCCTATGTGTAGGGGTTTGATTGCAGATAAGAATTTAGGTGCTAAAATATATAGGGGCCCTGTAAGGGGACTTAGAATTTTACATAGGGATTCTGTGGGAAAACAGAAAATTCTCTCTTTTTTTTGTCATTTATTCTGAAACCACTAGGCCAATTAAATTGAAACTTCACATGGATGTTTCTATTGCATAGGAGACTATACAAAAGATTTATTTTTTCTATCTAAAATTCAAGATGGCCGATGTTTTTATTGCATAGTAGAATTTCAAAAAGTGCTATGGCCACTATGAGTCAGTAGAGCGTCCTCAGGCCCTCTTGGGCCTCTTGTTTTTTTAAAGCTGTATGTTAATTTGTTGTTTTTGTACATGTAGAGTGAACCTGGAATCTTCCTTCCTGTTGGCGTCGAATAACTTATAATGGGTTGGTTTATGGAAGGGTATCACTGCCATAATTCTTAGTTTGAAATTTGTCGTTTGTTCTTTGTGCAATGGATGTAAATGTTTCTTTCTTCTTAGTTCTTTGTGGGAAATGAAACATTTCACCTTTGTAACTTTGCTATTTGTCTATCCTACTATATCCTATCATTGTAAAAGTTACATACGTCTTGTCGATTCGTGCCCGGTTAAACATTACTTGCTGCGTAAAATGTATTTTTAGAATTTGATGTATGTTTCGATATGTGTTTAGGCTGCAGTCAGTCACAAATATCTTTTTATTCCAATGTTCACCCCCTTTATAATGAGTTTAGGGAATGTATTTGGACAGGATACCGGACTATTTCGACTGTGCTGCCGCTGAACGTCATCATCGTAATAAATCCCAGATTCCCCTTATAACGTTCAGTGGCGCTGCAAAATTACAGACAGGTCCCCAGTAAACGACTCAAGAAGTTGTGAATGGGAATATTTGCTGTAAATAGTCATCAGAATTCGCGACTCTAAATACAGCCTTGCACAAGGTCAGCTACCACCATTGCGAGGAACTCTCTGATCGGCTGAAAAAAGTAGAGGGGTGTTTCAGGGTATATATTTTTATAGTAAGCTTAATTTTGGTTGGATGAATATGTCAAACTGGCATATGATCACAATTAAAATATTTAAATTTTAGTCTAGGATAGTACTTTAATATGATGTAGGACTTTTTGTCGACGAATGGTAGAAAAAGTGAAATTAGGTCAAACGTTATAATGTGTCTATGAAAAACGCAATGGTGGTTGCTGACCACAAAAGGTAATTGTGAGGTTTCTTTAAGGTCAGCCACCACCATTGCGTTTATTTATTTTACTTCGATTGTGAAACAAGTTATTACAATTTAGGCAAATAACGCTTGATGTCTTCCTTGTTAGAACCAGTACTAAGTATATGCGGAAAAATGTCTTGCTCATGGACACCACACAGAGCCGTGGTGGAGGATCGAACCCACGATTCTCCAATCATGGGTTCGGTGCTCTACCACTTGACCACGTGCTTCACCAAAAGTCCTACATCATAGTAAAGTATTATCCTAGAATCAAATTAAAATGTCCCCCAAATGGGGTCAAAAGTATCATTTTTTACCACTTTTTTCCCCCTGAAGTTGGGTATTCCCTCTTTCAGCATGAAACAAGAAATGTCACTGGTAAGTGTCGCATGCCCCCCAAATGGTCGTTGAAAAATAACAATATAATTATGTTATAATAGGTAGCGATGTATCCATGAATATAAAGAGTAATGGACTGATGTTTCATGACGAGACATGCAATTTCATTTTTTTTTTTACATTAAAGTGTGACCTTGACCTTTGTGTTACCTTGACATCTGGTGTAATGGTCTGGGTATTTCAACAGTTAAATGCTGCTGAAACATCATCATGACATGCTGATCACTTGTGTCAAGCTATTCTAAAATCCCTAAATGTAAGACAAAGTTACAGATCAGTTGTTGATAAATTGAGCCAAGTGTTTTTGAAATCCCTCCATGTATGATAAAGTTAAAGGATGGACTTGAAATCTCAAACAGGTTCAAAGTGTTGTCATACATACTAAAAGTGTGACCTTGACCTTTGAGGTATGGGTCTAAGTTTTACTTATGACACGTCGTCATGTCATCTTGATAAATTCAGCCAAGTTAAAGGCAAAGTCACAGACCAGACACACAATATCAAACAAATTGAAAGTGTGACCTTGATCTTTGAGGAAAGGTTCTGGGTCTTACATGCTACACTTAATTATGTCATGTTGATCAACTGAGCCAAGTGTTTTTAAAATTCATCCATAGATGACAGACCGGACAAGAAATGTCAAAATGACTGAAAGTGTTGTCAAACAAAGTTAAATTGTGACCTTGACCTTTGAAATGGGAGTTTGGGTATTAAGTGCAACACGTCGTCATGTTATGTTGATCATTTATAACAAGTATTTATAAAAATCCATCTATGCATGACAAAGTTGCAGGCTGGATATGAAACCTCACAGACTCAAAGTGTGACCTTGACCTTTGAGGTAAGGGTGTGGGTCTTACTCGCGACACGTCGTCATGTTATGTTGATCAATTGTACCAAGTATCATTAAAATCCATCTATGCATGACAAAGTAACAGGCCGGACACGAAATCTCACACAAACTCGAAGTGTTGTCAAACAAACTCAAATTGTGACCTTGACCTTTGAGGTACGGATGTGGGTCTTACTCACAACATGTTGTCATGTTATGTTGATCATTTGTAGCAAGTATTTAAAAAATCCATCTATGCATGACAAAGTTACAGGATGGATACGAAATCACACACAAACTCGAAGTGTTGTCAAACAAACTCAAATGGTGACCTTGACCTTTGAAGTATGGATGTGGGTCTTACTCGTGACGCGTTGTCATGTTATGTTGATCATTTGTAGCTAGTATCAACAAAATCCATCTATGCATGACAAAGATACAGGCCAGACACGAAATACCGGACGGAAGGACGGGCGGACGGACAGATGAACGCTGCGATTACTATATGCCACCCACAATTTTTTTTTTGTGGGGGGGGGGGGGGGGGGTTGGGGGGCATAACAAAGTAAATTTCATTAATTTTACTTTCCGCACTTTCTTTGCTAAAATGAATCAAGTCAGTCACAGAAACGTAATTTTAATTTTTTATTGACACAAACATAGTAAACTCATATTTTAGTGTGATCATTTGCCAGTTTTACATTTTCATCCAAATAAAATTAAGCTTACTATAAAAATATACACCCTGAATATCCCTATACTTTTTTCAGCCGATCAGAGAGCTCCTCTCAATGGTGGTAGCTGACCATATGTTCCATATCACCAACGATGAAAACAAAGGAACGCCGATTATTCTTTCATATGCCTCAAGCGGCACCTGTCATCATAATTGACAATGCAAACTGTGTATTTCGCATTGTTACATTATGCCTAAGTGTGTTGTACAACATGCTTACTGCGTAGTTTAACATTTGTAATTCGAATCCTTTTGAAACACGTGATTATGCTGAACACGTTATATTTTACAGGAAGTATGTAACTTTTACAATGATAGGATATAGTAGGATAGACAAATAGCAAAGTTACAAAGGTGAAATAATTCATTTCCATCAAAGAACTAAGAAGAAAGAAACATGTACACCAATTGCACAAAGAACAAACAACAAATTGCAAACTTAGAGTTATGGCGGTGATACCCTTCCATATTGGTTTGCCTTAAAACCCTATTCATTCATTAATTTTTCATTGAATCTTAACCAAATTTGCACAGCAGTTATATAACCACAAGATCTCAGACGCGTTCTTGAACCAGCATGATTCGACCACAAATACCCCCGCCACAGGGCTTATAAGCACACTTTAAGCGAAATTTTTTAAAAAAATTCTCTGAAAGTTCAAGGCCTAGACTTTAGATATTTTACATGTATCATTGTATGGAAATCATGTAAAAGATTTGTTGTTGCTGACATGATGAGTAATATTCATGTTTGAATTTGTGCTCCTGATCCCTCAGGGACCTAGGGCAGAGACATAATCTACATTGGGCAGGGCAGTTAATTTGTGATAAAAAAAATAATTTCTGGTTATAAGTTACATGTATGGTTTTAAATAGTGTAAACATTCATTGGAATTTATTTGTCAAGTTTAAATAAAATTTAAACTAAAAATAGTTTAAAATCAAAATATCTTCACTGAATGTTTCTTTTAGCAAAACTAAGAACTATACTACTGTGCATAGAGTATTGAAGCTAAAGTTGAACTGATTTTAATGAGATTGTTTTAAAATTTTATCAATATGTTTTAAACCAGCAGTTTCTTCTTTGATATTTTTACTACAACCATAACAGATAGAACAGAAAATATGTTACTTATGTAACAAAATACATATTATCATCCTCGCCCGCCTCCTAATTTTCATGCAGCTGATCCTTTTTATTTTTCATAGAAAAAAAAATAATTAAAAATTTAAAAAAAAAAATTTATCAAAAAAACATCAACAGTGTTAGAAATAAAGATAAAATCCTCCCGCCCTCCCTGTTTTTAAGAAAAAATTGGATGATAAACTAGCATTAATTTATAATGGCTTTTAAAAAAATAAATTTAATCAGTTTTTATCAAAACCACAATAAAGGTTACAGTTACATTAACAATGGACAAAAGTTGTTATAAATTTTAAAGACATTGGTAATGTGTTAAAAAAAATTGTATGTCTTAAAGATTTTCTTTATATATATTTCAAGTTTTGATAGATATAGCTAGTCATGTCTGTCAACAGCTCTATTTTTTAATTGAAATGTTAAACTCTGTCCATTGCTAATTTAACAGAATGCTAATGTAATATCTTTTGTTTCATGTTAAATAAGCACAAAAACATGATATTAAAATAAATTGAAATAAATAAAACAAATTTACCATTGAAGCAATTGAAGTCTAGTGCATCTTCAGCACAAAGGCACATGCATTTGTCACCACGAACTGGTACAATATGGTTTACTCCCGTTGGTTCATCATTTTGAGACATGGTGGTGTTTTTTGTTCAGTAGCTATCCTTGTGGTGTTTCTATACTGGCTCTTACTGCGCTGACAACTGATATTAATTACAACTGATATTGATACCCCAGTGCTGTTTTATAATGATACCATAGAATTTAAAAATAGATTTTTCGAAGAACTGCATAATATAAGGTTTCATAGAAATGATTAGGAAGTTCATTCAATAGTTCAAAAGACCCTTCAGATTGAATGTGAATTTCATTGTTGTAAATATTTCTATTGATATTGATACATTGTGTTATTTTGATATAGCATTGACATAATTATAATATAAAGGAGTTTAATGCTATTTTGGCATGGAACATTTCAAGTTATATAATGGCATATCCAATTTTTATTGGTGGAGGTATTGGGTTTAATTTAAATGCTATCTTCAACACATTTCAAGTTAAATAATGGCATATCCAGTTTTTATTGGTGGAGGAAGACCTCAGAATGAATCTGAGTAGAACCATCATTCTTCTGCAAGTTACAGCATTAGATACATGATTCAATGATCAAAATTAATTTTTAGCAGTTTTAACATCTTTATGCTGGAAACTCAGAGATGGTTTGGTGATGTTCCATTAAATAAGAAAACCTGCATTATATACTAACAGTTGTTTTTAGCTCAAATGCCCAAAAGCTGGGCCCATTTAGCTCCATCTGTAGCATGTCTGACTATCAATCCAGGGGTCGTGAGTTCGACTCTCCGCCCTGCCACATCCTTCTTGATGACTGATATACATACAACATTGCGTCTCATTGTCATTTGTCTCACCACGATTCAGCTGAGAAAATTTTCAACCACTTGCAATGATTGGTGTCCTCGAGCACTGGTTAACCTCCCAGAATCCGAGGAAAGAATGGTTGGGTTGACTGATCCTCTTTTAGCCCTCAATGACATAAAAATGATGCTGAATATTAAAAAAAACAATGTACTGCCCAAAAGCTGTATCTTTTATCTGTTAGCAGCACTTTCTCTGAAACCACAAGGCCAGTTATACTCAACTTCATAGGTTGTATCTCATGTTACTATATTAGATTATCTAGAGATTACGGAAAAAGATTTACAATCCAAAATTCAAAGTGGTCGTCATTCAAAAAATTGACAAAAACTTTTTAAAAAGTCTGCTGAAGAGATGCTGCTTAACAGAATTTCAAAACTCTTAATAAAAAATGATTACCAATTATGGTTTTATCAAAATTGTACAAATGGTGTTTCTGAGGTTAAATATGACACTACCTTTTACGATCAGTTGCATATGATTACAACAGCGATCTCAGTAAGAACAAGGTGAGCTATTTTGATTGCACATTTTGTTTCCATACGTTGTTTTTTTGTTGTGTGCACTCAAGCACTCATATTTTTTATCTAATCTTCACCGACTTATAGTTACAGTAGTTACATAACCACAAAATCTTGGACAAATTCTTGAACTGGCCAAATCGGATATTTAATGTCAGAGTTATGGCCCTTGTCTGATTTATGGTCACAGTTGGGTCTTGTCATCATAGCAGGGCTTTGAATTTTTTTATCTGATCTTAACTTTTCTTAGAGAATGTACATTAAATCTGAGTAAATTTTTTTATATATTTTTATGCACCCCAATCCCCCTCAAAGGTCAAGGTCACACTTTGAGTTTGTGTGAGATTTCGTGTCAGGCCTGTAACTTTGTCATACATAATCGGATTTTATAAATACTTGCTACAAATGATCAACATAACATGACGACATGTCGCGAGTAAGACCCATACCCATACCTCAAAGGTCAATGTCATACTTTGAGTTTGTTTGACAACACTTTGAGTCTTTGTGAGATTTCGTGTCCGGTTTGTAACTTTAGCATGCATTGATGGATTTTGTTTATACTTGCTACAAACGATCAACATAACATGACGACATGCCGTGCATTACACCAAGACTCCCACTTCAAAGGTAAAGGTCACAATTTAACTTTGTTTGACAACACTTTCAGTCTTTTTTGAGATTTCGTGCCTGGTCTGTAACTTTGTCACCTATGGATAAATTTCAAAATCACTTGGTTCAAAGGTCAAGGTCACACTTTCAATTTATTTGATATTGCTTATCTGGTCTGTAACTTTGTACTTTACAAGGCTCAATTGATCAAGATGATATGATATGTCACATGTAAGACCTAGGCCTGTACCTCAAAGGTCAAGGTCACACTATGAGATTTTTCAATTGATCAACATGACATGATGACGTGTCATGTTAAGACCCACAACCTCACATCAAGGTCACACTTGCAGTTTGTCTGTAACTTTGTCTTACATGGAGGGATTTTAAAATAGTTTGACACAAGTGATCAGTATGTCATGCTGATGTGTCACCTGCATTTACCTGTAGAAATACCAAGACCATTACATCAGATGTCAAGGTCAAGGTTACACAAAGGTCAAGGTCATGCATTAATGTAAAAAACAACAACATAAAATTGCCTGTCAAGTCTGAAACCTCAGTCCATTACTTTTGATATTCATGGATCGCTACCTATTATAACATATATTGTTATTTTCACAGACCATTTGGTGGGCATGCAACCCTTACCAGTGACATTTCTTGTTTTGAATGGGACTGAACATCATTTTCAACACTTTCAGGTTAAATATTGCATATTCAGTTTTATTTTTGGTGGAAGACCTCAGAATGGATCAGAGTAGAACCTCTGTCCTTCCGCAAATATCTGACAAACTTTCTCTCGTTAAGTTTTTTGGAGCAAGCAGGACTTGAACCTTCAACCCTACCAGTGAAAGGTAAGTGATCTAAGATCTAAGATGAGACAGCGCCTTAGACCACTCGGCCACAGAGGACCCTAAATCTGGGTAAAGTTCTGAATAGATATTGTTCTGACTATTTATTATTATAGACAAACAGATTTTCACAAAATGCAATAAATCAGGTTAAGTGAACTACAAGTAACAAAAAACTGTGCCAATTACCTAAATAAAGAAAAAAGACCAAGTAGTTCATTCAAATACCCCTTTAGTGTGAACTTCCTTGTTAAAACTAGTATAATAAAGTACATTATATCATTATTGATTTTGATTGGTTGTAATATACTGCTTGGTTGTAATATACTGCGTGGTTTAAATATGTGGTATTACTGTAATCTTTTTAATACATGTAAGCACTCATGGTGCAAAGCTCCAGTGAACATCTGGAATGCATAGTTTAGTTGTAGAGGATCAGTGGGTTATTGGTTCACTCCACATGCATATTATAGTCATGGGTGGTGTCCTTACAATTTTACAGACAGCGTTTATATATTATACACATTGCAGTACTGCTTTATACTTGGCACCCGACATGGCATGTTTGAGAATTTTCCTAAAATCTATACCCAAGTATGAATTCCTGGATACATAGTCATATTACAATAAGATCTTGGACAAATGCTTTGACTGACCAGATCATATTTTATTTTCTTGTTTGGGCCGGGCCAATCCATAAAGGCCGGGCCCAATTAGCTCAGTCGGTTACGCGTCTCACAATCAATCCAGGGGTCGTGAGTTTGATTCCCCGGCCCGGCAACAGTCTCCGTGATGATTGATATACGACATTGTGTCTCATTATCATTCGTCTCTCACCACTGATTCAAGTGGGAAAGTTATCAGTTACTTGCGGAGACAGGGTGTGCTCGAGTACTGGTTAATCCCAGGAAACAGTGGTTAGGTTAACTGATCGTCTGTTAGCCCTCGATGGCATAAAAATGACGGTAAATATTCAATCAATCAATCAATTATCTTGTTTGGCATCGTCCTTGACCAATTGGTCTAAGATGCCTTCTCACCTTCTTACCTCTCTCCATTGAGGTTCATGGATTCAAGTCCAGTTTGTTTCAAAAACATAATGCAAGAAAGTTTATCAGTTACTTGCGGCAGGGCGTTGGTTTTACTCAAATTAGTTCAGAGGTCTTTCTCCACAAATACAACTGGATACGTCATAATTTTATATAACTGGCAATTTGTTTAATCAAAATGGTGTTAAAACAAACTACCTATTTTCTAAATTGCCTTGCTCAAATAAATTATTTATCTTCTTTTCAAAGTAAATTCAGGGTTTAAAAGAGAACAATTCATGGTATATAGGATTGTCACATGCATTGCTCTTGTATCATATTTTACAGTAAAAAGTGATCTGCCAAACATCCTGGGTAATGATCTTTATCAGCTGCTATCACGGATCTTATTTTCCAGATGAAGCATTTTTGATATCTGCTATGTGGGATTAGTTTCTCTTCTTTTATTTTAAATGCCTTTTCTTTTACTTTTTTAGCTCACCTGAGCAAAGCTCAAGGTGAGCTTTTCTGATTGACCTGTGTCTAACATCAGTCCGTGAACTTTTTGTTATGTGCTCTAGCACCTGCATTTTTCATATGGACTTCACCAAACTTACATAGTAGTTATATAACCATAATATCTAGGACAAGTTTTTGAGGAATTATTTTAATCATCATGAGGTCTAAAATGTGTTTAGTAAAAACAATTGAGGCTGGCTTCTGTATCCATAAGGGACCAGTTAGGCTGCAAAAAGGGTACAATCGATACAATTGTAAAAACTTTTCAAGAATTGACCAGCCATATATTTTTTAAATATGGTTTAAATGATTTCTTTGAATAAGGATCTCAAGCTAAATTAAGAGGTTAAGGTCCATTTGGGCATAGGAATACTAGGAACTTATTCTTATTTATTTCAAAGGTCTATTAGTTCTTCATAAGCTTAATCCATTCCAAATTTGAAAAGAAGTGAGAGGTGAAATCAGATGAGCAAGTTAGCCCCATTATGGCAGGCTTTAATAGCGTTTTCCTGACATTGTCAGATGCTCCCTTTGCTGCACCCCCTCCCAAATATTAACAATCCTATTTTTGCTTTCTTGCAATTCTCCACCCATATCTGTTATCACTAAAGGAAGGTTCTTTTTCTCCATCTATTGAGTCCAGTCTGCGACCATTGGATGGGAAGTTGTCTATGTTATTGTGTGGAGTTTAGCATCACTTTCAACAATTTTTCAGTTATGTCACGATGGTGTCTATACTAGAAACAGTATTTACATAATTTAGGCTGGCTTCTCTGGTACACAAAAGCTCTTATTATATTTCACATGCGGTTACAGCCTTTTTGTCCAAAGGCAAAGATAATGGAATAAATGCTGTATAAATTACTAAAAAACATCTCATTTCAGCATGAAAATAGCAGAGGGCAAGCGAGGTAACAAAATGTGGTACCACAAAGTAGGCCTATCAGACAGGCTTGAAACACTGGGGAACGACTGGAATGTGAAACCATTAAATAAACTGATGGAGTCGCTCGGACACTCTAAGGTATGTGTAGTTGTCTATACAAATAATACACTAACAAATAATTATTAACATAAATAACTTCTACAATCCACTAATACGAAAATTAAGGGTCATTAATTTTATATTTGTAATTTTTTATTAATTGAAAAATACATATTTTACACTATAGAAACCTATAAAAGTACATACATACATGTATAACGTTAAAGTAAGTATATCAAAAAATGTTTTTATTAATGTCTAAAAAGAAAATGATAGATCTCATTAATATCTAAAGTTGTATAACGCCTCTGTAAAGCTGTAAAATGCCTCTGTAAAGCTGTATAATGCCTCCCTAAAGCTGTATAATACCTCCCTAAAGCAGTATTATGCCTTCCTAAATCTGTATAATGTCTCCTTAAAGCTGTACAATGCCTCCCTAAAACTGTATTATGCACTAAAGCTGTATAATGCCTCCCTAAAGCTGTATAATGCCTCCCTAAAACTGTATAATGCCTCCCTTTAACTGTATAATGCCTCCCTAAAGCTGTATAATGCCTCCCTAAAGCTGTATTATGTCTCCCTAAAGCTGTATAACTTCCCTAAAGCTGTATAATGCCTCCCTAAAGCCTCCCTTAAGCTGTTTAATGCCTCCCTAAAGCTGTATAATGTCTCCCTTAAACTGTATTATGTCTCCATAAAACTGTATAATGTCTCCCTTAAGCTGAATAATGCCTCCGTAAAGCTGGGTAATGTCTCCCTAAAGCTGTATAATGCCTTCCTAAAGCTGTATAATGTCTCCCTTTAGCTGTATAATGCCTCCCTAAAGCTGTATAATGCCTCTCTAAAGCTGTATTATGTCTCCCTAAAGCTGTATAATGCCTCTGTAAAGCTGTATAATGCCTCCCTAAAGCTGTATTATGCCTCCCTAAAGCTGTATAATGTCTCCTTTAAGCTATATAATGTCTCCCTTAAGCTGTATAATGTCTCCCTAAAGCTGTATAATGTCTCCCTCAAGCTGTATAATGTCTCCCTAAAGCTGAATCATACCTCCCTTAAGCTATATAATGTCTCCCTAAAGCTCTATTATGCCTCCCTGAAGCTGTATAATGTTTCCCTAAACTGTATAATGCCTCCCTAAACTGTATAATGCCTCCCTAAAGCTGTATAATGTCTCCCTTAAGCTGTATAATGTCTCCCTAAATCTGTATGTCTCCCTAAAGCTGTATAATGCCTCCCTAAAGCTGTATTATGCCTCCCTAAAGCTGTATAATGTCTCCTTTAAGCTGAATAATGTCTCCCTTAAGCTGTATAATGCCTCCCTAAAGCTGTATAATGTCTCCCTCAAGCTGTATAATGTCTCCCTAAAGCTGAATCATTCCTCCCTTAAGCTATATAATGTCTCCCTAAAGCTGTATAATGCCTCCTTATAGCTGTATAAATGCCTCTCTAAAGCTGTATAATGTCTCCCTAAAGCCGTATAATGCCTCCCTAAAGCTGTATAATGCCTCCTTAAAGCTGTATAATGTCTCCCTAAAGCTGAATAATGTCTCCCTTAAGCTGTATAATGCCTCCATAAAGCTGTATAATGTCTCCCTAAAGCTGTATAATACCCCCTAAAGCTGTATAATGCCTCCTTAAAGCTGTATAATGTCTACTTAAAGCTGTATAATGCCTCCCTAAAGCTGTATAATGCCTCCCTAAAGCTGTATAACGCTTCCCTAAAATTGTATAATGAGCTCTCTAAAATCAATATTTACACATGACATGTATATGTATTCAAAATGTGTTCTACTCTCTCCTCCCGACATTAAATTCTGAATCCACCACTGGTACACCATAGTGTGTGATTTGCCATAATACCAAACCTCTCAAACATAATATCAGAGAATAAACACTAAACATCTTAAATTTCAAAGGTGTTAAGCCAATCCATAAAGGCCAGGCCCAATTAGCTCTGCGGTTACGCGTCTGACAATCAATCCAGGGGTGTGAGTTTGATTCCCCGGCCCGGCAACAGTCTCCGTGATGATTGATATATGACATTGTGTCTCATTATCATTCGTCTCTCACCACTGATTCAAGTGGGAAAGTTATCAGTTACTTGCGGTGATGGGATGTGCTTGAGTACTGGTTAATCCCAGGAAACTGATTAGGTTAACTGATCGTCTGTTAACCCTCGATGGCATAAAAATGACGCTAAATATTCAATCAATCAATCAATCCATAAGGTGAAAGATTAAAATACAATACATGTAGCTGACGATCTAATAAACAAGACTGATGACATGATAAACAAGTTACTTGTCACTGATGACATGATAAACAAGTTACTTGTCACTGATGAAATGATAAACAAGTTACATTTACTGATTACCTAATAAACACTTATGGTAGCCTATTACCTCATTTAAATTAACAGAAACTTTATAAAATCTCATACATATAAGCAAACACTTCATTGGATAAAGTAAGTACTCTAACAGCCTATCAGGATTATATTGGTCTTCTTATTTAAACTGTAGAAGTGGTCTAGGGGTAGATCATTAGCTTCGCATGTGGATGGTTGTGGGTTCGTTCCCAGGCCGTATACTACCGAAGACTTGAAAAATGATATTAAAAGCTTTCTCATTAAGAGGATAGATGTAGGGCTGGTCGGCTGGTGTCAGTATAATTGGATTGGGTGGGAAATCATACCATGTGTCTGTGGCGTGATACTCGAGTGTGGCAGTGTCAGAATACTGTCTCAAGAAGACGCCATTGCGATATGACTGAAAAATTTCTGAAAGTGCTGCTAAATACCATACAACAACAACCTTATTTTCAAACAGTTGCCAGTTGGATTTTGCTCAAATTGTCATTGGGGTTAACATTGTGATTTTTTAAGAACATTTCTTCTCAAAAACCACCCAAATACGTTCATATTTAGTAATAATTATTTATTAATAATTATTGACACGGCTGATATTTTTAAATTGTTTTAAATCAAGGGACCATGGTCCATTGGTGGTGATGGGGATATGGGTTAATAGGGGTGCCTGGTAACATACTTTCATTATTACATAGGACTACAATAGCAAGTGGAACATTCTTAGGGAATGTTTCACATTTCTTTATAGTTTTGTTGAAAAGTTGCTGTTCCTTTTATGTATTAGGAGAGTTGCAGAAAGGGAAATTAAATATACTTGTAGTTGTATTTGACTACATTTCAAACAAACAATTTTTATGTTTGGTGGTAATAATAAGAACTCCCTCATGTCAGTCAGTACAATTAAAGGAAAGTACAATTAAAGGAAATTGTGATCATATTCATTTCATATTTTTACCTTATTAGTTCGTTACTGGTTTTACTGGAGGTGACTATAGGCTTATTCTCTATCCATCTGTTCATCCATCCAGCATCAGTATGTCTTGAAAGATTGCTCAAATTGTATTTTAGCAAGGTTTGTGAAACTGTGCATGCTGATGGAGGATATTAAGGATATAAAGCAGGTCATTTAATTTGCTCAGTCAGACAAAAATTATGGTTGCTATGGTAACAAAATAGGTAAAATAAAAAGGTACAGATACTACCTGGATCCTTTGGTAACATCAAAACTATCCAAGCTATATTTGTGAAACTATGCATTTGGATAGAGAGCAATAAGGAAATTGTGCAACATCAGTTTATTACTTTCTCAGTCAGACAATAATTGTGGTTGCTACGGCAACAAAATAGATTAAATTACAGATAAAACAGTGATCCTTTGGTAATATAAAAAGTATCCAAGCTATATTTGTGAAACTATGCATGTAGATAGAGAGCAATAAGAAGATTGCATATCATTTTATAACTTTTTCAGTCAGACAATAATTGTGGTTGCTATGGCAACAAAATAGATTAAATAACAGAAAAAACCTTGATCGTTTGGTAACATAAAACATATCCAAGCTATATTTGTGAAACTATACATGTGGATAGAAAGCAATAAGGAGATCGTGGAAATCATTTTATTACTTTTTCAGTCAGACAATAATTGTGGTTGCTATGGCAACAAAATAGATTAAATAACAAAAAACCTTGATTGTTTGGTAACATAAAACATATCCAAGCTATATTTGTGAAACTATGCATGTGGATAGAGAGAAATAAGAAGATTGCACATCATTTTATTACTTTTTCAGTCAGACAATAATTGTGGTTGCTATGGCAACAAAATAGATTAAATAACAGAAAAAACCTTGATCTTTTGGTAACATAAAGCATATCCAAGCTATATTTGTGAAACTATGCATGTGGATAGAAAGCAATAAGGAGATCGTGCACATCATTTTATTACTTTTTCAGTCAGACAAAAATTGTGGCTGCTACTAGTATGGCACAAAATAGGTGAATCGGTATGGGACTTACGTATACCTTGCAATACACCAGTGGCTTGTTAAACAAGGCACCATCTAGCTGCCATACCATTCACAGAACTTTGAACACATGTTAACTAGTAATCTAGTAATTTTTTTGTGTTTTTTTTTTTTTTTTTTTTTAATTTCAGGTTATATATGGCATATCCAGTTTTACTAGTGAAGGAAGACCTTAGACTGAGTCAGACTGAGTAGAACCACCATCCTTCTGCAAGAAACTGGCACACTTTCTCTAATAAAGTTTTTGGAGCAAGCGGGACTCGAATCTATGACCTTAGTGGTGAGAGGCAAGTGATCTTGAGATGGTGCTTAGACCACTCGGCCACAGAGGACCCAATTCTAGTAGTTTTTCATATTTAACACTAATTTTTAGCTTATGGTCAAAGGCCAGAAGGGCTTATGCGATTGCGCCTTGTCAGTCGTCTGTCGTTAGCAGCTCTTTCTCTAAAACCACTTGGCCAGTTAAACTGAAACTTTACATGGATGTTGTTAATGCATAGGAGGCTATACAGAAGATTTTTTTTCAATCTGAATTTCAAGATGGCCGCCATTACTAAAAATAGAAAAAAAATTAAAAAGTCTTCTTCTCATTAACTGCCTAACAGATTTTGAAAATGTTTATATAGTAATGATAACCAACTATATTTCTATTAGATTTGTACAAATGGTGTCCATGGGGTTAAATATGACCCCAACCTGAGGGTTCAGTTAGGGGACACATGTCATTATAATAAACATTTATACTTTTAATTAATTAATTCTTTTCTTTTAAATGGAACTGATATTTTCACAGTAGCACACTGGGTTCCACTGTCTTAAGAGGTCCCAAAACGGTAAAAGTTTGGAAATAAAAAAATCATTTTCTTAAGAACTGACAGTTTCTCCGAAACCATTAGGCCAATTAAACTGAAACTTCACATGGATGTTTCTATTGCATAGGAGACTATACAGAAGATTTTTGTTTTATCTGAAATTCAAGATGGCCACCGGTACTAAAAATAGTCCAGAACTTACGAACAGCCCAACAGATTTTCAAAATGTTTATGTAGTAATGATAACCAACTAAAGTTCTGTGAGATTTGTTTGAATGGTGTCCCTAGCGTTAAAAATTACCCTGCCCTGAAGGTTTAATTAAGGGACACATGTCATGATAATAAATATAAAGGGGTCAGGAGGGGCGCCAAAAGGGTAAAAGTTGCGAATTACAAAATCGTTTTCTTAAGAACCGGTATGTCAGATTTGTTCATATTTGGCATAAATTATCCATATGTGTAGTGGTTTGATTGCAGACAAGAATTATTTAGGGGCTAAATTTTATAGGGGCCCTGTAAGGGGACTTAGAATTTTACATAGGAATACTACAGGAAAACAGAACATTCTTCTTTTTTTTTCATCTATTTAGGCAAAATTATTATTCAGTTTGAGTTCTGAAGTATCATCTTTTCATAGGAAATATGATTTGGCTTAATAAGGAGAATTGACTTTCCATAAGGGGCCGGGGTTGGTCAAAAAAGGGTTAAAATAGAAAATTTTCAAAAATCTTCTTCTCAACAACCGGTCTGTCAGATTTGTTCATATTTGATATGGATTATCCCAATGAGTATGTGTTTAAAGTTTGTACAAATCAAGAGTCTTGTATTTATAGTGCCCTGTAAGGAGACTTTGAGTTTTATATAGGAATATTATTGGAAATCTGAAAATACTCTTTTTTATCATTCATTCATGACTATTTTATTCAGTTTGAGTTTTGAAGCATCTTCTAGTCATATCAAATATGATTTTTTCCATACGATGGATTGACTTTCTGAAAGGAGCCAGGTGGGGTCACAAAATGATTAAAATTGAACATTGTCATAAATCTTATTTTTAACAACCGGTCAATCAGATTTGTTCATGTTTGATATAAATTATCCCTATGATTAAGAGTTCTAAATTTGTACAAATCAAGGGACACTGCGATGTATAGAGACCTTTGAATTTCACATAGGAATACTATGGGAAAATGAACAATTCTCATTTTTGTATCCATCTGGGTAAATATGTTGTTCAATTTGAGATCTAAAGCATTGTCTAGTAACAAAAAATTTGATTTGTTCAATAAAGAGGATTGAATTTCCATAAGCGACCAGGGGACGGATGGGGCAATAAGGTTGCAATTGGATTTTTTTAGAAATTTCCTCTCAATAACCTCAAACTAGTTCAAATTTGATATAAACTATCCTTACATCAGCAAGGATTGAAGATTCTGCATATGAAGGGGATGGGATATATTGGGGCCCTGTAATGTGACTTTTACATAGAAATATTATAGGGAAAACTGAATTTTTTCTTTTTGCATCCATGTGTACAAATTTGAATCATTTATGCTCACAACAAATCACTAAGAGTGAGACATTGAAGTTCTAACAATTAAAGGGGCTGGGTTGTATAAGGGTTCTGTACAGGGGACTATTTTTTTTTTTTACAGATGAATGGTATGGAAATTTAAAGTACCGGTATTTCCTTTTCATAGCAATTAAGTTTTTGTTCAGTATGGGTGTGGTGGGGGGTATTTATCAATAATTTGTTAAGCAACCCCCCCAAAGAAGGTAAATATTGTGGAATTTCAAAAAGTGCTATGGCCACTATGAGTCAGAAGAGCGTCCGCAGACCCTCTTGGTTTCTGTTGCCATGAAAAATAGCCAAAATTACAAAATTATCCTTTTTGAGAGCATAACTCAAAAATTTTCATGAAACTTTGTATACATGTTAATATAATGTTTTAGTAGTGCCTTTTGCTATAGGGATTTTCATTTTCAACATTTTTTCTGTAACTATGGAAACAAATTCATAGCCAAAATTCACAAATTTTCTATTTCCAAAGCACAATTTCAAATCTTATTGGTGACTTTTTCTATGAGGGAATTTTCATTTTCAACTTTCAGAACAAAAAACATTTGAGTAAAATATCCCATGGCAGGGAACATTGAAGACATCATCTTGTGTCAGTGCTATCAAAGGGAAATGTAGTAATATTCATTTCACAGAAGGGGGTCCTCCATGTTTGAGTGGTCTAAGGCGCCGTCTCAAGATTACTTACCTTATCGCAAAGGTTCCAGGTTCGAGACCCGCTCACTACAAAAATTGATGTAAGAAAGTTCACCAGTTACTTGCAGAAGGAAGATGGTTCTACTCGGTATGACTCAGTCTGAGGTCTTCCTCCACCAGTAAAACTGGATATGTCATATATAACCTGAAATGTGTTGAAAATGGTGTTAAACCCCATTCAAAATAAAAACACAGGAAGAACTCCATTATAAATGTCAGTACAATCAAAGGGAAATTAATCTTAGCTGTAAACATATATTTTATAACATTTCAGACGAATATCGACATCATGAAAATTGATATTGAGAAGTACGAATGGCAAACTCTGGTACAGATTTTCGAATCTGGTGGTTTAAACAATGTGAAACAGCTGGTGATGGAGCTACACATTGCCATAGCTGGGGAACCAGAGAAGTTTGAATACTACAAGGGACTTCACGTGCTCAAGAGTCTGTATGATCACGGCTTCAGGATACACTACACTCACAGAAATTTATGGTGCAAGTTTTTATCAGCATTTCCTGATATTGACGAGGTTGGATGTCATGAAGTGTCCTTCGTATACATTCCTTAAAAAGTCCACATGTTGGAACCACCTGATGGTGCGCAGACACTATATAAATATATACATGCATATATTATGCAAAAATAAGATCTGCTTTTTTTTTTATAAATCAGATTAATTCTATTCAAGCTTATTTTATTTTATATCAGTTGAAAAACAAGTTCTTACCACTGGGATTTATCGCACATAAGTCATTCAAAAAAGTTGCAATCAATATTGGTTGCTAAAGTGCCATTTTCCTTAGACAAGCTGATGGTGTCTAAGTAAATACTACATTGTATTCACTTGGACAAACAATGCCAAGTTGGTGGTGCAGTAGCCATGCTAGTGTCAGGTCAGTTTGACCATAAACAGTCACATGGCAATTTTGATAAGTTCCACTTTTTCTGAAACTTATATGATTACAGTCAAACCTGTGATAGTGGTCACCTCTATTAAGCAACCACTTGTCTTAAACAGTCACATTTCATAAACAACTACTGGTTTTGCAATTTTATTGTTGTTTTTTTAAGGTATATTTAACAGGATTAACTTTTTGAAGGATTATTCAGGACAATAAAGTAACTTTATTACTGTTTAATATTGATGTCATTATTTACATGGTTGATCAAGTTTTAGACTAGCAGTAATAGGTATTACCAAGATTTATGTATATAGAGGTATGCAGGGTTTAATGCCATTTTCAAAGCATGACGAGATATAAGGCATTTCCAGTTTTATTGTTAGATTCTTAGAATGAATCTTGGTGTTCAAGGAAATTAACAGTCCTTAACAGCCCTTAACAGTCAAACTTTCTCATGTAAAGTACTGTTTATTGGGCTTGAACCCACAACCTCAGCTTTGAGAGATAAATGATCTTAAGACGGCACCATGGACACTTGGACATGGATAACGTTGTAATAAATGGAAAGTTGAATTTGTTAAGATATTTGTTAAGTGCTGTGAGATTGTACCAGATTTGTACTTTAATTTGTTATTTGTTGTTAAGAATAAGCCAGAAATGGAGTGTTTAACTGGTGCCATATTACATGTAAATGTTGACATACTAGTCATGCATAATTTTGTAAATCCATTCACCACTACAAGTTGCAATAATTGTAAAAAAGATTATTATTGTAAAGAACATGTTTATTTTTTATTATTTTTATTCATCATTCATTCCGAGGGTTAAAATTCATCTAACTTTTTATTGACTATTGATGAATTTCGGACATAGTGTTGTTAACCTGCATTAAAGAATAACATGTTAACCGTTGTTTTGTACATATTGTTATATTATTAGGCTGGTTGTATGATAAATTATAAGACACACTATGTTCTAGAATGTGACTTTAATAATGTGTATACTTTAACAGTGATAATATTCAAATGACTCTCTTAATAACTGAATACAGTTTATCTCAATAGGTTGGTCAGTGTGTTAGTGAGACCCCCTAATGAGATGTGACCGATTAACCGCATTGTACATAACAGAGAGCATCTCAGAGTTAACATTATACAACACATATCATAGTAAAAAACTTTACTTGTCCATTTATTAATAAAACGCATATTTATTGAATAAAATATATTAATGAAGCACTTTTGAATTTTATTTATTTATAATTAACAAGTCCAGTATGTATTTCGAATGATGGCAAAAATAGGATCACCTTGTTGTTATAGGCAACAAATTTAGTATATATGATAGAGCCTGTGTTGTTGCGGGTAAGCATAGAATCACTGTTGATCTCTCAGAAGGGTAGGAATCCTCTGAATGGATGTTGTGTTTATTTTATTATTTTTTGTCATGTTCATTATTGTGGTCAAAATACCAACCACTGTGTGGTTCTAGGGAGCCATATGGGTGATGGCAAGAATAGGATCACTGTGGCTCATGCATGTCATAAGAAACGACAATTTGAGTAAAACGATAGACTTTACTGAAACTCTGTATTTCTCCAGGTATTAAGGTTCATTCTGCATATTCATTTGTTGATGTGTTTTTTTTTATCTGTATTATAATTTGTTGTTTATTAACATGTAGAGTGAACCTAGAATCTTCCTTCCTGTTGGTGTCAATAACCTGTGATGTACACGTTAAACCCCATTCATTCAGTATTTGATTGAATATACTTAAATATAAGAATCTAACATGGGTTTGAGGTTCAGATAGAAAATTCCACCCCAGGGGATAACTGTGTTGGAGAGCCTTGTTCCTGTGAAAACAATTATTCCAAAGGATGATTTTTTTTATCCAAACTGAGAAAGCCAAGAAGGATTCTTTTTTTTGCACACCAAACATATTGAATAATATATTTAAATTTTAATTTTATCATTACATTTAAGGTGTCAAATTATATAATTTACATCATGAATTTTAGTAGATAACATCGTGAATGGTTCTGTCTCTGCAAAAGATAGGAGAGATAGAAATATCTAACCCCGATAAAAAGGCAGGTATTCTTATCTGATATGCAAAAAAATATCTATACAATCCCAATATAAAATAATGAATCCATCTCAGTATGAAATAATGAATCCATCCCTGCTTTCTGAGTGACAATTAGAACTTGACAGCATTTAATATCAACAGGTTCTCTCACTGTGTTTACAGCACCTGTACTATGTCTGACAATCAATCAAGGGGTCTCAAGTTAGAATACCTGCATGGCCATGGTCTCCGTGATGATTACTATACAACATTGCATCTCATTGTCATTTGTCTCTCATCACGGATTCAAGTGTGCAAGTTATTAGTTACTTTCGGAGATTGGGTGAGTTGGGGTCTGGTAAACCTTCCAGGAAAGAGTGGTTGGGTTATTGGGTCGTCTGTTAGCCCTAGATGGCATAAAAATGACGCTTATAATTCAAACAGTGTGTACAGTAACTTCATTTGTTAGCTAATCAAAATCTATTGAATTGAATGTCAGCTATAAACGTAGTCATTTACTCTCGTTTAATCCTGCAAACAAATGGTAAATGAAGATTCTGTGCCAAAAAAGTTAGGTTTAATGTTTTTCACCAAGTTGCAGTGTTTTGTCTGACCAGGATGGTCCTCCGGTCAACGATTTGTCTCAAGAGCAGTGGCCTCTCACTAGTGCGGCTGCAAGTTCAAACCCTGCGCAATCAAATAACTCTTAGCGACACAATTTGCCAGATGCAATATATTAAGTAGTATATAATTTTGGAGGAATAAACGGACATTATTTTCACTGGAAAGAAGTCATAATCAAATCAACAGAGGTTTTCCTTGTATCATTTTTATTTTGACACATGACAAAATGAAGTTCATAAAATAATAAATACAAGCAGTAACATCACATAAACCAACACGTACAATGTACTATGATATCAGCTATTTAAAGGAACAAATTCGATAAATATTCAGTAGTGACAGTTGTTCTGAAAATTAGATGTAGGCTGCAAATATTAAATGAAAATACACAAGTATATATACAGACCCGTTTGTATCTATTTTGGAAAGGGGCATAACTCTGGAATATATTTTGTATACTCATGTTCAATAAAAACTCACTGCTTGACTTAGCCCCACCCAATTTCTTACAGTTATGAAATAAAATATGTTTTAAATCCAATAGGTATAAATTCATTGTTAAAATCTTCCATATTTTTGTATTTTTATCATTCACCTAAAGATCCTTTCCAATAAACAATGGTTTAACATATTTTATTTCCAATACGTGCAGCAAACCATATACAATATTCACAACATTTAGAACAAGAACTAAAGAATAAAATTCTAATAAAAGAGTTATTCTTCAAATAAATTTAATAAATGTCGAGTCCACTCGAAACCAAAACCTTATGAAAATAGTAAGTGATTTAATACCCTGTCAATGTCTTTCTTAGTTCCAAGCTGGAATGCTTAATAAAATTGGAAATTTTGTTGATGCATGTGTAAAGCTTCAATGATATGGGACTAGAAATCTGTGCTATACAGGCAGTAATACCAGTATTGTATTAAATTTGTTATACTCCAACTAAAATCTGCTATTAAAAAACACTCCAACAAGAACATTTAATTTCTCATGGACATAAAGTTATTTTCACAATTAAGTAAACACTTTTCAATATCTTTAATATTATCCTCTTTTTTTTTAAAAGCTTATCTAGGTGTAAGTAAACAGAACTGATTTGTACAGGATAACTACATCGAGTGAAGAAGTTTATAACTATGGTGAGACTATTAAACAGTTCTAGCAATAATCAGCTTTAATTCCATGACCATTCTTCAATTTTTTTTACAGAAACTCAACATCTGGTATTGCACATGCTGACACAATATTAAATATGAACAGTGTTCTTTTTATAATTTTTAATGCCAAATTGTTATATCTTGATGTCGCCAGCAGTCTTCATAATATAAACTGAAAATACCAAGGTCAAATTTCACTGAAAATTAACACTAATCTCACAATCTCCCCATGTCATTACTACATAAATATTTTCAATAACCATATTCAAAAGTAATGCCTACATATGTTGTCAACAAGTATACTGAAAATATCAAAATCTATGTTCACTTGCATTAAAGGTGAACTTTGAATTTAATAGATCAAGCGATATCAAAATAAATGCACTTTTTAAAAAAAACAGTTCAACGCAATTTTGAATACATTAGTTTGCATGTAGCTTTATCTGTGGAGAGAGAACCTCAGAATCGTTCTTTGCAAATGACTGGCCAAGCCTGGATCAAACCCACCACTTCAGCGGTGAGAGGTGAATGCTCTTGATACAGTACCCTAGATCACCCAGCCATGTAAAGACCCGCACATACTTTTATAGTATGTTTTCAAATAATGCCTTTATGATGTCAGTTGTTTTAAACTTGGGAATATTGAGTTACATGTACAGATATGAAGACAGCATTACAATCCAAGTCAATGTGCAGATCCACTGTATAACTGGGTCTTGGAAAATGTCACTGTAGAGAAAGACTGGCGTATATTCTTTGATTGTTGTATCTGAAATATAGATCAAGTCAACAAGTTAACTCTTTGAAATGTAAATTCATCCATAATTCAATTCGGAGAATCAGTTCCGAGATTGAATTTTTTAAAAAGTTAACATCTAAATACTATCAACTAAAAATTAATTCCTGTATTACCTAAAGAATCAAGTAATGAAAAAAAAGCTGGGAAATTCATATAGTGTGTCACTCATTTTACAATTTTTTTTTAAACCTTATAAACCTAATTCTTTCTGAAACATACTGCGCAAATAAAACATTCCTAGATATTACAATTTGTAATATATATATTACACTGTGATTATTATATGCCCCCCCACCATACCAAATTTTGGGGTGGCATATAATAATCACAGTGTCCGTCCTTCCGCCCAGTATTTCGTGTCAGGCCTGTAACTTTGTCATGCAACAATGGATTTTGTTGATACTTGCTACAAATGATAACCATAACATGACGACATGCCGCAAGTAAGACCCACACCCGTTCCTAAAAGGTCAAAGTCACAATTTGAGTTTGTTTGACAACACTTTGAGTCTGTGTGAAATTTCCTGTCCGGCCTGTAACTTTGTCATGCATAGATGGATTTGTTAATACTAGCTACAAAAGAGCAACATAACATGAGGATCTGTCGCAAGTAAGACCCACACCTGTACCTCAAAGGTCAAGGTCACAATTTAACTTTGTTTGACAACACTTTGAATCTGTGTGAGATTTCGTGTCTGGCCTGTAACTTTGTCATGTATAAATGGATTTTGTTAATACTAGCTACAAATGAGCAACATAACATGAGGATTTGTCGCCTGTTACACCCAGATTCTCACTTTTTTAACTTTGTTTCAGTCTGATTGAGATTTGGTATCCGGTCTGTAACTCTGTCACCTATGTATACATTTTAAAAACACTTAGCTCAATTCATCAGCATGACATGACATGTCATGCATAAGACCCACATGTGTACCTCAAAGGTCAAGGTCACACTTCAAGTTTGTTTGACACTTTCAGTCTGTGTGAGATTTCATGTCCGGCCAGTAACTTTGTCATGCATAGATGGATTTTATAAATACTTGCTACAAATGATCAATATAACATGACAACGTGTTGCACTTGATACCCAGACTCCCACTTCAAAGGTCAAGGTCACAATTTAACTTTGTTTGACAGTACTTTCAAACATTTTTAGATTTCTTGTCCGGTCTGTAACTTTGTCATCTATGGATAAATTTTAAAAACACTTGGCCCAGTTGATCAACATGACATAATTAAGTGTCGCATTTAAGACCCAGAACCTTTCCTCAAAGGTCAAGGTCACATTTTCAATGTTTGATATTGCGTGTATTGTCTGTGACTTTGTTTTGAACTTGGCTCAATTTATCAAGATGACATGATGACGTGTCTTAAGTAAGATCTAGACTGTACCTCAAAGGTCAAGGTCACACTTTTAGTATGTATGATAACACTTTGAATCTGTTTGACATTATTCAAGTCAGTTCTTTAACTTTATCATACATTGATGGATTTCAAAAACACTTGGCTCAATTTATCAACTGATCAGCAATTGATCTCTAACTTTGTCTTACATTTATGGATTTTAAAATACGTCAAGGTTACACAGATCAAGGTCATGCTTAAATGAAAAAAAAAAAACCCATGAAATTGCATGTCTAGTCTGAATCATCAGTCCATTACTCTTGATATTCATGGATACATCGCTACCTATTATAACATATACTGTTATTTTCATAGACCATTTGGGGGGTATGCGACACTTACCAGTGACATTTCTTGTTAAATATATTCTTAGTGCATTCATTCTCAAATTCTTAGTATGGCATAGTTCTCAAATTCTTAAAATGGCATAGTTCTCAAAATTCTTAATATGGCATAGGTCTCAAAGTCTTATTATGGCATAATTCTCAAATTCTTAATATGGCATTGTTCTCAAATTCTTAATATGGCAGTTCTTGAATTCTTAATATGGTATAGTTCTCGAATTCTTAATATGGTATAGTTCTCAAATTCTTAATATGGCATAGTTTTATAACAATAAATACAGCATGGTGCTCAAATTCTTAATGTGATAGCACTCAAACTCATAGTATGGCAAAGCATAGTTATCAAATTCTTATTATGGCAAGTTTCTTTAATTATTAATATAGCACAGTTATCAAATTCTATTGTGGCTAAGTGTCATTCTCAAATTCTTATTTGGGTATAGTTTTGTATTTCTGAGAGAGCTATGGAATAATTCTCAATACCTTGATATGGCATCTGACAATTATCAATTGACTGAAATAGCATAATTCTCATATTTTAATAAGTATGGTATAGAATACACTGGCGTAGCTACACATAGGCCCTGCAGGTCAGGACCTGCCCTTTTTTGCTAGAAAAACATATTAAAAAATCTGATTTAATTGAAATTCCTGTAAGTACTTGATATGTTTTACATGAAAAAAAAACTACACACATTTACATTTAAAAAAAAATGAGGGAAGGACCAACAGACCTCAATCCCAACCCCCCCTTAAAAATGTTTAAACCAGCACTTATAAATTTACCAAGCTATGCCCAAGTTTGTAGTATGGCATAGGTCTCAAATTCTTTACATAGCATACTAGTTGTTCTAAAATACTGTGTTTTTTAATGTCTTTTATATGCATTCTTTTTTGGAAGCAGTTTACTTGTTAAACTATTACCGGTTATCATACTTACATTGGAAAACCATCTTGATAAATTCATGTATTGTTGTTTGTCATAGAATGTCAGATCAGCCTGAAATATCACATTTATAGTTATTTTTTAAATAAAAGATGGAAAAGTCATATTTCTGCTTGGTTAGGAAATTGCACAACAAATAGATAATAAACATTTACACGAAAGCATCACAATACAAATTAGTCTTCTTGACATATTTTCAACGAAAAAACATTTAAACTAAAACAGTTTTATTTATAGACACTCCTATATATATATATTATTAAAGACATTTCTGTATGATATAACAATTTAAAAGTTAATTCATGAACACATTATTAAAAAAAAAATTAAATAATAAAAAAATTATTATAGGCAGCAGAACTTATTCTTGCTCCGGTATTTAAAATTTAACTCTAGAGTTTCTGCCTAGAATGTAACTTTTTCTGTCTCCACTATGGGCTAAGAAGAAGCCACACGACTTAAAATGGTGTAACATTTACAATCAATGATTGATCATGACACTGAAAAGAAATGGGTAATGTTATTGCTTGACGCTACAGATATGACAAAGTCCTATTAATTTTTAGTCAATTTCATGCAGCTGACAGCATTCTGGTTTGTTTATGAAATGAACTCCGGATAATTTATTTTACTTGGTGCCCCTCTTCCTGGATTGATTTACGTTTGGATTTTAGTTGTAAAACTGGCAAACTTTCTTGTATAAATAGTTTGGATTGAACTGAACATGAACCAATGACCTCTGCAGTCTGAGGTAGTACATGTACAAGTGAGTGATCTTGAGATGGCCCCTTATACCACTCGACCACAGAAAACATTTAGGGACACTTATAAATCATATTCAAATTACATGTTTCTGGAAGCTGTTGGCGAGTGGTTAAGGGAACAGAACAGAACACTGAACATATACAATTAATCAATTTTTGCACAAAATCTATAGCAAAATGAACACACTTGTTATAATAATCATCTATTAATCATACCAAGACGCCCGAGTCCTTCGTTTATAAAACTTTGATCCATGCTCCACTTATGTGAACGTGTAACAGTTTATACTCAAATAGAAAATAGATGGACTCGTGGTCCTCCGTAGCGGAGTGTTCTTAAGATCACTTACCTCCCACCGCTAAGATTGTAGGTTCGAGTACCGCTCGCTCCAAAAACTTTATGTGAGAAAGTTTCTAGTTACTTGTGAAAGGATGGTGGTTCTACTCAGTCTGAGGTCTTCCTCCACCAGTACAACCGGATATGCCATATATACCGGTAACCCGAATTGTGTTGAAAATGGCATGAAACCCCAATCATAATAAATAAAGGTTGATACCTATAAATTTATACAGATAAAAATAATACAGATCTGCATTAATATATTGTCAAGTGAATAGCTTTTAAATTGTGTTTTTATACAAATCTTGTAAGTCGTGTTGGGAGTACGAATATGAGTTAAGCATTAAACATTGTGGGTTAGATTATATAACCAGTTGGGTGAAATTTCCCGCTATTAAAATGCACTTTCACAGTACCTTATTCAAGCAGGCAATTTGGACACTTTGTATGGGTTTGGAAGAAAACGAAATAATTGTAGAGTAAAGAATATAAGAAATGCATAAAACTTACAACTGTTGAATGTAAACTGTAGTGGAGGACTAGATCTATGACGGTGAGTTGATGGTTGAGGAAATATACTTTGTCTATTAGGTATGTATTTAAGTCCTGGAATGACAAAACAGATATGTTAATATTAAATCATATTTTCATCCCAAAGCAAATATACAGAAACTGTTCAGTTGTGAAATTACCGCAATGGCAAATTCTTAAAGACTTGCTGTAGCACTAGCTTTTGTATACACATTTGTTTTATCATATGGACAATATGTTATACTGTTTTATTTTGTAAGATATGGTCACTCTTAAAGGTAGTATCAGTATATCTGGAAAATATTGCTATAAAATGTCTTAAGAAATAGAATTATTTTTAAAATGGGTATCATTAATAAATAAAATTCGGATGGTTTGCTATATCAACTCCACATGAACGTGACTAAATCAATATGTAAATTTGAGTGGCACACTTAAAATGAAATTTGCATTCTAAAAATAGATAGCTATTAAATACTGCTTGACAACCTTCACATAGCCATTTGAACTCTTTCTAAGAGAGACAAACTTTACAATACTGAATCTAAATGAAATCACACAATTCATTTGATATGTCGGAAAATCTACTTTAGTCTAACCAGGGCCTAAATTCATCAAAAATTCGAGTCTGAAAATCTTACATTTAATAAAACTCTGTAAACATACAATAATGGTAAATAAATGTGATTCTTTAGTATTTTCTGTTAAATAAACATAAAAACTTCTTGTTTCTGCATATAGATGTAGTAAATTTCTTGTTTAATAGACGTTATTTGAATCTTAAATCTTTGACAATTTGAGTCGGAGTCTAAATCTCAGACTCAAAATATTGCCTGGGCTCATAGCCCAAGTTAGGAAATCCCTTTTCAATATATTATTTTAGCATTTTTAAATAGATGTGCTTGTGGATACTCGGTCAGTGAGTATATATAGGCATGATATATTGGGGAAATAAATGTTTTTAGCGAATTTTAAGATTTTGAAAATTCCTAATATGCTTCCTATAAATAGCTGCTTTAAAATGGTTACCAAGCAGTTATAAAATGAATTTTGAATATTATTTTTTCTATGAATTATGTATCTACCATTCTGCACATGTTGATAGCATATGAAGTCTCCACATTTATACAGTTCAAGTCATCTATGACAAAAAATTGTGTTTCAGCTTTATAATGGTATGACAGAAAGAATTTCTTGTAAAAAAATTCAAAACTATCATCACATCACTAGTTTAATAAAACAACTCCACACTGAAATAAAAGTACGCAGTTTCAGATTATATCCTAATCCCAGGTCTTAAAATGGTTATACTTTTATAGGTTTAAAAGATGAATTTGATGCATAAGTTTGTGTTTTGTCCCTTTAACAGTGACAAATTTAGATGCAAGGTCTTACACAGCAGGTACTGGTATATGTGAAATAGAACTATTCAAAGATGTGATTAAAAAGGGCCATGTCGACAAAAACAAATGATGGGATTATTGCAGTAATGGTAAAATAATACCTTGAGAGCTGAGAGTAAATGTTTATCCGTGGGACACCTGTCTAAGTGGCACACCTTGTACTCTAACCACTGCTCCACCACAGCCTGCTCTGCTGGGTTCTCACCTGATGAAAATAGCACAACTTGTTTTACATCAATTTTTTAAAACTTATAAAAATATCTCTCAATGTGTTCGTGGGTATAGTGGATCAGTCATGTGTTGCCCCTCCTCACCCTAGAGCGGGTTATAGTGAAGGACAGTGGGGCTAAAATGCTGTGTTCTTTCTGCATCAATGTCCACTTAGTGCCATAGCTTTACTTTATGCCAAATATATAAATATTACAAGTTTTCCTTTCTTGAACTGACCTGATCAGCTTTGAGTTGCCTGCCCTTGGATTATCTAAATTTGCTTTATTTGATCTTGTGTATGTGAATCTTAACCAAACTTGGTGGGGAGGCTTTTAACACTTGCTTTTACCAACCAAATGTCTCTGCAGGGCAGGGCTTTTACCTGGGCTCTGCAGAGGGAAAAGTCAAAGTCTCTGCTATGTCCCACTACAAATGACTGGTGCATTACCAACTCAGCAAATGTGGATAAAATCCCTGATTCTGGACCCGATGCTCTGTCACGAAATCAAACACTCCACAAAAATGGATTATAAAAAGGAACATGTTTAACTATTCAGAATAAATAATAAGAACTTCCAAAGTATGATCATTAAACAACAGTTCATATTTGTGAAGATGATTTCATCAAAATTATATGTAACAGAAAAAAGGTTTAAATAGTATTAAACAAAACTTAAACATTCTGTGACATTTTGTGTACATGCCATGTAATGCTTCCATGATAGATATGTAAGACTTGTAGACTAGCATTAAATGTCAAAGGAGAGAACAAACAGAGTCACTAAACATTATTCTGAAATTGTCAATATCTCCTGGTTGCACAAGGACCATGAACTGTTATTGTTGAGATTGTAAACACACTTCTTGGAATGTTCAGCTTAATGACAAAATATATAAGACTTTGAGATTATCTCTAGATGAAACTTTATAAATGTCCGTGACACAAATGCCCCTACTATTCATTGTAAACCAATTTATTGTTAAAAATTGAATCAAAGGGGACCTTTATTAACTCCTATAAGTTGACCGATATTGATAAATATGGAACTTCACCTGTATATTATAATTATATAGGCACAAACCAAATATTAATTAAATATACAGAGATTACAGACCTTTTCAATAGCTGATCTGAGGCCAACTTTTTACATCGGACACACAGAGCAGTTTACATACAACAATTGCAAAATTCTTTAATTTGGCATAAAATAGATCAATATTACTCAGTCGAATGTACGCAACAAAAATCATATTTTAAAGTTTTATTCAAACATTATGTTTTGAATCAATTTATTTAAATAATTAAAGTTTACATATTGAAGAGATACTAAAAGACTATACATTTATATGTCAGACTGAAATTACACCAACAATAAACACATAATTGTTCACCTAAGTTTTGCTAATGTCAAGTTAAAATTATAAATAATACATGTAGTATAATCACTTACTTTTTATAATTTTCTTTATGGAGTATACTATGCTGCTTGACAATGGCATTTAGAACACTGATGACATCATTAATATACTAGTACCTCAATGGTCTATCTGTCTGATAGAATAAAGTGATGGCTATATAAAGAGAATTTGAAAAATTACTTTTAAAATCTATTACCTATAAGTTCTGGTTTCTCCGCTGCTCTTGCTAAATGTTTTGCAATTGTGACAAAGCCTTTCCTGGTACCAGTTTTACCTTTCATTACTGGAAGCTGAAGAATAAAAATCTTGAGTAAGCTGTGAGATAAAATAGTTACATCATTTATAATATATCATTATTATCGTATCTCTTTTTGCATCTATCAGATAGTACAAGAATAAAGTCATATTGTGGTGAAAAAATCACAATCTACTACTATAACTTCACCATCATACCACTACATTTTCAATGAAATAAATTAAAGTTAATTTAGATATTAGCAATCAATTTGTAATTTGTTGTGACACCATCATTTTGCTGCACTGTGATGCCTTTCATTTTATGAAATAATAGCAGTTGCAATGTACAAATAGCATGTGTCAAAGTGAAGGACACCATTTGCGGCTTACTCTGATTTCTTCTTTATAATTAATTGCAGTAAACCAGGTACAATAAGGAAGTTTTTTTTCTTTAAATATAATTTTTATGGTAGGGTTGGGTCATGAACTGGTCAACATTCTGTGAGTTTTATCTCACACTATGCGTTGGGTTTTGAAAATAATTCATGGGGCCATAGATTTGTTAAAATTCTGTGACTTTTTTTCTAACACTGACTGTGCGATATCACATGTATGTGCCTTGTTTGGGCTTTGAAAGCATATCATCCTTCCAAAGAGTGAGCAACATTTCTCTCAAAGGTGTGTAGCTGTATACACAGACAAAACAGATCAATGGGTTGCTGCAGGCACTATCACATGACAGTCAAAGTCACATGTTCAAGTCATGGGTCACCATGATACAGGTAACACAGTCATTTTATGATAATGGCCTGAACAAATGTATTTTTCACTATGTCTATTTTCCAGTTTACATAATTACTGGCAACTATTGTGAAATCTGGTTTTCTTTTAGGAAAATTAATTTGATTGTCATCTGCTGAAAGCTGGTGGATATAAAACGGTCAATTCCATTTGTTTTAGTTTGTTAATAGTTCAAAGCATATAGTATTTGAACTGTCTGTTTGTCCATCTGTCCAAATATAGATATGTTACTTTATGTACCGTGTGACCTCAACTCCTCCTACAGTTTTCATCTTATTCTAAACAAACTTGCTATACATCATCACCATCATCTGAACAAGTGCATATTGTCAGTATGTTTCACCCATATTGTTATATAAGGATTAAGCCCCTTATTCTGACTTAAAAATATTTCATAAGCATATATGTACCTTGTCGCCTCAACTCCTACAGTTTTCATCCGATTCTAATCAAACTTGCTATACATCATCACTATCTTCTGATCAAGTGCATATTGTCAGGATTTTCTGACAAGATTATTATTCAAAGAGCCCCCTTTTTCCGACTTAAAAACAATTTATATACATACGTACCTTGTGGCCTCAATTCATGGATTTGACTGAGATTGGCTATTTATCATGCTATAAAACTTGCGGCATTATTAGAAATTATTTAGGTCAGCTTGATCATGAAATATCTGCATAAAACTCAACTCTTCTCACCATAATGCCAGTATCTAGCAGTTTCTGTTTTATTTAGTGTTTATCTGATTCTAATCAAACTTACTATACATCATTACCATCACATAAAAAAGTGCATATTGTCAGTAGGGGCACCAGTGTACTAATTGGACACATTTCTGGTTCTTAATTTAAGTTAAAGCAACCTCATGGTTTTCAGTGAATTGACATTGTAATGTTATTGTATGAATCCATATATGGAAATGTTTGTTCATTTGTAGGTAAGTCAATTTATATCTACTGTAACTATATAAAGTCCTATTGAGTCTCACAGAATATTTAATTTGCATAAATTACATTCATGATCAAATCACCTAATGCCAGGACATATTGTACAAGTATTTTGGGGCCTTACTGGGTCAACTGTGAAATATCAAATATCCATGTTGAGGCCATATTTCAAACTATATTTATTTCCTGCAGCAAACACAAAGCCTTGAAGGAACCATTCAGCAAATTCCAAAAGCGTTTAATACGGTCGGCCTTTAAGACACCCTTTCCATAGTTAACGTTTTATGAGAAGTTTCAAGTTTCAAAGTTGTTTATTGTATACTTAGGCCACCGGCCCATAAACATACAATGTATAAGACAGTATCTCTTTACCAATAGAGAGCATAGACACATTTTTTGTAGTACGTTTATATTACATAAGTGACATTATTGAACTTGTGTGATCAGTGAAGTTTCAGATCAGGCTGCACACATTGTGACGCCTCATTTAAATCTTCACTGACCATCAGTAATTTCCATTGTTATTACCGCTCTCCATGCATGCGATATATATATGCTGTATTTACATACCCCCAGTCAATTCAAAAGTCATTAAGAATAATGTTGATATTTTTGATGAATTAGAGGTGAGAATTATGAAATACAATGAGCTAGGAAAAGTCTTCATATGTGGTGATTTTAACAGCCGTACATCTTCAAACAATGATTTTATTGTAGTAGATGCTCATGAAAACATGAATGAAAATGTGCCGCAAACAAATATTTTTGATTTGCCTCACCGATTTAATTCAGATTGCGTGGTAGACCAAAATTGGCGTCGCCTTTTAGAACTATGTCAAATAAGTGGATTTTCATTGGTTAATGGTCGCCTGCACGAGGATTCAGGTGTTGGGAAGTTTACATTTTGCTCACATGGGGGTATGAGTGTTGTTGATTACTTAATAGCCGAATTGCCCGATTTTCAATATTTAAATGATTTTAAGGTTTGTGACTTTAATGAACATTCTGATCATGCTGCGATTATATTTTCATTCGAAGTTTTTAAAAAGTTGGAAAATACAAAACTTTCAAAAAACATGTCAAATAAAACCAACACCAAAATTGTTTGGGATGATTCAAAAGTTGGCCTATTTTTAGAACAGCTTATGAATAATCACGAGCAATTGTATCAACTAATCAACTGTTGCGACAATGAAAACATAAACCACGTGGTTGACAATTTCACGTGCTTTTTGAAGGAAAATGCTCTAAAAATATTTGGTAATCCCCAGCGCAGTAAACAAACAAATGGTTCAAATAGTAAACAATGTTGGTTTAACTCGAAATGCTATGAGGCAAAACAGGCTTTTAAAAGCACGGTAAGTGCTTAGAGCCATATTGGAAATAAAACTGTAAAACTGTATACACGAATATACGTTCTTAACAAAGGAGTGACATTAGAAATTTGTGTGATCAGTGGAGTTTCAGATCATGATGCACAAAAATGTGATGCCCAATCTAAAGCGACAAAGATCATCACTAATTACCACTCTGCATTCAAGCAATATGTTGGTGAGCATATACGTTTAACCATTTCCCTGTTTGCCTACTGAAATACTGCAGATCAGAGTAACTACTATTGTTATTAGCTGTCAAATTATTAATTTTATGTACCAAAATGACTTTATTCAATAAAATATCCACAGTGGGTGAAGCTTTTTTCAAAATTCCTGAACAGGGAAAGGGTTAAATCAAAGGAATGTCATCATAAGACATGTCTGATCAGTGAAGCTTCAGATCAGGATTCACATAATATGATACCTGATCAAAGCCACACTGATCATCAGCAGTTAACACTCTCCATTCAGGTACTATGTCGATGAGCAAATGCATTTTACCAAAAGGATGACACTGTACATTGTAAAACTTGTGTGATCAGTGAATTTTCAGATCAGACCGCACACAATGTGGTTCCCGATCCAAAGCTTCACCGATCATCAATAATTACCACTTTTCATTCATGCCACTTTCTTACAATGAACGTTATCGGTAGCACGGCTCGAATCAATGACCTCAGACAATACGGTCATTTAAATATTATATTTATTTAAAACTAAAAGATGAACAATGATTTTCATAGAATTTTGTCATTTAGTATCTCTTGAACATATTTACATGTAACTCATATTTCCAATATATGAACTGCACTATTTTTAATTTAAATTATGTGAGAAAGTGAGCTTACTTCGGAGTATATTTTCAGAAGGCCTATTTTCCCGTGCTCGCCGCACGTTTTCACAAAGGATCCGTGCGAGTACTGTAATGTGCCTACACAACTACATACTTATTGACAGACAGACAGACAATATCGTTTATTCACTCAAGGTACATATAATACTACATGAGATTTTTCTTATATATATGCGACAGTTACAGTTCAATTCGCCTAGTCCGTAACAGTATTTCACTTTGTTATTTAGCCGTTCTAAAATGTTATAGCATAAAAAATATGGGAAAACTGACATATCGTAAAAATCTCTTTTCTTTAAAAATGTATTAGTAGAAAGTATATAATGATTATTTGAAAAATCTTGCTTTATTCAATTTAGATGCAAAACTCTGTTACAGATAGGGTGAATCAAAGCAGCGGGCCATTGCAGACATGTATACATATATAAGCTCTTAGTGAGGCTTTGTGGAAATTAAGTCTTTAGCCCTAACGACAAAATTTCAGAATGACAAAATATCAGTAAACCAGTAACAAAAGACATATCCCTTCAGAAAAATTACACTTTTTTATGTTGTTTTCTTTTTAAGTTTTGAGTCGGACGTTACGTCTTATATTCATAGAAAAATTGTTTACATTCATAAAGCCAATTACATATTTTCAAAATCAATTATAATATATGTATAAATTTCAGTTTGATAAATCGCTTACCTTGACAATGCTGAACTGCAGTCATAATCCGATCCTTTGAAAGCACAACACTTACACAAATAATTCAAACTGATTTGTGACCAAGATTTCAAGTCCGATTCATTAAGATTTGCACATTGTGCATGAACCCAATTTTTGCAATTAGCACATTGAATTGTATCATTTTCACATTCATTGGTACAGACAATACATGGAAACGCCATGATTATGCAAAGAAGCATGATTTGTGATGAAAAAAATCGTATCTTATATACCATTTGGTGACAATTCCAATTATTTGGAGTAAAAGCAATTACGGGGAAACTTCATCTCGTGCTAAATACAAGACTTTGATTCTACGGTTCCTTAAAGGAGCCGTCATACGGTAATTAAACGGTAATTATAAATGTTTTAGTTGAATGAAAGTGTGTGCAAATTGTTTGTAATGTGATGGATAAAGTTGAGCTTTAATAATTATTAATGTTTTCACACGTCTAATTTCAATATGTTAACATTTCACACAACCATCACACCAATTAAATAGCTCAAGTATAACTTTGAAAAAAAAATAAAGGTACAATTTTTAGTTACAGTCAAAATGCTGTATTAGCTTATGGCATGTAAAATATTATTAATTCATAAGCACTTCATAAAAAATGAAGCGTTCAAAAAGTTATATTTGAGGTATAATTGTGAATCTCACAGGTTCGCAAATGTTATGAACACCGATTGTAACATATTTAACTATAATAAAAATAAACTCTCCCAAAGTCATTTTTGGCTGAATATTATTTTCTAAAACTTTGCATACGAGTCAAATATCATACATTCTATCATATTTACATGTATTTAATACAATAAAGTATATAGAACGCTTGTAATAAGTCGATTCCGGTAATCGAAAACCGATTCCTGTAGATTCCGGTAGTGAAGTCGATTTCGGTATTCATTGTAACCGCTAGCATAGCCTGGTTCTCGGACCCAAAATGCTCTCGGCATTGCCTTCGCATTCTTAGCTACAGTAGAACTGGAGTTTCTCACTTTAAGTCATAATAGAAAAAATGCTTAGCACTATAAAAAACTTGTGAAAGGCAAATAAAAAAGACTGGAACCCATTACTTTATACACAAATCCATAATCCCCACTAACCCATTGTATTCCAGGCCTATAGAATGAGTTAAAGAAGACAAGAGTGGGAAAAAGGTGGGTGGGGTACTGTGACTCATATTGACTAATGTCTGTGTTCATAGTACAGCCTTATGCCAGCTAGACAGACAAAACAAATCACCTACTTGGTTTGATTTGTCAGTTCTTATTGGTGTTTTTGTGTTAAGGGTCCTCTGTGTGCAAACCTAATACCTTTCTTCCACTCACTTGTAAATAATCATCTACAAGCGTGCGTCGCAAAATGCCATGCCAATGGTATCTGGTTTCTTCAATCACTGTCCAAATTTCTGACCCTGAGAATCATTCTTGTCCAGCCATTTCCATTTGTTTGTCATATCTTTCTCCCAAAATCTGGTGTTAGAATCTAAACACTTGTCTTCATATTGTCAAGTTTATAACAAAAAATGACTATGTGTAACTAGTAGACAGTAGATCGCCAGTAGCAGAGGAAATTGCTGTAAGCGGTTATAATTGTTTTGAAAATCCAATTCGAGCTATAAATAGATAAACAGGGCATGCTGATTGTAGAGGAAAGCGGTTATTTAAATTAAATAACATTCGTCTCAAGCCCGAGTTTCGGAGCTTTTCATCTAGCATTGGTCTGTTTAAGCTATTAACTCGATAAAAATAATACGATTGACCTGTAGATGCAAAATTACCCACTTTTTCAGTATGATATATTAATATAATTTTCGGCAAAAACAAAACCATTTTTACTTTTAGTGAAAATGACAAAACATACGTCCCCCCTCCCCCTTTCTTATTAAATCTTCTTGTCAATAACTATGTGAAGCTTGACAACCTGGCAATGGCAAAGCTTGGATGATAACTGTTTGCCATACCATGTTGGTAGAACATGCAATGTGTCGTTTGTCAGACAAGACAATAATAGCCGTTTTCTGTTTTTCTTTTAAAAAATAAATTTTGGATTGATCCTTTCGAATAAGGTTTCCTTCTGTTAAAATATATCGCCAAAACATGTTGAATAGCATAAAAAATGACACTTAAGTTCTTAACATTAACCAGTGACTTAAATTATGTTGTTGATCAGCACAAGATAATATTTATCGTTTTTCTTGTGTGTGTTTTATTTTCTCTAAGGACGTTGCCATTTTTTATGTTTAAACATATCTCCAATGCAGAAGAGCATATTTAAGGATTAAGGTCAAACATCAGCACATACCGGTCTCTTATATTATATGAGACCGGTCTCTTATATTATATGAGACCGGGGACCAGTCTAACCATTGTCTTTTAAGAGAATCTTTCCGCTACTACCTTTCCATAAAACACCTTCCGGTTGAAAGAAAACGAGTATTTTTTAGTTGTTTTGTAATTTTCTAGCCAGTTAACAACATTAAGTTCAGTGAATATTTCTATATTTTGTCTGAGGCCATCATGACTAGGGAGTGATGCCATTTGACAGCAGACGATTACTGAAGTAGGATTTGCATCTTTGTTGTTTCTCTCCGTCATTTTACTTTTTAACGTTGCTGATGTCTTACCATTTAAAGCCAACTAAAACAACAACAGTTCCCAGGTGTGTTATTCACTACTACTGTTTTATTAATATGAAATACTATTTGACTGTACTCAGTACAGCAAAGGTATACGAACACTTCTTTCTGCAGGGGACCCTTCTGCAGAGTTTTGGTGTGAGTGTACAGCTTCTTATATTGTTTGCAGCAGTAAAGTTTATTATTTTTCTTCCATTACTTATAGCAATCAATTTCTGATTATCATAGTAAATGCTGTTTGAGAGGGCGGTTTATGGGCATTTGCATCACTGATGAACGTAGAAGTTCAGTGTCGGATCTTTTACATGCACTGGGTATGACTCCCTGTACATGGGCCATCTGCTTTAAATCCTCTCCAAAGGATTGTATGCTTTCACAGTACCTTGCCTGAATAAGGCACCATGGGAGTGTATTTGAAAAAACCCAACCTGGATGAAGCCCCATCAGGGACCTCTGGGTCATGGAACAAGCATGCAGACAACTCATTTTATAAATGAATAATTTCATATAATGTGTATGCATTTTGATCTTAATTAGCTTTACAGACCTATAAGAATCTAAAAACCCTTTCATCACAGCATATGTAAAGAAAATCAGCAAGACAGTAATGCAGCGAATATATTGTTGACTGCTTTGTGGCTCACACCAGAGGTTGCCAATTCAATCACAGGCTCAACCCAATGAGCAGTCAAAAAGAACACTCAGTATCTGGTCTACCTGGTACCCATTTTATTATCAATTGAGGACTGAAATTATATCATATATTTCATATACATGTATTTTTATTGACTATAATAATATTTCTTTCAGAATGAATTTGTGCCACAGGTGAATATTCCTCCCCTGGAGGAATTACAGAAAATGGAACATAAAGAGCTTGCTGATCTTTACCACAGGTTGTCAATTTGTGTCAGAATTTTCACTAATCCTCATAAGCCTTGTTTTATATTTATCTTTAACAGGTATGACTTTTAGGCCACCCTTAAAATTTTTTTGTTTGCCACTTCCAACCCATATCATTTAGGGGTGGTGGGTAGGTAGGTAGGTGGGTGGGTGGGTTTATATCTACATGGTGAATATTCATGAGCAAACGGCTATCAGTACCATTTACTTCTAATGTTAAAGATGCATCAGTGATCACCTATAGCTGTCTGTTCAGTAAATAATTAATACATTTATTGAATCACAAAGAGAAAAATCCCATAAAAAGATGATGGTTGATTGTAGTTTATCTTATTTACAAGAAATTTGTTAATACACAGGTCGGCATTTTCCGTTTTATTCTTCATTGTTTTAGCATAACCCGATACTGATACTGGCCAATGAGTGACTTTATCGCACGCTGCGATATAGTATTTAGTCAACATTATTAAAGATTTTCCCACTACAGAGACAAAATACAATATAAATTATGAACAGAATATCCATGATACAAATATTTGATATAATGTGTAGTTTTACAGCTAAGGTTGAAAAAATATTGGCAATATAAGTGAAGCCTCTTTAAGTACATTTTATACTGTATGTTAACTGGACACACAGCAATGCTGAAACTGAGTTTATTTATGTTTCACACATCAATTCAGTCTTTACACATATGCATACATGTATATAACTACATGTCATAATTATGCAGATATCTGTCTCCAAATATTATCTTGTTTTTACTTGGGCATTATAAAATTACTTGCAGCAGTGGCATGCTAGTTTTGAAAACATTAGAAAAAAAAATCTATAGAAATACAAAATAATTTTTTTTTAAATTTATTTTATCATACCGATAAAAACTGATGAAATTAAAACATTAACCTACACTTTGTGTCAAAGAGGACCACAGATGTGTGTGAAAAGGTATACCTTCAAACCATTCACAACTTATGCCCCTTTCCAAAATAGAAAAAATAATTAAAGATTCTGCAAATAAATTAGGACTGACAACAATATCAGAGGGATTACCGGTATCAAAATTTGGGCCGGGCAACACAATTTTTTATAGCAAATCTGCCAGGCTACCAAAGAATTGTTCCTAATAGTCAATATCAAGTACACATTAATCCTTTTATCTAGCCCTTGTGTCAATATACAATCATCAACAAATCAATTAATCAGTGTCCACTTGATGAGGTGCAGTGCATTGTGCAGATATATGATTTTCAGAAATAATATTCAATGAAAATTTATCAAAATTGCCCTTTTGTGTCTCTTCAAACATTTGTTGGTATCAAAAAGCATTTTAGATTCATCTTGGTCCACTTCAGTAAATTCTTCAGGTGTATACAGAATATGTTAAAATTTTATTTATTTGACATCAGTTGTAAAATAATTTTTTACAACTTAGAAAAATTGTGCTTCTTATCTTCCTGTGTTTTAATGTTTTCTGATGGCCGCATATCTTTAATCACCAAGGTTGTGGGTTCGTGTCCAGCTTGGTCCAAAAACTTTATGAGAGAAGTTTGCCAGTTACTTTCAGAAGAATGGTGATTCTACTCAAGTTAATTATGAGGTCTTCCTCCACTAATAAAACTGGATATGCGATATATACAATCTGCAATGTGTTGAAAATGTGTTAAAACACATTCTTCCTGTGTTAAACCAGTACCAAGTTATGCAAATAAAGTGTCTTGCCAAAGGATACCTTAAATTTTGGCGATGTCAAAATGTTTAATAAAAAAATTATGAAAACTAAAATGATTGCTGTTTGAATGTCCCTTATTTTTTCATGTACAGGTACATCAACACGGTACAAATGCTCTGTCGCAGGATTGTACGTATTGGCAATCTTGGTGAAGGAGGATGGGAGATATGCGAAGATACAGATTTCAGGCCATCTCAACCATGCCTTGTCTACTCATTTGGGTAAAAAATTTATATTTTTTTTAATTTTTAAAAAGTTGTAAGTTGTATATTGAAATTGTGAAACGTGTCCCTGGGACTATATTAGACACCACCAAAACGATAATACATCAAATTACCGTTTTTCTCCTAATTAACGTTGCCGCCTTGGGCAGATGGTATTATATTATGCAATAATTTATGTTCGTAGATTGCAAATGATTAGGTAAGTGTAGAAATGCAAAGATCAACGCTTAAGGTGACAAACACTTAGATTATTATGCGAAAATTATTTGCACTACGAATGGAACCGGTAAGTATAACACAATGATCGCAGCTGCAAACTGATGTATTTATCCACATTAATATCATTGATTTTATTGTGATTATGATGATTTTATACCAACTGGACACTTTGATCATTGACTTTAATGTTGTATTGATAATTTTATACCATATTTGACATGTTTTTTTTTTAAATAAATAATGTTGCAAGTCTTTTTTGAAAAAAATATTTGGGCTAGCTAAGTTTGTAAAAGGCAATGCAACAGGGCGTACGCTCCAGAATCCAAAAACTTTATGTGAGAATATGCCATATATAACCTGAAATGTGTTAAAAATGGAGTTAAACTACATTCAAATAAAAAAATATAGATGTACACATGATTACATCACTATTAAAACTTGTTGGGATGGACCAATTCGAAGTCTAGTTGGGCATATCCTTTTAGGTTTAACATTCCAATGCGACGATTTTTTACTGAGATGCAGCCTTTAGTATTAAAAATCTTGTCTGTGCTTCTTTTCTTGAACTGTTTTGCATATCCACCGCTTTTTGTTGCCATTTAAGTTGTTTTTTAGGCCCATCACCATTCTTAAAATTCACTAGTTTTGATCATTAGTAATAACATTAGATAGATAACTCTCACAATTGTATCAGGGGGGAAACGCATTATAGTTTATAATGCTTCTGTTATCAGCATAGACTGACTGCTTTGCACTCCTCATTTATGGATTATAAAATGTCATGGACTAAAAATAACTTATGTTTCTAAAGTCTAAGCAAAACTGAGATTTGTGCATGTGTGTCCCATGGATGCAATTCTTATCTAAATGTTCAATGAAGACGTTTATCTCCAATTTAATGATATAAGTATGTATATATTTGCATACTGGATAAGGGTATCTGCATTTTTACCGGGGTTAGATATTTCTATCTCACTCTAGGACCGAGATAAAATTCTTGCATTGTGACGTTGGTACCATTCATGACGTAACGTATTAGATATACGACATAAGTCATATAATTTGACATCTTAAAAGCGGTCATTGCAAAAAATATAATGATGAATTAAGTTATAACAATTAACATTGTGTTTGGATAGAAAATTCTGTCCCTTGTTTTCAAAACAGTTATCCCTCTGGACGGAATTTTCTATCCAAACCTCAAACACAATGGCATGTAAGATTCTTATAATATAAGTATGATACACCAAACAATTACTCAGTATTCCAGTCATGATGTAATCCTTTGTTATATATTTGCTTCATTTCAGTATCGACAATGACTTCAGTTTTGATGACCATATTGCCAACAGATTCAACTGCAAGGTTAACTCTTTTGACGCCAGGTACGAGTATTCATACAATTCTTAAACATTGTGGGATTTAGGACGTGTGCTAGGATTCCTGAAATCTTGCCTGAATTTGCAAGGTTTTCATGTAAACTGTGATCAAAATTATAATCGTAAATATAAGTTAATGCATTTCTTTCCAAAAATACCTCTAAAATCAGCATTTTCTCAGAAAATATTTACAAAAATATAGGAATCATGATGTGTTATGTTAAATTTATCTAACTGGTACATACAGTAAATATCATCATCACATCTACAAACATACAACTACTCTTTATTTAAAAAAATGTACAGGCAAACCTGTCTTAAATAGCCAGTCAATGGAAGGAGCAAAAGTGGCCTTTTAATACAGGTTACTTTCCTCTGAAAGCATAGAAATAGAAAATAGCTTATGTGGCTGCTTAAGACAAGTGGCTGTTTTAATTTATTTGATTAAAAATCCACACAAGACTTTCCAGTCATCAAACCTTCTAAAATAATGAAGTAACATAACTTTTTGCATGAATGTAATGCAAGTTATTGCCCTTATTTGACTTAGAAATTCTGGTTAAAGTTTTGCGTGCAAGTACCAACAAGTCAATATCTCACCAACCATTCAATGTATTTGATTGATATTTTACACAAGCCTTCCCAGTCATCAACCCTACTACAGTAACTAAGTTAGATAACGTTTGCTTGAATGTAATACAAACTATTGCCCTTGTTTGACTTAGAATTTTTGGTTAAAGTTTAGCGTGCAAGTACTGTCAACTCCATATTACACCAAACGCTCAATGTATTTGATTGAAACTTTACATATGGCTTTGTAGTCATAAAACCAACTGAATTAATCAATTGGGATAACTCTTGCCAGTTATTTTTTGCAAATTATGGCCTTTGTTTGGCTTAGAAATTTTATAACTCAGCAGTCACTGCATGTATTGGATTCAACTTCATACAAGGTATTGCAGTTATAAGACCTACTCAATTTTGTCAATTTTGTAAGTTATATAACTCTTAATTGTTTGGTTTTGTCACCAGTCTCAATCATGTTTGTACTTTTGTAACAAATATTCGACTAGTCGAGTGCGCTGTTCCTCCTACAGCTCTTGTCTGTGGAGCAATCATGGAATACCTTGAAAATGATGATATCTAATATCTGTAACTCTTCCAATTTTACACATCAATTTCATTATTTGTGTGTTTCAGCATTTATTGCAAAATTATCTTTCATAATGAAACTAAATTACCCTGTACAAGTATTATAATGAAACTTAATTACCCGTTACATGTATTGAAATGAAACTAAATTACCTGTTACATGTTTTATAATGAAACTAAATTACCTGGTACATATATTATAATGAAACTAAATTACCTGGTACATGTATTATAATGAAACTAAATTACCCGGTACATGTATTATAATGAAACTAAATTACCTGTTACATGTATTATAATGAACCTAACTGCCTGGCACATGTACTATAATGAAACTAAATTACCTGTTACATGTATTATAATGAAACTGAATTACCCTGTACATATATTATTATGAAACTTAATTACCTGGTGCATGTGTTATAATGAAACTAACTTACCCTGTACTTTAATTATAATGAAACCAAATTATAGATGACATTATAAATAAACACTTAAATAATCTCAAATTATTTTTATTTACAAGTATGAGTACAGTTTTAAAAGCAAGCAAGAGTTGATATCTATTTACATGTATGTGGTGTGATCGAAATTTTTTGTGACAGGTCATAACATTTTTAATGATTAATGTTTTCTCATTTGCAAACAAGTACTTTGACCTGATTACATTACAGTAACAGTAATATGAAAAGTTGTTTCGGAATGCATTCACACACAACGACGGAGATACTCTGGGTCCAAGAACCTTTTAAGTAGCAGTTCCACTTTGATTGTAGGTCATAGCCAGAAATCACATGTTGTGAGAATAGGAGACTAAGCTGGGTGTGGTACAGTGTCAATTCCCAACTCTGCCAGGGGTTGCCTTGGTTACACTTCCCGTATATATATAAGAGTTAAAGTATTTATTTTTTAAAAGAAAAAAAAAACATATTCAGAAAAAGTATAATAAGATGTCACATAGCTATCCTTTGTACAAACATATATAGTTTTATGTTAATGCGCATAATACAATCTAAACAATATCAATCGAAAGATCAATCAATAGATCAATCAATAAATCAATCAATAGATCAATCAGTCTGAAATCACAGATGCTTCACCCCACATAATACTTCAGAAGTCATTGTGTTACTACTAGGTTGCAGTTATGCACTAACCTGTGTCCCAATGCATGAATTCTGGGATTTGTTGTCATTAGAACTATTTTATATTGAATTTTTCCTGTAATATTGTCAGGAATACCGAAATGAAGTTTTTCTGCACTGGAACAGCATTCAAACGCCCACTTTATTATTCTTGTCAGAGTGGTTTGATGAATTCATAAGATACTGTTGTCTCCTGCATAAAACATGCCATGGAGAGCATTGTTTCTCAGGGCAAAGTTTACATGTTTGTTTGTTACAATTCATAAGCTTTATAATATTTATTCAAAATATTTACCTGAAATTTATCAATATTTATTTAAAAGTAATGTGAAATAAGAGAGAATGTATGAGTATATTTCTGTTAAAATAGTCCATGCCTTCTTACCATCCCGCTCTATAATAACTAACCAAAATCGGTTGATGAGGTGTATAACCACACAGATCAGACGGAGCTAGTGACGTCATCTAGGGAATCACATTGCTTCAGAAGCAGAATGTTAAGCCTGAGGTGTTTCATTTGTCTCTGGGGCCACTTGTTTTTTTTTGTTTTTACTATATTTTATGCAAGCTCCAATACTGTAGCAACACAGAGAACAACATCCTAGGAAGAAGGCTCCCACTACACTGAGTAGACAACAGGCGAGAGAACAGGGGCAACACATTGCTCCCATGCTATGATCATTACCGCAGAATTTATCTTTTTTTGCCAAATCATAACTTGCTTGTTTGTCCTCATGTAAAATGTCTTTAACCTTTTTGGAGCAGAGTTTACAGTGTTGCCAAGTATAGCAACAATACCTATATGAACAGCACACCAATCTCGGAGCCTGGTTGCAGTTCATTTCAGCAGTATTGAAACACTCGTCACTTGTACATTCTAAAATTTAAAAGAAAGAAAAAAATATGTGATACATGTATATATATATATATAAATGTGCATATATAAGTATGTATACATTTAATATAAGTATGTTCTACAATTTATAAGCTAACATTAATGAATTTATACCTTTAACACCATTGTTGCCATTAAATAACCAAAACAACCATTGTTACCAAATATAAACTAAAACTAAGAAAAAAATTAAAGGCTAAATTCTTAAATTTTTTACTGGTATTCAATGCTGACAAATATCATGTCAGGTAAACCTGATAATTGTTTTTCATCTTCATAACATTTCGAGATGGCTGCCATAGGTTGATAAACCACACAACATGTTTGACACAATTTCCCATGGGTGGTGCACTTTAAGATTTGTGTTTTCATTACTCTAAAATCTCATATAGCGGGAAGGTTTTAAAATGGGCAAATCATAACATATTAATAAAATGGTACCTAGTACCTTCCTTCTCATAAACATTTATATTATAATAAAGCACATTGATAAAATAATACCTTCCTACTTGTAACATTTATGATAACATGTACATATGGAAGATTTCACAATAATTAATTTCTGATGGTAAAATTTTTTTGATACGAAGTTTTGAGGGGGGTATACTGGAGTCACCCTGAGGTCGGTCTGTCGGTCGGTCTGTCCGTTGCAATTTTCCTTGTCTGGAGCATAACTTGAAAAGTACTGGATGGAATTTCATCAAACGTCATACAATGGTAGAATATAATGAGAGGAAGTGCAGTTTACAAGAAACATAGCTCTATTCGTACTAATTACAGAGTTATTGCCCTTTGATATTTTTTCTTGTCCGGAGCATAACTTGAGAAGTACCGGATGGAATTTCATCAAGCTTCATACAATGGTAGAATATAATGAGATGAAGTGCAGTGTACAGGAAACATAACTCTATTCTTGCTAATTACAGAGTTATTGCCCTTTGATATACTTCCCTTTGATATTTTTTCTTGTCCGGAGCATAACTTGAAAAGTACCGGATGGAATTTCATCAAGCTTCATACAATGGTAGACTATAATGAGAGGAAGTGCAGTGTACAGGAAACATAACTCTATTCTTGCTAATTACAGAGTTATTGCCCTTTGATATATTTCCCTTGTCCGGAGCAGTACTTTTAAAGTACTGGATGGAATTTCATCAAACTTGATACAATGGTAGAATATAATGAGAGGAAGTGCAGTGTACAGGAAACATAACTCTATTCTTGCTAATTACAGAGTTATTGCCCTTTGATATACTTCCCTTTGATATTTTTTCTTGTCCGGAGCATAACTTGAAAAGTACCGGATGGAATTTCATCAAGCTTCATACAATGGTAGAATATAATGAGATGAAGTGCAGTGTACAGGAAACATAACTCTATTCTTGCTAATTACAGAGTTATTGCCCTTTGATATACTTCCCTTTGATATTTTTTCTTGTCCGGAGCATAACTTGAAAAGTACCGGATGGAATTTCATCAAGCTTCATACAATGGTAGAATATAATGAGATGAAGTGCAGTGTACAGGAAACATAACTCTATTCTTGCTAATTACAGAGTTATTGCCCTTTGATATATTTCCCTTGTCCGGAGCATTACTTTTAAAGTACTGAATGGAATTTCATCAAACTTGATACAATGGTAGAATATAATGAGAGGAAGGGCAGTGTACAAGAAACATAACTCTATTCTTGCTAATTACAGAGTTATTGCCCTTTGATATACTTCCCTTTGATATTTTTTCTTGTCCGGAGCATAACTTGAAAAGTACCGGATGGAATTTCATCAAGCTTCATACAATGGTAGAATATAATGAGATGAAGTGCAGTGTACAGGAAACATAACTCTATTCTTGCTAATTACAGAGTTATTGCCCTTTGATATATTTCCCTTGTCCGGAGCATTACTTTTAAAGTACTGGATGGAATTTCATCAAACTTGATACAATGGTAGAATATAATGAGAGGAAGTGCAGTGTACTAGAAACATAACTCTATTCTTGCTAATTACAGAGTTATTGCCCTTTGATATAGTTCCCTTGTCTGGAGCATTACTTTTAAAGTACTGGATGGAATTTCATCAAACTTGATACAATGGTAGAATATAATGAGAGGAAGTGCAGTGTACAAGAAACATAACTCTATTCTTGCTAATTACAGAGTTATTGCCCTTTGATATTTTTTCTTGTCCAGAGCATAACTTGAAAAGTACCTGATGGAATTTCATCAAGCTTCATACAATGGTAGAATATAATGAGAGGAAGTGCAGTGTACAAGAAACATAACTCTATTCTTGCTAATTACAGAGTTATTGCCCTTTGATATATTTCCTTTGTCTGGAGCATTACTTTTAAAGTACTGGATGGAATTTCATCAAACTTCATACAGTGGTAGAATATAATGACAGGAAGTGCAGTGTACAGGAAACATAACTCTATTCTTGCTAATTACAGAGTCATTGCCCTTTGATATATTTCCCTTGTCCGGAGCATTACTTTTAAAGTACTGGATGGAATTTCATCAAACTTCATACAATGGTAGAATATAATAAGAGAAAGTGCAGTGTATAAGAAACATAATTCTATTCTTGCTAATTACAGAGTTATTGCCCTTTGATATATTTCCCTTGTCTGGTGCAGTACTTTTAAAGTACTTTTAAAGCCATCAGTGATAACAGTTTAATAAAGTTCATGAAAGAACCAAGTTGATGAATACATGGAGTTCGAGCAAAGCAGGTTCGATATTGTATTCCTAGTGCTCTTGTTTGTTTCTTATCCATAAAATTGTTGTCCCTCAACATAACTCGAAAAAGTATAACATTTATTGATTGCCATGAAAGCTTGTACACTGCACAATAATTAAAAAGACCGTTTTTAATTTTAACAAAACCATAAAAAAAATAACAATACAAACAACTCAATCCATAACATTCTCTTTTATTAAGAATTTCTTTTGTCTGGAGAATAACTTTAAAACTATTGGATATAATTTAATAAAACTTCATACAATGGTTAACCATTTTCTTTCATGGCGGCGTTCGGGGGTATTCATCACTACAGTGATAGGTCTAGTTTTAATTAAAATTGTGTTTTGGAGAAAATAAGTAATAGTAAATGTATTTTGTTGTGCAAAATGATAAAATAATTGTTAAAATTGCCCCATCGGTGCAAAAAGGTACCAAGTGCCTTCTTATTTTATATACACTTGGTACCTTATTGCACCAATGGGATGATTAATGTTCTGCTTTTTTGGACAGAAAAAAAATACAAGTAAAATCTCCATTTTTTTAGCTCATCTGATCAAAGCTCAGGATGAACTTTTCTGATCATCTTTCGTCCATCCGTCATTAACTTCTTCTCTGAAATCACTTGACAGATTTTTACAAAATTTTGTGTGAAGCATTCTTACACAAAGCTTTCTCAAGTTTATTTAAATGATGACCCTGGGATCAAATTTGTCCCCAGGGGTTTATCAGTATTAATGCCCCCATAATGTTTTGGGTGGCAATTGCAGTGTCCGTCCGTCCTTCTGTCCGGTTTTTCGTGTCCGGCCTGTAACTTTGTCATACATAGATTTTGTTAATACTTGCTACAAATGATCAAGATGATATGATATGTAACTTTTTCACCTATGGATAAATTTAAAAAACACTTGGCTCAGTTTATCAACATGACATGATGAAGTATCACGTGTAAGACCCAGAACCTTTCCTCAAAGGTCAAGGTCACACTGTCAATTTGTTTGATATTTTGTGTCTGGTCTGTAACTTTGTCTTTAACTTAGCTCAGTTTATCAACATGACATGATGAAGTATCGCGAGTAAGACCCAGAACCTTTCCTCAAAGGTCAAGGTCACACTTTCAATTTGTTTGATATTTCGTGTCTGGTCTGTAACTTTGTCTTTAACTTAGCTCAGTTGATCAAGATGACATGATGATTTGCCACACACAATACCAAGACCTGTACCTCAAAGGTCAAGATCACACTTTGAGTTTGTTCAACAACACTTTGAGTCTGTTTGAGATTTCAAGTCTGGTCTGTAACATACATGGATGGATTTCAAAAACACCTGGCTCAATTGATCAACATGACATGACGAAGTGTCGTATTAAAACCCAGAATCTTACCTCAAAGGTTAAGGTCACACATTAAGTTTAATTGATATTTCATGTCTGGTCTGTAACTTTGTTTCATGTCGAAGGATTCTAAAATAGCTTGACACAGGTGATCAACATGTCATGATGATGTGTCACCTGCATTTACCTATAGAAGTACCCAGACCTTTACATCAGATGTCACAATTACACAAAAGTCAAGGTCACACTTCAATGTAAAGAAAACCCCATGAAATTGCATGTCTAGTATGAAATGTCAGTCCATGACTATTGTTTTTCAAAATTTCAAAAGAATTCTTCTCCGAATGTGCAAGGCCTGGAGCTTTGATTATTTGCATATTGTATCATCTAATGAGTTTCTATCAAGTTTGTTTAGTCATGACCCTAGGGTCCAAAGTGGTCCCGTCCCGTGGACATAGGGAAATTTACATTTAAAAATCTTCTTCTCAAAAAAAAACATCCAATCAAATTTGTTCGTATTTGGTATACAAAATGATCCCAATGACTAGGAGTTTCAAATTTGTTCAAATAAAGGGGCTAGGATTGATGTGGGCCCTGTTACATGGGAATACTATGGGAAAACAGAAAATTCTCTTTTTTTCCCTCTATTAAGGCAAAATTATTATTTATTTGAGTTCTGAAGTATCATCTAGTCATAGGAAATAAGATTTGGCTCAATAAGGAAAATTGACTTTCCATAAGGGGCCAAGGAGGGTCAAAAAAGAGTTAAGATAGAAAATTTTCAAAAATCTTCTTCTTAACAACCGGTCAGTCAAATTTGTTCATATTTGATATGGATTATCCCAATGAGTATGTGTTTAAAGTTTGTACAAATCAAGGGTCTTGCATTTATAGTACCCTGTAAGGAGACTTTGAATTTTATATAGGAATACTATTGGAAAATTCTTTTTTTTATCATCCATTCGTGACTTTTTTATTCAGTTTATTCATAACAAATACCCGGTAATTTTTTGTTTGATACAATGGATTGACTTTCTGAAAGGGGCCAGGTACGGTTACAAAATGATTTTAAAATTGAGCATTGTCATAAATCTTATTTTCAACAACCGGTCAGTCAAATTTGTTTGAATTTGATATAAATTATCCCTATGATTAAGAAATCTAAGTTTGTACAAATCAAGGGACATTGGGATGTATAGAGGCTCTTTTAGTTTTACATAGGAATACTATGGGAAAATGGAAAATTTTCATTATTTTGTTCAATTTGAGATGTCTAAAGCATTGTCTCGTAACAATAAATTTGATTTTGTTCAATAAAGAGGATTGCATTTCCATAAGCGGCCATGGGCAGATGAGGCAATAAGGTTAAAATTTGGAATTTTCACAAATTTCCTCTCAATAATCTTTCAGTCAAACTACATTTTGTAGTTCATATTTGATATAAATTATCCTTACATCAGCAAGGATTGAAGATTCTGCATATCAAGGGGCTGGGATATATTGGGGCCCTGTATTTTGATTTTTACATAGGAATATTGTAGGGAAAACTGATTTTTTTCATTTTGCATCCATGTGTACAAAAAACTTCTTTTTAAAATTTGAATCATTTCTGCTCATAACAAATCGTTAAGAGACGGTGATTGAAGTTCTGACAAATTAAGGGGCTGTGTTGTATAAGGGTTAAGTACAGGGGACTATATTTTTTTTACAGATGAATGGTATGGGAATTAAAGTATTTCCTTTTCAAACCTAAACAATTAAGTTTCAGTATGGGTGTGGTGGGGGTATTTATCCACAAGTTGTTAAGATGACCCCCCAAAGAGGGTAATTATTGTGAAATTTCAAAAAGTGCTATGGCAACTTTGAGTTTTCTGATTATAATTGCAACATATTTTGTGATGTATTTAATGAGTCAGGTGGTTCCATTTTGATTTCACTTTGATCGGTTATACAGGTTTACATGTAGTCAAAATGGTTTCATCATAGAAAGAGTCCGAATGACGATGTGATGGTCATATAGCAGTATTTAAGTGTTGTCTATTTTTGGAATTGGAATTTCGTTTCAAGTTTACAACTATGATTTAAATAGTGGTTTTGGTCACATTTTGCTTGATGTGACATACTAAGCTATTCAGATTTTATTTTTATAATGGTAATAAGATGTACTTTAACCATTTTAAAAACAATTTTATTTTTTAAGGCATTTATAGCATTTTTTCCTGATAAAATCCCTTTAAATTAAATGATTACCCACGGTTATATCTTAGAAAAGTTTTGTTTTTAGCTCTACTGGCCAAAGGCCAATAGAACTTATGTCATGGTAAATTGTCTGTCAATTAACCTTTTTGTTGTAGACGGGATAGCACTTTCATTGTTCATTGAATCTTAACCAAACGTATACAGCAGTTATATGACCATAAGATAAGGATTAGTTTTTGACCAGCATCATTTGACCACAAATGTCCCCGTTTATAAGCACATTTTTAGTGAAACTTTAAAAAACATTTTCTCTAAAAGTTCAAGGCCGAGATCTTAGATATTGTACATATAGCATTGCATGGGAATTGCCTATAAGATTTGTTGAAGTCAGGTCCCTGGGGTCACATTTGGGGCCACCAGAGGGGTCACTGTCTACATAGAGTTATATAGGGAAAATGTTGTAGACGTGATATTACCTTAATTTTTCATTAAGCCCATGTGGTTCCGGCTAAGAATAGAATCACTGCTGATCTCTGCAGAGGGGTAGGAATCCTCCAAATGGGTGTCATGTTCATTATATCATTTTTTGTCATGTTCACTATAATTGTGGTTAAATAATCAAACCGTGTGGTTTCAGGGAGCCATATGAGTGATGGCAAGAATAGGACCACTGTGGCTCATACATGTCGTAAGAAGCGACAATTTGAATAATATGATAGAATTTGCTAAAACTCTGCAGTTCTGCAGGTATCAAGGTTCTATGTTCATTTGTTGGTGTTTTTAGCTCTTCTGGCCAAAGGCTTATGCGATGGCGCGTTGTCTGTCGTCCGTCGTCTGTCGTCTGTTAGCAGCACTTTCTCTGAAACCACTAGGCCAATTGAACTGAAACTTCACATGGGTGTTTCTATTGCATAGGAGACTATACAGAAGATTTTTTTTTTTCGATCTGAAATTCAAGATGGCTGCCATTACTAAAAGAGGGTTCAATTAGGGGACACATGTCATTATAATTTTTTTTTTTTTTTTTTTTTAAAATGGAAATGATTTTGCCTGTATCTTCACAGAAGCATTATTTGGTGAAGGAGGTTAAAATTTGTAAAAATGACTGGGTTCCACTGTCTTATGGGGTCAGGAGGGGCCCCAAAAGGGTAAAAATTGGGAATTACTAAATTCGTTTTCTTAAGAACTGGTATGTCAGATTTGTTCATATTTTGCATAAATTATCCTTATGTGTAGGGGTTTGATTGCAGATAAGAATTTAGGGGCTAAAATTGATAGGGGCCCTGTAAGGGGACTAAGAATTTTACATAGGGATACTATGGGAAAACAGAAAATTCTCTTTTCCTTTCATCTGTTCTGAAACCACTAGGCCAGTAAAACTGAAACTTCACATGGGTGTTTCTATTGCATAGGAGACTATACAGAAGATTTTTTTTTTCGATCTAAAATTCAAGATGGCTGCCGTTACTAAAAGAGGGTTCAATTAGGGGACACATGTCATTATAATTTTTTTTTTTTTTTTTTTTAAATGGAAATGATTTTGCCTGTATCTTCACAGAAGCATTATTTGGTGAAGGAGGTTAAGATTGTAAAAATGACTGGGTTCCACTGTCTTAAGGGGTCAGGAGGGGCCCCAAAAGGGTAAAAATTGGGAATTACTAAATTCGTTTTCTTAAGAACTGGTATGTCAGATTTATTCATATTTTGCATAAATTATCCTTATGTGTAGGGGTTTGATTGCAGGTAAGAATTTAGGGGCTAAAATTGATAGGGGCCCTGTAAGGGGACTTAGAATTTTACATAGGGTTACTATGGGAAAACAGAAAATTCTCTTTTCCTTTCATCTGTTCTGAAACCACTAGGCCAGTAAAACTGAAACTTCACATGGGTGTTTCTATTGCATAGGAGACTATACAGAAGATTTTTTTTTTTCGATCTGAAATTCAAGATGGCCGTCGTTATTAAAAGTAGTCCAAAACTTAAAAATCTTTTTCTCATGAACGGCCCAACATATTTTCAAAATGTTTATGTAGAAATGATGACAACTATAGTTTTTTAGATTTGTTCAAATGGTGTCCCTAGGGTTAAATATGACCCCGCCCCGAGGATTCAATTAGAGGACACATGTCATTATAATATTTTTTTTTATTTTTTTTTTTAAAATGGAAATGATTTTGCCTTTATCCTCACAGAAGCATTGTTTGGTGAAGGAGGTTAAGATTTGTAAAAATGACTGGGTTCCACTGTCTTAAGGGGTCAGGAGGGGCCCCAAAAGGGTACAAATTGGGAATTACTAAATTCATTTTCTTAAGAACTGGTATGTCAGATTTGTTCATATTTTGCATAAATTATCTTTATGTGTAGGGGTTTGATTGCAGATAAGAATTTAGGGGCTAAAATTGATAGGGGCCCTGTAAGGGGACTTAGAAATTTACATAGGGATACTATGGGAAAACAGAAAATTCTCTTTTCCTTTCATCTGTTCTGAAACCACTAGGCCAGTAAAACTGAAACTTCACATGGGTGTTTCTATTGCATAGGAGACTATATAGAAAGTTTTTTTTTCCGATCTGAAATTCAAGATGGCCACTGTTACTAAAAATAGTCCAAAACTTAAAAAATCTTTTTCTCATGACAGCCCAACAGATTTTCAAAATGTTTACGTAGTAATGATGACCAACTAAAGTTTTGTTAGATTTGTTCAAATGGTGTCCCTAGGGTTAAATATGACCCCGCCCCGAGGGTTCAATTAGGGGACACATGTTATTATAATATTTTTTTTTTTTTTTTTAAATGGAAATGATTTCGCCTATATCTTCACAGAAGCATTGTTTGGTGAAGGAGGTTAAGATTTGTAAAAATGACTGGGTTCCACTGTCTTAAGAGGTCAGGAGGGGCTCCAAAAGGGTACAAATTGGGAATTACTAAATTCATTTTCTTAAGAACTGGTATGTCAGATTTGTTCATATTTTGCATAAATTATCCCTATGTGTAGGGGTTTGATTGCAGATAAGAATTTAGGGGCTAAAATTGATAGGGGCCCTGTAAGGGGACTTAGAATTTTACATAGGGATACAATGGGAAAACAGAAAATTCTCTTTTTCTTTCATCTGTTCTGAAACCACTAGGCCAGTTAAACTGAAACTTCACATGGGTGTTTCTATTGCATAGGAGACTATACAAAAGATTTATTTTTTCTATCTAAAATTCAAGATGGCCGATGTTTTTATTGCAAAGTAGAATTTCAAAAAGTGCTATGGCCACTATGAGTCAGTAGAGCGTCCTCAGGCCCTCTTGAGCCTCTTGTTTTTTTAAAGCTGTATGTTAATTTGTTGTTTTTGTACATGTAAAGTGAACCTGGAATCTTCCTTCCTGTTGGCGTCGAATAACTTATAATGTGTTGGTTTATGGAAGGGTATCACTGCCATAATTCTTAGTTTGAAATTTGTCGTTTGTTCTTTGTGCAATGGATGTAAATGTTTCTTTCTTCTTAGTTCTTTGTGGGAAATGAAACATTTCACCTTTGTAACTTTGCTATTTGTCTATCCTACTATATCCTATCATTGTAAAAGTTACATACGTCTTGTCGATTCGTGCCCGATTAAACATTACTTGCTGCGTAAAATGTATATTTAGAATTTGATGTATGTTTCGATATGTGTTTCGGCTGCAGTCAGTCACGAATATCTTTTTATTCCAATGTTCACCCCCTTTATAATGAGTTTAGGGAATGTATTTGGACAGGATACCGGACTATTTCGACTGTGCTGCCGCTGAACGTCATTATCGTAATAAATCCCAGATTCCCCTTATAACGTTCAGTGGCACTGCAAATTTACAGACAGGTCCCCAGTAAACAACTCAAGAAGTTGCGAATGGGAATATTTGCTGTAAATAGTCATCAGAATTCGCGACTCTAAATACAGCCTTGCACAAGGTCAGCTACCTCCATTGCGGGGAACTCTCTGATCGGCTGAAAAAAGTAGAGGGGTGTTTCAGGGTATATATTTTTATAGTAAGCTTAATTTTGGTTGAATGAAAATGTCAAACTGGCATATGATCACAATTAAAATATTTTAATTTGAGTCTAGGATAGTACTTTAATATGATGTAGGACTTTTTGTCGACGAATGGTAGAAAAAGTGAAATTAGGTCAAACGTTATAATGTGTCTATGAAAAACGCAATGGTGGTAGCTGACCACAAAAGGTAATTGTGAGGTGTTTTTAAGGTCAGCCACCACCATTGCGTTTATTTATTTTACTTCGATTATGAAACAAGTTATTACAATTTAGGCAAATAACGCTTGATGTCTTCCTTGTTAGAACCAGTACTAAGTATATACGGAAAAATGTCTTGCTCATGGACACCACACAGAGCCGTGGTGGAGGATCGAACCCACGATTCTCCAATCATGGGTTCGGTGCTCTACAACTTGACCACGTGCTTCACCAAAAGTCCTACATCATAGTAAAGTATTATCCTAGAATCAAATTAAAATGTCCCCCAAATGGGGTCAAAAGTATCATTTTTTACCACTTTTTCCCCCTGAAGTTGGGTATTCCCTCTTTCAGCATGAAACAAGAAATGTCACTGGTAAGTGTCGCATGCCCCCCAAATGGTCGTTGAAAAATAACAATATAATTATGTTATAATAGGTAGCGATGTATCCATGAATATAAAGAGTAATGGACTGATGTTTCATGACGAGACATGCAATTTCATATTTTTTTTACATTAAAGTGTGACCTTGACCTTTGTGTAACCTTGACATCTGGTGTAATGGTCTGGGTATTTCAACAGTTAAATGCTGCTGAAACATCATCATGACATGCTGATCACTTGTGTCAAGCTATTCTAAAATCCCTAAATGTAAGACAAAGTTACAGATCAATTGTTGATAAATTGAGCCAAGTGTTTTTGAAACCCCTCCATGTATGATAAAGTTAAAGGACGGACTTGAAATCGCAAACAGGTTCAAAGTGTTGTCATACATACTAAAAGTGTGACCTTGACCTTTGAGGTATGGGTCTAAGTTTTACTTATGACACGTCGTCATGTCATCTTGATAAATTCAGCCAAGTTAAAGGCAAAGTCACAGACCAGACACACAATATCAAAACAAATTGAAAGCATGACCTTGATCTTTGAGGAAAGGTTCTGGGTCTTACATGCTACACTTAATTATGTCATGTTGATCAACTGAGCCAAGTGTTTTGTAAAATTCATCCATAGATGACAGACAGGACAAGAAATGTCAAAATGACTGAAAGTGTTGTCAAACAAAGTTAAATTGTGACCTTGACCTTTGAAATGGGAGTTTGGGTATTATTTGCAACACGTCGTCATGTTATGTTGATCATTTATAACAAGTATTTATAAAAATCCATCTTTGCATGACAAAGTTGCAGACTGGACATGAAACCTCACAGACTCAAAGTGTGACCTTGACCTTTGAGGTAAGGGTGTGGGTCTTACTCGCGACACGTCATCGTTATGTTGATCAATTGTAGCAAGTATCATTAAAATCCATCTATGCATGACAAAGTAACAGGCCGGACACGAAATCTCACACAAACTCGAAGTGTTGTCAAACAAACTCAAATTGTGACCTTGACCTTTGAGGTACGGATGTGGGTCTTACTCACAACATGTTGTCATGTTATGTTGATCATTTGTAGCAAGTATTTAAAAAATCCATCTATGCATGACAAAGTTACAGGCCGGACACGAAATCACACACAAACTCGAAGTGTTGTCAAACAAACTCAAATGGTGACCTTGACCTTTGAAGTACGGATGTGGGTCTTACTCGTGACACGTTGTCATGTTATGTTGATCATTTGTAGCTAGTATCAACAAAATCCATCTATGCATGACAAAGATACAGGCCGGACACGAAATACCGGACGGAAGGACGGGCGGACGGACGGACGGACGGACGCTGCGATTACTATATGCCACTCACAATTTTTTTTTATGGAGGTGGGGGGGGGGGGGGGGGGGGAGAGGTTGGGGGGCATAACAAAGTAAATTTCATTAATTTTACTTTCCGCACAGTTTCTTTGCTAAAATGAATTAAGTCAGTCACAGAAACATAATTTTAATTTTTTATTGACACAAACATAGTAAACTTATATTTTAGTGTGATCATTTGCCAGTTTTACATTTTCATCCAAATAAAATTAAGCTTACTATAAAAATATACACCCTGAATATCCCTATACTTTTTTCAGCCGATCAGAGAGCTCCTCTCAATGGTGGTAGCTGACCATATGTTCCATATCACCAACGATGAAAACAAAGGAACGCCGATTAGGCGACCAGTTGTTATTCTTTCATATGCCTCAAGCGGCACCTGTCGTCATAATTGACAATGCAAACTGTGTATTTCACATTGTAACATTATGCCTAAGTGCGTTATACAACATGCTTACTGCGTAGTTTAACATTTGTAATTCGAATCCTTTTGAAACACGTGATTATGCTGAACACGTTATATTTTACAGGAAGTATGTAACTTTTACAATGATAGGATATAGTAGGATAGACAAATAGCAAAGTTACAAAGGTGAAATAATTCATTTCCATCAAAGAACTAAGAAGAAAGAAACATGTACACCAATTGCACAAAGAACAAATTGCAAACTTAGAGTTATGGCGGTGATACCCTTCCATATTGGTTTGCCTTAAAACCTTATTCATTCATTCATTTTTCATTGAATCGTAACCAAATTTGCACAGCAGTTATATAACCACAAGATCTCAGACGTGTTCTTGAACCAGCATGATTTGACCACAAATGCCCCTGCCACAGGGCTTATAAGCACACTTTAAGCGAATTTTTTAAAAAAAATTCTCTGAAAGTTCAAGGCCTAGACTTTAGATATTTTACATGTATCATTGTATGGAAATCATGTAAAAGATTTGTTGTTGCTGACATGATGAGTAATATTCATGTTTGAATTTGTGCTCCTGATCCCTCAGGGACCTAGGGCAGAGACATAATCTACACTGGGCAGGGCAGTTAATTTGTGATAAAAAAAATAATTTCTGGTTATAAGTTACATGTCTGTATAAATTACATGTATGTATGGTTTTAAACAGTGTAAACATTCATTGGAATTTATTTGTCAAGTTTTAATTAAAATTTAAACTAAAAATAATTTAAAATCAAAACATCTTCACTGAATGTTTCTTTTAGCAAAACTTAGAACTATACTACTGTGCATAGAGTATTAAAGCTAAAGTTGAACTGATTTTAATGAGATTGTTTTAAAATTTTATCAATATGTTTTAAACCAGCAGTTTCTTCTTTGATATTTTTACTACAACCATAACAGATAGAACAGAAAATATGTTACTTATGTAACAAAATGGACATTATCATCCTCTCCCGCCTCCTAATTTTCATGCAGCTGATCCTTTTTATTTTCATAGAAAAAAAAATAATTAAAAAAAAAAATTATCAAAAAAACCATCAACAATGTTAGAAATAAAGATAAAATCCTCACGCCCTCCCTGTTTTGAAGAAAAAAATGGATGATAAACTAGCATTAATTTATAATGGCTTTTAAAAAAATAAATTTAATCAGTTTTTATCAAAACCACAATAAAAGTTACAGTTACATTAACAATGGACAAAAGTTGTTATAAATTTTAAAGACATTGGTAATGTATTAAAAAAAATTGTATGTCTGAAAGATTTTCTTTATATATATTTCAAGTTTTGATAGATATAGCTAGTCATGTCTGTCAACATCTTTTTTTTTTAATTGAAATGTTAAACTCTGTCCATTGCTAATTTAACAGAATGCTAATGTAATATCTTTTGTCTCATGTTAAATAAGCACAAAAACATGATATTAAAATAAATTGAAATAAATAAAACAAATTTACCATTGAAGCAATTGAAGTCTAGTGCATCTTCAGCACAAAGGCACATGCATTTGTCACCATGAACTGGTACAATACGGTTTACTCCCATTGGTTCATCATTTTGAGACATGGTGGTGTTTTTTGTTCAGTAGCTATCCTTGTGGTGTTTCTATACTGGCTCTTACTGCGCTGACATCTGATATTAATTACAACTGATATTTATACCCCAGTGCTGTTTTATAATGATACCATTGAATTTAAAAATAGATTTTCGAAGAACTGCATAATATAGGGTTTCAAAGAAATGATTAGGAATTTCATTCAATAATTCAAAAGACCCTTCAGATTGAATGTGAATTTTCATTGTTGTAAATATTTCTATTGATATCGATACATTGTGTTATTTTGATATAGCATTGACATAATTATAATATAAAGGAGTTTAATGCTATTTTGGCATGGCACATTTCAAGTTCTATAATGGCATATCCAATTTTTATTGGTGGAGGTATTGGGTTTAATTTAAATGCTATCTTCAACACATTTCAAGTTATATAATGGCATATCCAGTTTTTATTGGTGGAGGAAGACCTCAGATTGAATCTGAGTAGAACCATCATTCTTCTGCAAGTTACAGCATTAGATACATGATTCAATGATCAAAATTAATTTTTAGCAGTTTTAACATCTTTACGCTGGAAACTCAGAGATGGTTTGGTGATGTTCCATTAAATAAGAAAACCTGCATTATATACTAACAGTTGTTTTTAGCTCAAATGCCCAAAAGCTGGGCCCATTTAGCTCCATCTGTAGCATGTCTGACTATCAATCCAGGGGTCGTGAGTTCGACTCTCCGCCCTGCCACATCCTTCTTGATGGTTGATATACATACAACATTGCGTCTCATTGTCATTTGTCTCACCACGATTCAGCTGAGAAAATTTTCAACCACTTGCAATGATTGGTGTCCTCGAGCACTGGTTAACCTCCCAGAATCCGAGGAAAGAATGGTTGGGTTGACTGATCCTCTTTTAGCCCTCAATGACATAAAAATGATGCTGAATATTAAAAAAAAACAATGTACTGCCCAAAAGCTGTATCTTTTATCTGTTAGCAGCACTTTCTCTGAAACCACAAGGCCAGTTATACTCAACTTCATAGGTTGTATCTCGTGTTACTATATTAGATTATTACTAGAGATTACGGAAAAAAAATTTACAATCCAAAATTCAAAGTGGTCGTCATTCAAAAAAATTGACAAAAACTTTTTAAAAAGTCTGCTGAAGAGATACTGCTTAACAGAATTTCAAAACTCTTAATAAAAAATGATTACCAATTTGGTTTTATCAAAATTATACAAATGGTGTTTCTGAGGTTAAATATGACACTACCTTTTACGATCAGTTGCATATGATTACAACAGCGATCTCAGTAAGAACAAGGTGAGCTATTTTGATTGCACATTTTGTTTCCATACGTTGTTTTTTTGTTGTGTGCACTCTAGCATAACCACAAAATCTTGGACAAATTCTTGAACTGGCCAAATCGGATATTTAATGTCCGAGTTATGGCCCTTGTCTGATTTATGGTCACAGTTAGGTCTTGTCATCATAGCAGGGCTTTGAATTTTTTTTATCTGATCTTAACTTTTCTTAGAGAATGTACATTAAATCTGAGTAAATTTTTTTATATATTTTTATGCACCCCAATCCCCCTCAAAGGTCAAGGTCACACTTTGAGTTTGTGTGAGATTTCGTGTCAGGCCTGTAACTTTGTCATACATAAATGGATTTTATAAATACATGCTACAAATGATCAACATAACATGACGACATGTCGCGAGTAAGACCCATACCCATACCTCAAAGGTCAAGGTCATACTTTGAGTTTGTTTGATAACACTTTGAGTCTTTGTGAGATTTCGTGTCCGGTTTGTAACTTTAGCATGCATTGATGGATTTTGTTTATACTTGCTACAAACGATCAACATAACATGACAACGTGTCATGCATTACACCAAGACTCCCACTTCAAAGGTAAAGGTCACAATTTAACTTTGTTTGACAACACTTTCAGTCTTTTTTGAGATTTCGTGCCTGGTCTGTAACTTTGTCACCTATGGATAAATTTCAAAATCACTTGGTTCAAAGGTCAAGGTCACACTTTCAATTTATTTGATATTGCTTATCTGATCTGTAACTTTGTACTTAACAAGGCTAAATTGATCAAGATGATATGATGACATGTCACATGTAAGACCTAGGCCTGTACCTCAAAGGTCAAGGTCACACTATGAGATTTTTCAGTTGATCAACATGACATGATGACGTGTCATATTAAGACCCACAACCTCACCTCAAGGTCACACTTGCAGTTAGTCTGTAACTTTGTCTTACATGGAAGGATTTTAAAATAGTTTGACACAAGTGATCAGTATGTCATGCTGATGTGTCACCTGCATTTACCTGTAGAAATACCAAGACCATTACATCAGATGTCAATGTCAAGGTTACACAAAGGTCAAGGTCACGCATTAATGTAAAAGACAACAACATGAAATTGCCTGTCAAGTCTGAAACCTCAGTCCATTACTTTTGATATTCATGGATTGCTACCTATTATAACATATATTGTTATTTTCACAGACCATTTGGTGGGCATGCAACCCTTACCAGTGACATTTCTTGTTTTGAATGGGACTGAACACCATTTTCAACACTTTCAGGTTAAATATTGCATATTCAGTTTTATTTTTGGTGGAAGACCTCAGAATGGATCAGAGTAGAACCTCTGTCCTTCCGCAAATATCTGACAAACTTTCTCTCGTTAAGTTTTTTGGAGCGAGCAGGACTTGAACCTTCAACCCTACCAGTGAAAGGTAAGCGATCTAAGATCTAAGATGAGATAGCGCCTTAGACCACTCGGCCACAGAGGACCCTAAATCTGGGTAAAGTTCTGAATAGATATTGTTCTGACTATTAATTATTATAGACAAATAGATTTTTACAAAATGCAATAAATCAGGTTAAGTGAACTACAAGTAACAAAAACTGTGCCAATTACCTAAATAAAGAAAAAAGACCAAGTAGTTCATTCAAATACCCCTTTAGTGTGAACATTCTTGTTAAAACTAGTATTATAAAGTACTTTATATCATTATTGATTTTGATTGGTTGTAATATACTGCTTGGTTGTAATATACTGCGTGTTTTAAATATGTGGTATTACTGTAATCTTTTTAATACATGTAAGCACTCATGGTGCAAAGCTCCAGTGAACATCTGGAATGCATAGTTTAGTTGTAGAGGATCAGTGGGTTATTGGTTAAATCCACATGCATATTATAGTCATGGGTGGTGTCCTTACAATTTTACAGACAGCGTTTATATATTATACACATTGCAGTACTGCTTTATACTTGGCACCCGACATGGCATGTTTAAGAATTTTCCTGAAATCTATGCCCAAATATGAATTCCTGGATACATAGTCATATTACAATAAGATCTTGGAAAAATGCTATGACTGACCAGATCATATTTTAATATCTTGTTTGGGCCGGGCCCAATTGGCTCAGTCGGTTACGCGTCTGACTATCAATCCAGGGGTCGTGAGTTCGAATCCCCCCCCCCCCCCCCCGGCAACAGTCTCCGTGATGATTGATATACGATATTGTGTCTCATTATCATTCGTCTCTCACAACTGATTCAAGTGGGAAAGTTATCAGTTACTTGCGGAGACGGGGTGTGCTCGAGTACTGGTTAACTGATCGTCTGTTAGCCCTCGATGTTATCACTAAAGGAAGGTTCTTTTTCTCCATCAATGGAGTCCAGTCTGTGACCATTGGATGGGAAGTTGTCTATGTTATTGTGTGGAGTTTAGCATCACTTTCAACAATTTTTCAGTTATGTCACGATGGTGTCTATACTAGAAACAGTTTTTACATAATTTAGGCTGGCTTCTCTGGTACACAAAAGCTCTTATTATATTTCACATGCGGTTACAGCCTTTTTGTCCAAAGGCAAAGATAATGGAATAAATGCTGTATAAATTAAAACAGCAGATAGCAGAGGGCAAGCGAGGTAACAAAATGTGGTACCACAAAGTAGGCCTATCAGACAGGCTTGAAACACTGGGGAACGACTGGAATGTGAAACCATTAAATAAACTAATGGAGTCGCTCGGACACTCTAAGGTATGTGTAGTTGTCTATACGAATAATACACTAACAAATAATAATTAACATAAATAACTTCTACAATCCACTAATACGAAAATTAAGGGTCATTAATTTTATATTTGTAATTTTTTATTAATTGAAAAATACATATTTTACACTATAGAAACCTATAAAAGTACATACATACATGTATAACGTTAAAGTAAGTATATCAAAAAATGTTTTTATTAATGTCTAAAAAGAAAATGATAGATCTCATTAATATCTAAAGTTGTATAATGCCTCTGTAAAGCTGTATAATGCCTCTGTAAAGCTGTATAATGCCTCCCTAAAGCTGTTTAATACCTCCCTAAAGCAGTATTATGCCTTCCTAAATCTGTATAATGTCTCCTTAAAGCTGTACAATGCCTCCCTAAAACTGTATTATGCACTAAAGCTGTATAATGCCTCCCTAAAGCTGTATAATGCCTCCCTAAAGCTGTATTATGTCTCCCTAAAGCTGTATAATGCCTCCCTAAAGCCTCCCTTAAGCTGTTTAATGCCTCCCTAAAGCTGTATAATATCTCCCTTAAACTGTATTATGTCTCCATAAAACTGTATAATGTGTCCCTTAAGCTGAATAATGCCTTCCTAAAGCTGTATAATGCCTCCTTCAAGCTGTATAATGTCTCCCTTAAGCTGTATTATGTCTCCCTAAAACTGTATAATGTCTCCCTTAAGCTGAATAATGCCTCCCTAAAGTTGTATAATGTCTCCCTAAAGCTGTATAATGCCTTCCTAAAGCTGTATAATGTCTCCTTAAAGCTGTATAATGTCTCCCTAAAGCTGTATAATGCCTCTGTAAAGCTGTATAATGCCTCCCTAAAGCTGTATAATGCCTCCCTAAAGCTGTATTATGCCTCCCTAAAGCTGTATAATGTCTCCCTTAAGCTGTATAATGTCTCCCTTAAGCTGTATAATGTCTCCCTAAATCTGTATGTCTCCCTGAAGCTGTATAATGCCTCCCTAAAGCTGTATTATGCCTCCCTAAAGCTGTATAATGTCTCCCTAAAGCTGTATAATGTCTCCTTTAAGCTGTATAATGTCTCCCTTAAGCTGTATAATGTCTCCCTAAAGCTAAATAATGTCTCCCTTAAAGGGGAACGCAACCCTGTGTATAAAACAGGATAATATGAATATCTGTGCGTTCAGCTTTCTATTAATAGTATTATTATGCATAAATTCGAGTCCATAAAGATATATCAGCTCGTTTTGTAACGGTCATTTTCGCACATAAACTTTGTGGTGGAAGTCGCCATATTGGATACCTGCGTGACGTCATAACTGCACTTCCGGTTTAAAACATAATTAATTTATACGCTACTGCAGATATAGAAACGTGCAATTATAGTTATCGGCAAATGTACTCGCAAGAATAATAAAATAGATTTTAGTAACGGAGAAGGACTTGTGGCCTACAACTTTGAACCAGAATTTTCGGAACCAGAGTTAAATGAATTAGAAAACGAGAGAAATAGTGAGACGGCACAGTTGTTCACACATGTGAAAGACTTTTGCAGCTGCGAAAGCTGTGTAATGATGCCTTCGTCTGACGAAAATACGTGCTGCAGATGCAATGACAATACTAGTGGAGATTTAAAAGAGTTAGAACGTATCACAGAATTAATACAGAGAAACACATCAATGTCTTATGAAGTTTTCACCCAAAAAGATGATAACTGTTAAAGAGTCACACCGATCATGAACCAGAGATCAAACCCTAAAGCCATCAATCACGAGTCTGACATCTTATCATGTAACCTGATATTGATGATTGAATTTCAAAATAGTAAAATTACCCTTGATAAAAAAAAGTAATTATTGCGGTCAGTGTTGATGTAGATCCAGGCGAGCCTGCACATTGATGATGATTCGTGGTGTACTATCAGGGTATATACTGTTTGCTACTCAAGTCAATACATTATAAAAAAAACACACTATTTAGACCAGGAATGGAGTTTAAGGGAAAATGTTTTGTTACATATATTTACCTGTCTAAGAGAGAATAAGAAATAATATTAAATCTCTATTTTCTTATCGTGTTTAGCTGGTGCGGCCAGAGTTGCATACTGAGAAATGGCTGATAAAATTTTGATTTCATACCCTGTTTAGTAAAATTAGATGAAGCATGGATGAGGTTTTTTTGTGTGTGTTTTTACATTGTCTTTTGGTTATTCAAGTGGTGTTACTACCCAATTTGATATATGATGATTATCTATTCTACCAGTTCCCTGAACATGTATGAATGTTGTTCCTTGTAGGGAGTGTCATATGGAATATAATGTCTACAGGCATATTGCACAAAGTGTATGTTACTGTCCAGCTACTGGCACCCTGCTGAGCTTTCATAATTCACCAGCACCACATTCACACCATGTGGTAATGAGAAATACCCTGCCACAGTGTGCATATTGTACCCTAATAAGCGTAAGTCACCCCAGGTTTAATGACCCCAGGGTTTATGACAGGATGTTATATCACATAGTATTATGGCTTATTACTAATTTAAACATTTTCAGTTAATCAGGGTTTCAATATAAATGCAAACTTACAAGTAAAGAATTATGCTATATGATTTTATGTATATTTTTCACAAATTGTATACCAGAACACTATTTTAACAGTAAAAAAAAAAAGTTTCATGTATTTATGAATAAATAAAGGAACAAAGGTTTTAATTTATATTTTTTCATTACGAAGTAGAGGTAGTTCAAATGTCTATTCAAGAATAATGACCTAGTTGGCTGTGAAAAAGCCATATATCAATAAACCATATTGCCTATTGATTATAAAATTAATAAAATGAGTTTATGAACAATAAATGGTTGACTGAACATTTAACATCATTTTTGCCATCGAGGGCTTACTGTACAAATGCTCAGTTAACTTAACCACTGTTTCCTGAAAAGTTAACCAGTACTCGAGCACACCCAACAACCGCAAGTAACTGATAATTTTCCCACTCGAATCAGCGTTGAGAGATAAATGATATTGAGACACAATGTTGTATGTCAATCATCACAGAGACTGTCGCCGGGTGGGGATTCGAACTCGCGACACCTGGATTGATAGTTAGACACATAACTGACTTAGCTAATCGGGCCTGTCACAATTAACTGGCTTTAATAATTTGTATTTTAATAATAATTTTTAGATACCATATCGTTTTCACACCTTATGTTTTGGCATTAACTTCTTCTTTTTATTGTTAATTGGATTATCACACCTGTTTAAACAGCATGCAATTATAAGTTTGTGAAAGTTTGCTATATCAATTTCGCAATATTTTGGAAGAGTATATAAAATCACAAATTAAATTTCAGAAATCAGTTGAGCTATAAGTGTTATAAGCACATTTTTAAGAGCTTCCCACTGGATAATATACACTAAGTCTATATGTATGGTGCATATGGTCATCTTCGTACTGAAATCATCTGAAATTGTATGCTTGGGTAGTGGTACGCCAAGGCATTGGTACGCTTCATTCTGCAATCTTAAGTCCTACCCTAAAGTATAAAGGCGTTTTGCGCGTGGTGTCACCAGAAGCTTGACACTGAGGCATTGTGAAATCACATATTAGTAAAACTAAAAACAACGCTGCCCACAAAACATATCGCATTACTCACCTACACTTATTCCGTTGATGAAAACAATGTTTATGGGTTAAGTCCTTCAATTCAGAATAGTTTTCGCGTTTAATTGTCTTCATTTGACGTTCACTAATCTACTGTATATCTATCTGTCAACTGTTTACGTGAATTAGTGTATATACAAAAGTTTCAGAAGAGAGCAGTCACTAACGACACAATTAAATGTTCGCGAGAACTAGAGCGGAAGTGCAGCTATGACGTCACCGAAAACCTCCAACATAAAAGAGCTATAAAATGGCGGCGCCCATGATATATAGGAAACACTTGAAATCATGATATTTAATATCGTTTTTCTCACTTGATAAATTTCGTTCAATTAAAATTTGTTGATTTTTGTGTTAGTTACATGTCTCTTTAACGATAAATGACCATTTATATTCTGACATGCGGTACCCTTTAAGCTGTATAATGTCTCCCTCAAGCTGTATAATGTCTCCCTAAAGCTGAATCATACCTCCCTTAAGCTGTATAATGTCTCCCTAAAGCTGTATAATGCCTCCTTAAAGCTGTATAATGCCTCCCTAAAGCTGTATAATGTTGCCCTTAAGCTGTATAATGCCTCCTTAAAGCTGTATAATGCCTCCCTAAAGCTGAATAATGTCTCCCTTAAGCTGTATAATGCCTCCCTAAAGCTGTATAATGTCTCCCTAAAGCTGTATAATGCCTCCTTAAAGCTGTATAATGCCTCCCTAAAGCTGTATAATGTCAACTTAAAGCTGTATAATGCCTCCCTAAAGCTGTATAATGCCTCCCTAAAGCTGTATAACGCTTCCCTAAAATTGTATAATGAGCTCTCTAAAATCAATATTTACACATGACATGTATATGTATTCAAAATTTGTTCTACTCTCTCCTCCCGACATTAAATTCTGAATCCACCACCAGTACACCATAGTGTGTGACTTGCCATAATACCAAACCTCTCAAACATAATATCAGAGAATAAACACTAAACATCTTAAATTTCAAAGGTGTTAAGCCAATCCATAAAGGCCGGGCCCGATTAGCTCAGTCGGTTACGCGTCTGACAATCAATCCAGGGGTCGTGAGTTTGATTCCCCGGCCCGGCAACAGTCTCCGTGATGATTGATATATGACATTGTGTCTCATTATCATTCGTCTCTCACCACTGATTCAAGTGGGAAAGTTATCAGTTACTTGCGGAGATGGGATGTGCTTGAGTACTGGTTAATCCCAGGAAACAGTGATTAGGTTAACTGATCGTCTGTTAATCCTCGATGGCATAAAATTGACGCTAAATATTCAATCAATCAATCAATCAATCAATCAATCAATCAATCCATAAGGTGAAAGATTAAAATACAATACATGTAGCTGACGATCTAATAAACAAGACTGACGACATGATAATCAAGTAACTTTTCACTGATGACATGATAAACAAGTTACTTGTCACTGATGACATGATAAACAAGTTACTTGTCACTGATGAAATGATAAACAAGTTACATGTTACTGATTACCTAATAAACACTTATGGTAGCCTATTACCTCATTTAAATTAACAGAAACTTTATAAAATCTCATACATATAAGCAAACACTTCATTGGATAAAGTAAGTACTCTAACAGCCTATCAGGATTATATTGGTTTTCTTATTTAAACTGTAGAAGTGGTCTAGGGGTAGATCATTAGCTTCGCATGTGGATGGTCGTGGGTTTGTTCCCAGGCCGTATACTACCGAAGACTTGAAAAATGATATTAGAAGCTTCCTCATTAAGAGGATAGATGTAGGGCTGGTCGGCTGGTGTCAGTATAATTGGATTTGGTGGGAAATCATACCATGTGTCTGTGGCGTGATACTCGAGTGTGGCAGTGTCAGAATACTGTCTCAAGAAGACGCCATTGCGATATGACTGAAAAATTGCTGAAAGTGCTGCTAAATACCATACAACAACAACCTTATTTTCAAACAGTTGCCAGTTGGATTTTGCTCAAATTGTCATTGGGGTTAACATTGTGATTTTTAAGAACATTTCTTCTCAAAAACCACCCAAATGCGTTCATATTTAGTAATAATTATTTATTAATAATTATTGACACGGCTGATATTTTTAAATTGTTATAAATCAAGGGACCATGGTCCATTGGTGGTGATGGGGATATGGGTTAATAGGGGTGCCTGGTAGCATTATTACATAGGACTACAATAGCAAGTGGAACATTCTTAGGCAATGTTTCACATTTCTTTATAGTTTTGTTGAAGAGTTGCTGTTCCTTTCATGTATTAGGAGAGTTGCAGAAGAGGAAATTAAATATACTTGTAGTTGTATTTGACTACATTTCAAACAAACAATTTTTATGTTTGGTTGTAATAATAACTCCCTCATGTCAGTCAGTACAATTAAAGAAAAGTACAATTAAAGGAAATTGTGATCATATTCATTTCATATTTTTACCTTATTAGTTCGTTACTGGTTTTACTGGAGGTGACTATAGGTTTATTCTCTATCCATCTGTTCATCCATCCAGCATCAGTATGTCTTGAAGGATTGCTCAAATTGTATTTTAGCAAGGTTTGTGAAACTGTGCATGCTGATGGAGGATATTAAGGATATAAAGCAGGTTATTTAATTTGCTCAGTCAGACAAAAAATATGGTTGCTATGGTAACAATATAGGTAAAATAAAAAGGTACAGATACTACCTGGATCCTTTGGTAACATCAAAACTATCCAAGCTATATTTGTAAAACTATGCTTGTGGATAGAGAGCAATAAGGAAATTGTGCAACATCATTTTATTACTTTCTCAGTCAGACAATAATTGTGGTTGCTACGGCAACAAAATAGATTAAATTACAGATAAAACAGTGATCCTTTGGTAATATAAAAAGTATCCAAGCTATATTTGTGAAACTATGCATGTAGATAGAGAGCAATAAGAAGATTGCATATCATTTTATAACTTTTTCAGTGAGACAATAATTGTGGTTGCTATGGCAACAAAATAGAATAAATAACAGAAAAAACCTTGATCGTTTGGTAACATAACACATATCCAAGCTATATTTGTGAAACTATACATGTGGATAGAGAGCAATAAGGAGATCGTGCACATCATTTTATTACTTTTTCAGTCAGACAATAAGTGTGGTTGCTATGGCAACAAAATAGATTAAATAACAAAAAACCTTGATCGTTTGGTAACATAAAACATATCCAAGCTATATTTGTGAAACTATGCATGTGGATAGAGAAAAATAAGAAGATTGCACATCATTTTATTACTTTTTCAGTCAGACAATAATTGTGGTTGCTATGGCAACAAAATAGATTAAATAACAGAAAAATCCTTGATCTTTTGGTAACATAAAACATATCCAAGCTATATTTGTGAAACTATGCATGTGGACAGAGAGCAATAAGGAGATCGTGCACATCATTTTATTACTTTTTCAGTCAGACAAAAATTGTGGTTGCTACTAGTATGGCAACAAAATAGGTGAATCGGTATGGGACTTACGTATACCTTGCAATACACCAGTGGCTTGTTAAACTAGGCACCATCTAGCTGCCATACCATTCACAGAACTTTGAACACATGTTAACTAGTAATCTAGTAATTTTTTTGTGTGTTTTTTTTTTTTTTTTTAATTTCAGGTTATATATGGCATATCCAGTTTTACTAGTGAAGGAAGACCTTAGACTGAGTCAGACTGAGTAGAACCACCATCCTTCTGCAAGAAACTGGCACACTTTCTCTAATAAAGTTTTTGGAGCAAGCGGGACTCGAATCTATGACCTTAGTGGTGAGAGGAAAGTGATCTTGAGATGGTGCTTAGACCACTCGGCCACAGAGGACCCAATTCTAGTAGTTTTTCATATTCAACACTAATTTTTAGCTTATGGTCAAAGGCCAGAAGGGCTTATGCGATTGCGCGTTGTCAGTCGTCTGTCGATAGCAGCTCTTTCTCTAAAACCACTTGGCCAATTAAACTGAAACTTGTTAATGCATAGGAGGCTATACAGAAGATTTTTTTCGATCTGAATTTCAAGATGGCCGCCATTACTAAAAATAAAAAAAATTAAAGTCTTCATCTCATTAACTGCCTAACAGATTTTGAAAATGTTTATGTAGTAATGATAACCAACTATATTTCTATTAGATTTGTACAAATGGTGTCCCTGGGGTTAAATATGACCCCAACCTGAGGGTTCAGTTAGGGGACACATGTCATTATAATAAACATTTATACTTTTAATTAATTAATTATTTTCTTTTAAATGGAACTGATATTTTCACAGTAGCACACTGGGTTCCACTGTCTTAAGAGGTCCCAAAACGGTAAAAGTTAGGAAATAAAAAAATCATTTTCTTAAGAACTGATAGTTTCTCTGAAACCACTAGGCCAATTAAACTGAAACTTCACATGGATGTTTCTATTGCATAGGAGACTATACAGAAGATTTTTGTTTTATCTGAAATTCAAGATGGCCACCGGTACTAAAAATAGTCCAGAACTTACGAACAGCCCAACAGATTTTCAAAATGTTTATGTAGTAATGATATGTAGTAATGATAACCAACTAAAGTTCTGTGAGATTTGTTTGAATGGTGTCCCTAGCGTTAAAAATTACCCTGCCCTGAAGGTTTAATTAAGGGACACATGTCATGATAATAAATATGAAGGGGTCAGGAGGGGCGCCAAAAGGGTAAAAGTTGCGAATTACAAAATCGTTTTCTTAAGAACCGGTATGTCAGATTTGTTCATATTTGGCATAAATTATCAATATGTGTAGTGGTTTGATTGCAGACAAGAATTATTTAGGGGCTAAATTTTATAGGGGCCCTGTAAGGGGACTTAGAATTTACATAGGAATACTACAGGAAAACAGAACATTCTTCCTTTTTTTTCATCTATTTAGGCAAAATTATTATTCAATTTGAGTTCTGAAGTATCATCTTTTCATAGGAAGTAAGATTTGGCTCAATAAGGAGAATTGACTTTCCATAAGGGGCCAGGGTTGGTCAAAAAAGGGTTAAAATAGAAAATTTTCAAAAATCTTCTTCTCAACAACCTGTCTGTCAGATTTGCTCATATTTGATATGGATTATCCCAATGAGTATGTGTTTAAAGTTTGTACAAATCAAGAGTCTTGTATTTATAGTGTGCCCTGTAAGGAGACTTTGAGTTTTATATAGGAATATTATTGGAAAACTGAAAATACTCTTTTTTATCATTCATTCATGACTATTTTATTCAGTTTGAGTTTTGAAGCATCTTCTAGTCATATCAATTATGATTTTTTCCATACGATGGATTGACTTTCTGAATGGAGCCAGGTGGGGTCACAAAATGATTAAAATTGAACATTGTCATCAATCTTATTTTTAACAACCGGTCAGTCAGATTTGTTCATGTTTGATATAAATTATCCCTATGATTAAGAGTTCTAAATTTGTACAAATCAAGGGACACTGCGATGTACAGAGGCCTTTGAATTTCACATAGGAATGCTGTGGGAAAATTAACAATTCTCATTTTTGTATCCATCTGGGTAAATATGTTGTTCAATTTGAGATCTAAAGCATTGTCTAGTAACAAAAAATTTGATTTGTTCAATAAAGAGGATTGAATTTCCATAAGCGGCCAGGGGACGGATGGGGCAATAAGGTTGCAATTGGATTTTTTTAGAAATTTCCTCTCAATAACCTCAAACTAGTTATATTTGATATAAATTATCCTTACATCAGCAAGGATTGAAGATTCTGCATATGAAGGGGCTGGGATATATTGGGGCCCTGTAATGTGACTTTTACATAGAAATATAATAGGGAAAACTGAATTTTTTCATTTTGCATCCATGTGTACAAATTTGAATCATTTATGCTCATAACAAATCACTAACAATTAAAGGGGCTGGGTTGTATAAGGGTTCTGTACAGGGGACTATTTTTCTTTTTACAGATAAATGGTATGGAAATTTAAAGTATTTCCTTTTCATAGCAATTAATTTTTTGTTCAGTATGGGTGTGGTGGGGGGTATTTATCAATAAGTTGTTAAGCACCCCCCCCAAAGAAGGTAAATATTGTGGAATTTCAAAAAGTGCTATGGCCACTATGAGTCAGAAGAGCGTTCGCAGACCCTCTTGGTTTCTGTTGCCATGAAAAAATAGCCAAAATTACAAAATTATCCTTTTTGAGAGCATAACTCAAAAATTTTCACGAAACTTTGTATACATGTTAATATAATGTTTTAGTAGTGCCTTTTGCTATAGGGATTTTCATTTTCAATATTTTTTCTGTAACTATGGAAACAAATTAATAGCCAAAATTCACAAATTTTCTATTTTCAAAGCACAATTTCAAAACTTATTGGTGACTTTTTCTATGAGGGAATTTTCATTTTCAACTTTCAGAACAAAAAACATTTGAGTAAAATATCCCATGGCAGGGAACATTGAAAACATCATCTTGTGTCAGTGCTATCAAAGGGAAATGTAGTAATATTCATTTCACAGAAGGGGGTCCTCCATGTTTGAGTGGTCTAAGGCGCTGTCTCAAGATTACTTACCTTATCGCAAAGGTTGCAGGTTCGAGACCCGCTCACTACAAAAATTGATGTAAGAAAGTTCACCAGTTACTTGCAGAAGGACGGTGGTTCTACTCGGTATGACTCAGTCTGAGGTCTTCCTCCACCAGTAAAACTGGACATGTCATATATAACCTGAAATGTGTTGAAAATGGTGTTAAACCCCATTCAAAATAAAAACACAGGAAGAACTCCATTATAAATGTCAGTACAATCAAAGGGAAATTAATCTTAGCTGTAAACATATATTTTATAACATTTCAGACGAAGATCGACATCATGAAAATTGATATTGAGAAGTACGAATGGCAAACTCTGGTACAGATTTTCGAATCTGGTGGTTTAAACAATGTGAAACAGCTGGTGATGGAGCTACACATTGCCATTGCTGGGGAACCAGAGAAGTTTGAATACTACAAGGGACTTCACGTGCTCAAGAGTCTGTATGATCATGGCTTCAGGATACACTACACTCACAGAAATTTATGGTGCAAGTTTTTATCAGCATTTCCTGATATTGACGAGGTTGGATGTCATGAAGTGTCCTTCGTATACATTCCTTAAAAAGTCCACATGTTGGAACCACCTGATGGTTGGCAGACACTATATAAATATATTCATGCATATGTTATGCAAGATGCAATAAGATCTGCTTTTTTTTTATGAATCAGATTAATTCTATTCAAGCTTATTTTATTTTATATCAGTTGAAAAACAAGTTCTTACCACTGGGATTTATCGCACATAAGTCATTCAAAAAGTTGCAGTCAATATTGGTTGCTAAAGTGACATTTTCCTTAAACAAGCTGATGGTGTCTAAGTTAATACTACATTGTATTCACTTGGACAAACAATGCCAAGTTGGTGGTGCAGTAGCCATGCTAGTGTCAGGTCAGTTTGACCATAAACAGTCACATGGCAATTTTGATAAGTTCCACTTTTTCTGAAACTTATATGATTACAGTCAAACCTGTGATAGTGGTCACCTCTATTAAGCAAACACTTGTCTTAAACAGTCACATTTCATAAATAACTACTGGTTTTGCAATTTTATTGTTGTTTTTTTAAGGTATATTTAACAGGATTAACTTTTTGAAGGATTATTCAGGACAATAAAGTAACTTTATTACTGTTTAATATTGATGTCATTATTTACATGGTTGATCAAGTTTTAGACTAGCAGTAATAGGTATTACCAAGATTTATGTATATAGAGGTATGCAGGGTTTAATGCCATTTTCAAAGCATGGCGAGATATAAGGCATTTCCAGTTTTATTGGTAGATTCTTAGAATGAATCTTGGTGTTCAAGGAAATTAACAGTCCTTAACAGCCCTTAACAGTCAAACTTTCTCATGTAAAGTACTGTTTATTGGGCTTGAACCCACAACCTCAGCTTTGAGAGATAAATGATCTTAAGACGGCACCATGGACACTTGGACATGGATAACGTTGTAATAAATGGGAAGTTGAAGTAGAGATATTTGTTAAGTGCTGTGAGATTGTACCAGATTTGTACTTTAATTTGTTATTTGTTGTTAAGAATAAGCCAGAAATGGAGTGTTTAACTGGTGCCATATTACATTTAAATGTTGACATACTAGTCATGCATAATTTTGTAAATCCATTCACCACTACAAGTTGCAATAATTGTAAATAAGATTATTATTGTAAAGAACATGTTTATTTTTTATTATTATTATTCATCATTCATTCCGAGGGTTAAAATTCATCTAACTTTTTATTGACTATTGATGAATTTCGGACATAGTGTTGTTAACCTGCATTAAAGAATAACATGTTAACCGTTGTTTTGTACATATTGTTATATTATTAGGCTGGTTGTATGATAAATTATAAGACACACTTTGTTCTAGAATGTGACTTTAATAATGTGTATACTTTAACAGTGATAATATTCAAATGACTCTCTTAATAGGTTGGTCAGTGTGTTAGTGAGACCCCCTAATGAGATGTGACCGATTAACCGCATTGTTCATAACAGAGAGCATCTCAGAGTTAACATTATACAACACATATCATAGTAAAAAACTTTACTTGTCCATTTATTAATAAAACATATATTTATTGAATAAAATATATTAATGAAGCACTTTTGAATTTTATTTATTTATAATTAACAAGTCCAGTATGTATTTCAAATGATGGCAAAAATAGGATCACCTTGTTTTATAGGCAACAAATTTAGTATATATGATAGAGCCTGTGTTGTTGCGGGTAAGCATAGAATCACTGTTGATCTCTCAGAAGGGTAGGAATCCTCTGAATGGGTGTTGTGTTTATTTTATTATTTTTTGTCATGTTCATTATTGTGGTCAAAATACCAACCACTGTGTGGTTCCAGGGAGCCATATGGGTGATGGCAAGAATAGGATCACTGTGGCTCATGCATGTCATAAGAAACGACAATTTGAGTAAAACGATAGACTTTACTGAAACTCTGTATTTCTCCAGGTATTAAGGTTCATTCTGCATATTCATTTGTTGATGTGTTTTTTTTTATCTGTATTATAATTTGTTGTTTATTAACATGTAGAGTGAACCTAGAATCTTCCTTCCTGTTGGTGTCAATAACCTGTGATGTACACGTTAAACCCCATTCATTCAGTATTTGATTGAATATGTTTAGATATAAGAATCTAACATGGGTTTGAGGTTCAGATAGAAAATTCCACCCCAGGGGATAACTGTGTTGGAGAGCCTTGTTCCTGTGAAAACAGTTATTCGAAAGGATGATTTTTTTTATCCAAACTGAGAAAGCCAAGAAGGATTCTTTTTTTTTGCACACCAAACATATTGAATAATATATTTAAATTTTAATTTTATCATTACATTTAAGGTGTCAAATTATATAATTTACATCATGAATTTTAGTAGATAACATCGTGAATGGTTCTGTCACTGCAAAAGATAGGAGAGATAGAAATATCTAACCCCGATAAAAAGGCAGGTATTCTTATCTGATATGCAAAAAAATATCTATACAATCCCAATATAAAATAATGAATCCATCTCAATATGAAATAATGAATCCATCCCTGCTTTCTGAGTGACAATTAGAACTTGACAGCATTTAATATCAACAGGTTCTCTCACTGTGTTTACAGCACCTGTACTATGTCTGACAATCAATCAAGGGGTCTCAAGTTAGAATACCTGCATGGCCATGGTCTCCGTGATGATTACCATACAACATTGCATCTCATTGTCATTTGTCTCTCATCACGGATTCAAGTGAGCAAGTTATTAGTTGCTTTCGGAGATTGGGTGAGTTGAGGTCTGGTAAACCTTCCAGGAAAGAGTGGTTAGGTTATTGGGTCGTCTGTTAGCCCTAGATGGCATAAAAATGACGCTTATAATTCAAACAGTGTGTACAGTAACTTCATTTGTTAGCTAATCAAAATCTATTGAATTGAATGTCAGCTATAAACGTAGTCATTTACTCTTGTTTAATCCTGCAAACAAATGGTAAATGAAGATTCTGTGCCAAAAAAGTTAGGTTTAATGTTTTTCACCAAGTTGCAGTGTTTTGTCTGACCAGGATGGTCCTCCGGTCAACGATTTGTCTCAAGAGCAGTGGCCTCTCACTAGTGCGGCTGCAAGTTCAAACCCTGCGCAATCAAATAACTCTTAGCGACACAATTTGCCAGATGCAATATATTAAGTAGTATATAATTTTGGAGGAATAAACAGACATTATTTTCACAGGAAAGAAGTCATAATCAAATCAACAGAGGTTTTCCTTGTATCATTTTTATTTTGACACATGACAAAATGAAGTTCATAAAATAATAAATACAAGCAGTAACATCACATAAACCAACACGTACAATGTACTATGATATCAGCCATTTAAAGGAACAAATTCGATAAATATTCAGTAGTGACAGTTGTTCTGAAAATTAGATGTAGGCTGCAAATATAAAATGAAAATACACAAGTATATATTATACAGACCCGTTTGTATCTATTTTGGAAAGGGGCATAACTCTGGAATATATTTTGTATACTCATGTTCAATAAAAACTCACTGCTTGACTTAGCCCCACCCAATTTCTTATAGTTATGAAATAAAATATGTTTTAAATCCAATAGGTATAAATTCATTGTTAAAATCTTCCATATTTTTGTATTTTTATCATTCACCTAAAGATCCTTTCCAATAAACAATGGTTTAACATATTTTATTTCCAATACGTGCAGCAAACCATATACAATATTCACAACATTTAGAACAAGAACTAAAGAATAAAATTCTAATAAAAGAGTTATACTTCAAATAAATTTAATAAATGTCGAGTCCACTCGAAACCAAAACCTTATGAAAATAGTAAGTGATTTAATACCCTGTCAATGTCTTTCTTAGTTCCAAGCTGGAATGCTTAATAAAATTGGAAATTTTGTTGATGCATGTGTAAAGCTTCAATGATATGGGACTAGAAATCTGTGCTATACAGGCAGTAATACCAGTATTGTATTAAATTTGTTTTACTCTAACTAAAATATGCTATTAAAAAACACTCCAACAAGAACATTTAATTTCTCATGGACATAAAGTTATTTTCACAATTAAGTAAACACTTTTCAATATCTTTAATATTATCCTCTTTTTTTTTAAAAGCTTATCTAGGTGTAAGTAAACAGAACTGATTTGTACAGGATAACTACATCGAGTGAAGAAGTTTATAACTATGGTGAAACTATTAAACAGTTCTAGCAATAATCAGCTTTAATTCCATGACCATTCTTCAATTTTTTTTACAGAAACTCAACATCTGGTATTGCACATGCTGACACAATATTAAATATGAACAGTGTTCTTTTTATAATTTTTAATGCCAAATTGTTATATCTTGATGTCGCCAGCAGTCTTCATAATATAAACTGAAAATACCAAGGGCAAATTTCACTGAAAATTAACACTTATCTCACAATCTCCCCATGTCATTACTACATAAATATTTTCAATAACCATATTCAAAAGTAATGCCTACATATGTTGTCAACAAGTATACTGAAAATATCAAAATCTATGTTCACTTGCATTAAAGGTGAACTTTGAATTTAATAGATCAAGCGATATCAAAATAAATGCACTTTTTAAAAAAAACAGTTCACCGCAATTTTGAATACATTAGTTTGCATGTAGCTTTATCTGTGGAGAGAGAACCTCAGAATCGTTCTTTGCAAATGACTGGCCAAGCCTGGATCAAACCCACCACTTCAGCGGTGAGAGGTGAATGCTCTTGATACAGTACCCTAGATCACCCAGCCATGTAAAGACCCGCACATACTTTTATAGTATGTTTTCAAAGAATGCCTTTATGATGTCAGTTGTTTTAAACTTGGGAATATTGAGTCACATGTACAGATATGAAGACAGCATTACAATCCAAGTCAATGTGCAGATCCACTGTATAACTGGGTCTTGGAAAATGTCACTGTAGAGAAAGACTGGCGTATATTCTTTGATTGTTGTATCTGAAATATAGATCAAGTCAACAAGTTAACTCTTTGAAATGTAAATTCATCCATAATTCAATTCGGAGAATCAGTTCCGAGATTGAATTTTTTAAAAAGTTAACATCTAAATACTATCAACTAAAAATTAATTCCTGTATTACCTAAAGAATCAAGTAATGAAAAAAAAGCTGGGAAATTCATATAGTGTGTCACTCATTTTACAATTTTTTTTAAACCTTATAAACCTAATTCTTTCTGAAACATACTGCGCAAATAAAACATTCCTAGATATTACAATTTGTAATATATATATTACACTGTGATTATTATATGCCCCCCCACCATACCAAATTTTGGGGTGGCATATAATAATCACAGTGTCCGTCCGTCCTTCCGCCCAGTATTTCGTGTCAGGCCTTTAACTTTGTCATGCAACAATGGATTTTGTTGATACTTGCTACAAATGATAACCATAACATGACGACATGCCGCAAGTAAGACCCACACCCGTACCTAAAAGGTCAAAGTCACAATTTGAGTTTGTTTGACAACACTTTGAGTCTGTGTGAAATTTCCTGTCCGGCTTGTAACTTTGTCATGCATAGATGGATTCGTAATACTAGCTACAAAAGAGCAACATAACATGAGGATCTGTCGCAAGTAAGACCCACACCTGTACCTCAAAGGTCAAGGTCACAATTTAACTTTGTTTGACAACACTTTGAATCTGTGTGAGATTTCGTGTCTGGCCTGCAACTTTGTCATGTATAAATGGATTTTGTTAATACTAGCTACAAATGAGCAACATAACATGAGGATTTGTCGCCTGTTACACCCAGATTCTCACTTTTTTAACTTTGTTTCAGTCTGATTGAGATTTGGTATCCGGTCTGTAACTCTGTCACCTATGTATACATTTTAACAACACTTAGCTCAATTCATCAGCATGACATGACATGTCATGGATAAGACCCACATGTGTACCTCAAAGGTCAAGGTCACACTTCAAGTTTGTTTGACACTTTCAGTCTGTGTGAGATTTCATGTCCGGCCAGTAACTTTGTCATGCATAGATGGATTTTATAAATACTTGCTACAAATGATCAATATAACATGACAACGTGTTGCACTTGATACCCAGACTCCCACTTCAAAGGTCAAGGTCACAATTTAACTTTGTTTGACAATACTTTCAAACATTTTGAGATTTCTTGTCCGGTCTGTAACTTTGTCATCTATGGATAAATTTTAAAAACACTTGGCCCAGTTGATCAACATGACATAATTAAGTGTCGCATTTAAGACCCAGAACCTTTCCTCAAAGGTCAAGGTCACATTTTCAATGTTTGATATTGCGTGTATTGTCTGTGACTTTGTCTTGAACTTGGCTCAATTTATCAAGATGACATGATGACGTGTCATAAGTAAGATCTAGACTGTACCTCAAAGGTCAAGGTCACACTTTTAGTATGTATGATAACACTTTGAATCTGTTTGACATTATTCAAGTCAGTTCTTTAACTTTATCATACATTGATGGATTTCAAAAACACTTGGCTCAATTTATCAACTGATCAGCATTTGATCTCTAACTTTGTCTTACATTTATGGATTTTAAAATACGTCAAGGTTACACAAATCAAGGTCATGCTTAAATGAAAAAAAAACCCATGAAATTGCATGTCTAGTCTGAATCATCAGTCCATTACTCTTGATATTCATGGATACATCGCTACCTATTATAACATATACTGTTATTTTCATAGACCATTTGGGGGGTATGCGACACTTACCAGTGACATTTTTTGTTAAATATATTCTTAGTGCGACTTCATTCTCTAATTCTTAGTATGGCATAGTTCTCAAATTCTTAAAATGGCATAGTTTTCAAAATTCTTAATATGGCATAGGTCTCAAAGTCTTATTATGGCATAATTCTCAGATTCTTAATATGGCATTGTTCTCAAATTCTTAATATGGCAGTTCTTGAATTCTTAATATGGTATAGTTCTCGAATTCTTAATATGGTATAGTTCTCAAATTCTTAATATGGTATAGTTCTCAAATTCTTAATATGGCATAGTTTTATAACAATAAATACAGCATGGTGCTCAAATTCTTAATGTGATAGCACTCAAACTCATAGTATGGCAAAGCATAGTTATCAAATTCTTATTATGGCAAGTTTCTTTAATTATTAATATAGCACAGTTATCAAATTCTATTGTGGCTAAGTGTCATTCTCAAATTCTTATTTGGGTATAGTTTTGTATTTCTGAGAGAGCTATGGAATAATTCTCAATACCTTGATATGGCATCTGACAATTATCAATTGATTGAAATAGCATAATTCTCATATTTTAATAAGTATGGTATAGAATACACTGGCGTAGCTACATATAGGCCCTGCAGATCAGGACCTGCCCTTTTTTGCTAGAAAAACATATTAAAAAATCTGATTTAATTGAAATTCCTGTAAGTACTTGATATGTTTTACATGAAAAAAAAACTACACACATTTACATTTAAAAAAAAATGAGGGAAGGACCAACAGACCTCAATCCCCCCCCCCCCCCCCCCCTTAAAAATGTTTAAACCAGCACTTATAAATTTACCAAGCTATGCCCTTGGCATAATTGTCAAATTCTTAATATAGTATAGCACAGTTCTCAAATTTTTATTATAAAATACTATAATCTCAAATCCTATATTTGTTATGTTTTCCAAGTTTGTAGTATGGCATAGGTCTCAAATTCTTTACATAGCATACTAGTTGTTCTAAAATACTGTGTTTTTTAATGTCTTTTATATGCATTCTTTTTTGGAAGCAGTTTACTTGTTAAACTATTACCGGTTATCATACTTACATTGGAAAACCATCTTGATAAATTCATGTATTGTTGTTTGTCATAGAATGTCAGATCAGCCTGAAATATCACATTTATAGTTATTTTTTAAATAAAAGATGGAAAAGTCATATTTCTGCTTGGTTAGGAAATTGCACAACAAATAGATAATAACCATTTACACGAAAGCATCACAATACAAATTAGTCTTCTTGACATATCTTCAACGAAAAAACATTTAAACTAAAACAGTTTTATTTATAGACACTCCTATATATATATATTATTAAAGACATTTCTGTATGATATAACAATTTAAAAGTTAATTCATGAACACATTATTAAAAAAAAAATTAAATAAAAAAAAATTATTATAGGCAGCAGAACTTATTCTTGCTCCGGTATTTAAAATTTAACTCTAGAGTTTCTGCCTAGAATGTAACTTTTTCTGTCTCCACTATGGGCTAAGAAGAAGCCACACGACTTAAAATGGTGTAACATTTGCAATCAATGATTGATCATGACACTGAAAAGAAATGGGTAATCTTATTGCTTGACGCTACAGATATGACAAAGTCCTATTAATTTTTAGTCAATTTCATGCAGCTGACAGCATTCTGGTTTGTTTATGAAATGAACTCCGGATAATTTATTTTACTTGGTGCCCCTCTTCCTGGATTGATTAACGTTTGGATTTTAGTTGTAAAACTGGCAAACTTTCTTGCATAAATAGTTTGGATTGAACTGAACATGAACCAATGACCTCTGCAGTCTGAGGTAGTACATGTACAAGTGAGTGATCTTGAGATGGCCCCTTATACCACTCGACCACAGAAAACATTTAGGGACACTTATAAATCATATTCAAATTACATGTTTCTGGAAGCTGTTGGCGAGTGGTTAAGGGAACAGAACAGAACACTGAACATATACAATTTATCAATTTTTGCACAAAATCTATAGCAAAATGAACACACTTGTTATAATAATCATCTATTAATCATACCAAGACGCCCGAGTCCTTCGTTTATAAAACTTTGATCCATGCTCCCCTTATGTGAACGTGTAACAGTTTATACTCAAATAGAAAATAGATGGACTCGTGGTCCTCCGTAGCCGAGTGTTCTTAAGATCACTTACCTCCCACCGCTAAGATTGTAGGTTCGAGTACCGCTCGCTCCAAAAACTTTATGTGAGAAAGTTTCTAGTTACTTGTGGAAGGATGGTGGTTCTACTCAGTCTGAGGTCTTCCTCCACCAGTACAACCGGATATGCCATATATACCGGTAACCCGAATTGTGTTGAAAATGGCATTAAACCCCAATCATAATAAATAAAGGTTGATACCTATAAATTTATACAGATAAAAATAATACAGATCTGCATTAATATATTGTCAAGTGAATAGCTTTTAAATTGTGTTTTTATACAAATCTTGTAAGTCGTGTTGGGAGTACGAATATGAGTTAAGCATTAAACATTGTGGGTTAGATTATATAACCAGTTGGGTGAAATTTCCCGCTATTAAAATGCACTTTCACAGTACCTTATTCAAGCAGGCAACTTGGACACTTTGTATGGGTTTGGAAGAAAACGAAATAATTGTAGAGTAAAGAATATAAGAAATGCATAAAACTTACAACTGTTGAATGTAAACTGTAGTAGAGGACTAGATCTATGAGGGTGAGTTGATGGTTGAGGAAATATACTTTGTCTATTAGGTATGTATTTAAGTCCTGGAATGACAAAACAGATATGTTAATATTAAATCATATTTTCATCCCAAAGCAAATATACAGAAACTGTTCAGTTGTGAAATTACCGCAATGGCAAATTCTTAAAGACTTGCTGTAGCACTAGCTTTTGTATACACATTTGTTTTATCATATGGACAACATGTTATACTGTTTTATTTTGTAAGATATGGTCACTCTTAAAGGTAGTATCAGTATATCTGGAAAATATTGCTATAAAATGTCTTAAGAAATAGAATTATTTTTAAAATGGGTATCATTAATAAATAAAATTCGGATGGTTTGCTATATCAACTCCACATGAACGTGACTAAATCAATATGTAAATTTGAGTGGCACACTTAAAATGAAATTTGCATTCTAAAAATAGATAGCTATTAAATACTGCTTGACAACCTTCACATAGCCATTTGAACTCTTTCTAAGAGAGACAAACTTTACAATACTGAATCTAAATGAAATCACACAATTCATTTGATATGTCGGAAAATCTACTTTAGTCTAACCAGGCCTAAATTCATCAAAAATTCGAGTCTGAAAATCTTACATTTAATAAAACTCTGTAAACATACAATAATGGTAAATAAATGTGATTCTTTAGTATTTTCTGTTAAATAAACATAAAAAACTTCTTGTTTCTGCATATAGATATAGTAAATTTCTTGTTTAATAGACGTTATTTGAATCTTAAATCTTTGACAATTTGAGTCGGAGTCTAAATCTCAGTCTCAAAATATTGCCTGGGCTCATAGCCCAAGTTAGGAAATCCCTTTTCAATATATTATTTTAGCATTTTTAAATAGATGTGCTTGTGGATACTCGGTCAGTGAGTATATATAGGCATTATATATTGGGGAAATAAATGTTTTTAGCGAATTTTAAGATTTTGAAAATTCCTAATATGCTTTCTATAAATAGCTGCTTTAAAATGGTTACCAAGCAGTTATAAAATGAATTTTGAATATTATTTTTTCTATGAATTATATATCTACCATTCCGCACATGTTAATAGCATATGAAGTCTCCACATTTATACAGTTCAAGTCATCTATGACAAAAAATTGTGTTTCAGCTTTATAATGGTATGACCGAAAGAATTTCTTGTAAAAAAATTCAAAACTATCATCACATCACTAGTTTAATAAAACAACTCCACACTGAAATAAAAGTACGCAGTTTCAGATTATATCCTAATCCCAGGTCTTAAAATGGTTATACTTTTATAGGTTTAAAAGATGAATTTGATGCATAAGTTTGTGTTTTGTCCCTTTAACAGTGACAAATTTAGATGCAAGGTCTTTCACAGCACAGGTACTGGTATATGTGAAATAGAACTATTCAAAGATCTGATTAAAAAGGGCCATGTCGACAAAAACAAATGATGGGATTATTGCAGTAATGGTAGAATAATACCTTGAAAGCTGAGAGTAAATGTTTATCCGTGGGACACCTGTCTAAGTGGCACACCTTGTACTCTAACCACTGCTCCACCACAGCCTGCTCTGCTGGGTTCTCACCTGATGAAAATAGCACAACTTGTTTTACAGCAATTTTTTAAAACTTATAAAAATATCTCTCAATGTGTTCGTGGGTATAGTGGATCAGTCATGTGTTGCCCCACCTCACCCTAGAGCAGGTTATAGTGAAGGACATTCGGGCTAAAATGCTGTGTTCTTTCTGCATCAATGTCCACTTAGTGCCATAGCTTTACTTTATGCCAAATATATAAATATTACAAGTTTTCCTTTCTTGAACTGACCTGATCAGCTTTGAGTTGCCTGCCCTTGGATTATCTAAATTTGCTTTATTTGATCTTGTGTATGTGAATCTTAACCAAACTTGGTGGGGAGGCTTTTAACACTTGCTTTTACCAACCAAATGTCTCTGCAGGGCAGGGCTTTTACCTGGGCTCTGCAGAGGGAAAAGTCAAAGTCTCTGCTATGTCCCACTACAAATGACTGGTGCATTACCAACTCAGCAAATGTGGATAAAATCCCTGATTCTGGACCCGATGCTCTGTCACGAAATCAAACACTCCACAAAAATGGATTATAAAAAGGAACATGTTTAACTATTCAGAATAAATAATAGGAACTTCCAAAGTATGATCATTAAACAACAGTTCATATTTGTGAAGATGATTTCATCAAAATTATATGTAACAGAAAAAAGGTTTAAATAGTATTAAACAAAACTTAAACATTCTGTGACATTTTGTGTACATGCCATGTAATGCTTCCATGATAGATATGTAAGACTTGTAGACTAGCATTAAATGTCAAAGGAGAAAACAAACAGAGTCACTAAACATTATTCTGAAATTGTCAATATCTCCTGGTTGCACAAGGACCATGAACTGTTATTGTTGAGATAGTAAACACACTTCTTGGAATGTTCAGCCTAATGACAAAATATATGACTTTGAGATTATCTCTAGATGAAACTTTATAAATGTCCGTGACACAAATGCCCCTACTATTCATTGTAAACCAATTTATTGTTAAAAATTGAATCAAAGGGGACCTTTATTAACTCCTATAAATTGACCGATATTGATAAATATGGAACTTCACCTGTATATTATAATTATATAGGCACAAACCAAATATTAATTAAATATACAGAGATTACAGACCTTTTCAATAGCTGATCTGAGGCCAACTTTTTACATCGGACACACAGAGCAGTTTACATACAACAATTGAAAATTCTTTAATTTGGCATAAAATAGATCAATATTACTCAGTCGAATGTACGCAACAAAATCATATTTTAAAGTTTTATTCAAACATTATGTTTTGAATCAATTTATTTAAATAATTAAAGTTTACATATTGAAGAGATACTAAAAGACTATACATTTATATGTCAGACTGAAATTACACCAACAATAAACACATAATTGTTCACCTAAGTTTTGCTAATGTCAAGTTAAAATTATAAATAATACATGTAGTATAATCACTTACTTTTTATAATTTTCTTTATGGAGTATACTATGCTGCTTGACAATGGCATTTAGAACACTGATGACATCATTAATATACTAGTACCTCAATGGTCTATCTGTCTGATAGAATAAAGTGATGGCTATATAAAGAGAATTTGAAAAATTACTTTTAAAATCTATTACCTATAAGTTCTGGTTTCTCCGCTGCTCTTGCTAAATGTTTTGCAATTGTGACAAAGCCTTTCCTGGTACCCGTTTTACCTTTCATTATTGGAAGCTGAAGAATAAAAATCTTGAGTAAGCTGTGAGATAAAATAGTTACATCATTTATAATATATCATTATTATCGTATCTCTTTTTGCATCTATCAGATTGTACAAGAATAAAGTCATATTGTGGTGAAAAAGTCACAATCTACTACTATAACTTCACCATCATACCACTACATTTTCAATGAAATAAATTAAAGTTAATTTAGATATTAGCAATCAATTTGTAATTTGTTGTGACATCATCATTTTGCTGCACTGTGATGCCTTTCATTTTATGAAATAATAGCAGTTGCAATGTACAAATAGAATGTGTCAAAGTGAAGGACACCATTTGCGGCTTACTCTGATTTCTTCTTTATAATTAATTGCAGTAAACCAGGTACAATAAGGAAGTTTTTTTTCTTTAAATATAATTTTTATGGTAGGGTTGGGTCATGAACTGGTTAACATTCTGTGAGTTTTATCTCACACTATGCGTTGGGTTTTGAAAATAATTCATGGGGCCATAGATTTGTTAAAATTCTGTGACTTTTTTCTAACACTGACTGTGCAATATCACATGTATGTGCCTTGTTTGGGCTTTGAAAGCATATCATCCTTCCAAAGAGTGAGCAACATTCCTCTCAAAGGTGTGTAGCTGTATACACAGACAAAACAGATCAATGGGTTGCTGCAGGCACTATCACATGACAGTCAAAGTCACATGTTCAAGTCATGGGTCACCATGATACAGGTAACACAGTCATTTTATGATAGTGGCCTGAACAAATGTATTTTTCACTATGTCTATTTTCCAGTTTACATAATTACTGGCAACTATTGTGAAATCTGGTTTTCTTTTAGGAAAATTAATTTGATTGTCATCTGCTGAAAGCTGGTGGATATAAAACGGTCAATTCCATTTGTTTTAGTTTGTTAATAGTTCAAAGCATATAGTATTTGAACTGTCTGTTTGTCCATCTGTCCAAATATAGATATGTTACTTTATGTACCGTGTGACCTCAACTCCTCCGACAGTTTTCATCTTATTCTAAACAAACTTGCTATACATCATCACCATCATCTGAACAAGTGCATATTGTCAGTATGTTTCACTCATATTGTTATATAAGGATTAAGCCCCTTATTCTGACTTAAAAATATTTCATAAACATATATGTACCTTGTCGACTCAACTCCTACAGTTTTCATCCGATTCTAATCAAACTTGCTATACATCATCACTATCTTCTGATCAAGTGCATATTGTCAGGATTTTCTGACAAGATTATTATTCAAAGAGCCCCCTTTTTCCGACTTAAAAACAATTTATATACATACGTACCTTGTGGCCTCAATTCATGGATTTGACTGAGATTGGCTATTAATCATGCTATAAAACTTGCGGCATTATTAGAAATTATTTAGGTCAGCTTGATCATGAAATATCTGCATAAAACTCAACTCTTCTCACCATAATGCCAGTATCTGGCAGTTTCTGTTTTATTTAGTGTTTATCTGATTCTAATCAAACTTACTATACATCATTACCATCACCTAAAAAAGTGCATATTGTCAGTAGGGGCACCAGTGTACTAATTGGACACATTTCTGGTTCTTAATTTAAGTTAAAGCAACCTCATGGTTTTCAGTGAATTGACATTGTAATGTTATGGTATGAATACATATATGGAAATGTTTGTTCATTTGTAAGTAAGTAAGTCAATTTATAATTACTGTAACTATATAAAGTCCTATTGAGTCTCACAGAATATTTAATTTGCATAAATTACATTCATGATCAAATCACCTAATGCCAGGACATATTGTACAAGTATTTTGGGGCCTTACTGGGTCAACTGTGAAATATCAAATATCCATGTTGAGGCCATATTTCAAACTATATTTGTTTCCTGCAGCAAACACAAAGCCTTGAAGGAACCATTCAGCAAATTCCAAAAGCGTTTAATACGGTCGGCCTTTAAGACACCCTTTCCATAGTTAACGTTTTATGAGAAGTTTCAAGTTTCAAAGTTGTTTATTGTATACTTAGGCCACCGGCCCATAAACATACAATGTATAAGACAGTATCTCTTTACCAATAGAGAGCATAGACACATTTTTTGTAGTACGTTTATATTACATAAGTGACATTATTGAACTTGTGTGATCAGTGAAGTTTCAGATCAGGCTGCACACATTGTGACGCCTCATTTAAATCTCTACTGACCATCAGTAATTTCCATTGTTATTTGCGCTCTCCATGCATGCGATATATATATATGCTGTATTTACATACCCCCAGTCAATTCAAAAGTCATTAAGAATAATGTTGATATTTTTGATGAATTAGAGGTGAGAATTATGAAATACAATGAGCTAGGAAAAGTCTTCATATGTGGTGATTTTAACAGCCGTACATCTTCAAACAATGATTTTATTGTAGTAGATGCTCATGAAAACATGAATGAAAATGTGCCGCAAACAAATATTTTTGATTTGCCTCACCGATTTAATTCAGATTGCGTGGTAGACCAAAATGGGCGTCGCCTTTTAGAACTATGTCAAATAAGTGGATTTTCATTGGTTAATGGTCGCCTGCACGAGGATTCAGGTGTTGGGAAGTTTACATTTTGCTCACATGGGGGTATGAGTGTTGTTGAATACTTAATAGCCGAATTGCCCGATTTTCAATATTTAAATGATTTTAAGGTTTGTGACTTTAATGAACATTCTGATCATGCTGCGATTATATTTTCATTCGAAGTTTTTAAAAAGTTGGAAAATACAAAACTTTCAAAAAACATGTCAGATAAAACCAACACCAAAATTGTTTGGGATGATTCAAAAGTTGGCCTATTTTTAGAACAGCTTATGAATAATCACGAGCAATTGTATCAACTAATCAACTGTTGCGACAATGAAAACATAAACCACGTGGTTGACAATTTCACGTGCTTTTTGAAGGAAAATGCTCTAAAAATATTTGGTAATCCCCAGCGCAGTAAACAAACAAATGGTTCAAATAGTAAACAATGTTGGTTTAACTCGAAATGCTATGAGGCAAAACAGACTTTTAAAAGCACGGTAAGTGCTTAGAGCCATATTGGAAATAAAACTGTAAAACTGTATACACGAATATACGTTCTTAACAAAGGAGTGACATTAGAAATTTGTGTGATCAGTGGAGTTTCAGATCATGATGCACAAAAATGTGATGCCCAATCTAAAGCGACAAAGATCATCACTAATTACCACTCTGCATTCAAGCAATATGTTGGTGAGCATATACGTTTAACCATTTCCCTGTTTGCCTACTGAAATACTGCAGATCAGAGTAACTACTATTGTTATTAGCTGTCAAATTATTAATTTTATGTACCAAAATGACTTTATTCAATAAAATATCCACAGTGGGTGAAGCTTTTTTCAAAATTCCTGAACAGGGAAAGGGTTAAATCAAAGGAATGTCATCATAAGACATGTCTGATCAGTGAAGCTTCAGATCAGGATTCACATAATATGATACCTGATCAAAGCCACACTGATCATCAGCAGTTAACACTCTCCATTCAGGCACTATGTCGATGAGCAAATGCATTTTACCAAAAGGATGACACTGTACATTGTAAAACTTGTGTGATCAGTGAATTTTCAGATCAGACCGCACACAATGTGGTTCCCGATCCAAAGCTTCACCGATCATCAATAATTACCACTTTTCATTCATGCCACTTTCTTACAATGAACGTTATCGGTAGCACGGCTCTAATCCATGACCTCAGACAATACGGTCATTTAAATATTATATTTATTTAAAACTAAAAGATGAACAATGATTTTCATAGAATTTTGTCATTTAGTATCTCTTGAACATATTTACATGTAACTCATATTTCCAATATATGAACTGCACTATTTTTAATTTAAATTATGTGAGAAAGTTAGCTTACTTCGGAGTATATTTTCAGAAGGCCTATTTTCCCGTGCTCGCCGCACGTTTTCACAAAGGATCCGTGCGAGTACTGTAATGTGCCTACACAACTACATACTTATTGACAGACAGACAGACAATATCGTTTATTCACTCAAGGTACATATAATACTACATGAGATTTTTCTTATATATATGCGACAGTTACAGTTCAATTCGCCTAGTCCGTAACAGTATTTCACTTTGTTATTTAGCCGTTCTAAAATGTTATAGCATCAAAAATATGGGAAAACTGACATATCATAAAGATCTCTTTTCTTTAAAAATGTATTAGTAGAAAGTATATAATGATTATTTGAAAAATCTTGCTTTATTCAATTTAGATGCAAAACTCTGTTACAGATAGGGTGAATCAAAGCAGCGGGCCATTGCAGACATGTATACATATATAAGCTCTTAGTGAGGCTTTGTGGAAATTAAGTCTTTAGCCCTAACGACAAAATTTCAGAATGACAAAATATCAGTACACCAGTAACAAAAGACATATCCCTTCAGAAAAATTACACTTTTTAATGTTGTTTTCTTTTTAAGTTTTGAGTCGGACGTTATGTCTTATATTCATAGAAAAATTGTTTACATTCATAAAGCCAATTACATATTTTCAAAATCAATTATAATATATGTATAAATTTCAGTTTGATAAATCGCTTACCTTGACAATGCTGAACTGCAGTCATAATCCGATCCTTTGAAAGCACAACACTTACACAAATAATTCAAACTGATTTGTGACCAAGATTTCAAGTCCGATTCATTAAGATTTGCACATTGTGCATGAACCCAATTTTTGCAATCAGCACATTGAATTGTATCAGTTTCACATCATTGGTACAGACAATACATGGAAATGCCATGATTATGCAAAGAAGCATGATTTGCGATGAAAAAAATCGTATCTTATATACCATTTGGTGACAATTCCAATTATTTGGAGTAAAAGCAATTACGGGGAAACTTCATCTCGTGCTAAATACAAGACTTTGATTCTACGGTTCCTTAAAGGAGCCGTCATACGGTAATTAAACGGTAATTATAAATGTTTGTAGTTGAATGAAAGTGTGTGCAAATTGTTTGTAATGTGATGGATAAAGTTGAGCTTTAATAATTCTTAATGTTTTCACACGTCTAATTTCAATATGTTAACATTTCACACAATCATCACACCAATTAAATAGCTCAAGTATAACTTTGAAAAAAAATAAAGGTACAATTTTTAGTTACAGTCAAAATGCTGTATTAGCTTATGGCATGTAAAATATTATTAATTCATAAGCATTTCATAAAAAATGAAGCGTTCAAAAAGTTATATTTGAGGTATAATTGTGAATCTCACAGGTTCGCAAATGTTATGAACACCGATTGTAACATATTTAACTATAATAAAAATAAACTCTCCCAAAGTCAATTTTGGCTGAATATTATTTTCTAAAACTTTGCTTACGAGTCAAATATCATACATTCTATCATATTTACATGTATTTAATACAATAAAGTATATAGAACGCTTGTAATAAGTCGATTCCGGTAATCGAAAACCGATTCCTGTAGATTCCGGTAGGGAAGTCGATTTCGGTATTCATTGTAACCATTAGCACACCATTAGACTGGTCCCAGGTCTCATATAATATAAGAATGCGAAGGCAACGCCGAGAGCATTTTGGGTCCGAGAACAAGGCTAGCACACCATTGTCTTTTAAGAGAATCTTTCCGCTACTACCTTTCCATAAAACAAGGTTGAAAGAAAACGAGTATTTTTTAGTTGTTTTGTAATTTTCTAGCCAGTTAACAACATTAAGTTCAGTGAATATTTCTATATTTTGTCTGAGGCTATCATGACTAGGGAGTGATGCCATTTGACAGCAGACGATTACTGAAGTGCTGGATAAAAATAGGATTTGCATCTTTGTTGTTTCTCTCCGTCATTTTACTTTTTTACGTTGCTGATGTCTTACCATTTAAAGCCAACTAAAACAACAACAGTTCCAAGGTGTGTTATTCACTACTACTGTTTTATTAATATGAAATACTATTTGACTGTACTCAGTACAGCAAAGGTATAAGAACACTTCTTTCTGCAGAGGACCCTTCTGCAGAGTTTTGGTGTGAGTGTACAGCTTCTTATATTGTTTGCAGCAGTAAAGTTTATTATTTTTCTTCCATTACTTAGAGCAATCAATTTCTGATTATCATAGTAAATGCTGTTTGAGAGGGCGGTTTATGGGCATTTGCATCACTGATGGACGTAGAAGTTCAGTGTCGGATCTTTTACATGCACTGGGTATGACTCCCTGTACATGGGCCAACTGCTTTAAATCCTCTCCAAAGGATTGTATGCTTTCACAGTACCTTGCCTGAATAAGGCACCATGGGAGTGTATTTGAAAAAACCCAACCTGGATGAAGCCCCATCAGGGACCTCTGGGTCATGGAACAAGCATGCAGACAACTCATTTTATAAATGAATAATTTCATATAATGTGTATGCATTTTGATCTTAATTAGCTTTACAGACCTATAAGAATCTAAAAACCCTTTCATCACAGCATATGTAAAGAAAATCAGCAAGACAGTAATGCAGCGAATATATTGTTGACTGCTTTGTGGCTCACACCAGAGGTTGCCAATTCAATCACAGGCTCAACCCAATGAGCAGTCAAAAAGAACACTCAGTATCTGGTCTACTTGGTACCCATTTTATTATCAATTGAGGACTGAAATTATATCATATATTTCATATACATGTATTTTTATTGACTATAATAATATTTCTTTCAGAATGAATTTGTGCCACAGGTGAATATTCCTCCCCTGGAGGAATTACAGAAAATGGAACATAAAGAGCTTGCTGATCTTTACCACAGGTTGTCAATTTGTGTCAGAATTTTCACTAATCCTCATAAGCCTTGTTTTATATTTAACTTTAACAGGTATGACTTTTAGGCCACCCTTAAAAAATTTTTGTTTGCCACTTCCAACCCATATCATTTAGGGGTGGGTAGGTAGGTAGGTAGGTTGGTGGGTAGGTTTATATCTACATGGTGAATATGCATGAGCAAACGGCTATCAGTACCATTTACTTCTAATGTTAAAGATGCATCAGTGATCACCTATAGCTGTCTGTTCAGTAAATAATTAATACATTTATTGAATCACAAAGAGAAAAGTCCCATAAGAAGATGATGGTTGATTGTAGTTTATCTTATTTACAAGAAATTTGTTAATACACAGGTCGGCATTTTCCGTTTTATTCTTCATTGTTTTAGCATAACCCGATACTGATACTGGCCAATGAGTGACTTTATCGCACGCTGCGATATAGTATTTAGTCAACATTATTAAAGATTTTCCCACTACAGAGACAAAATACAATATAAATTATGAAAAGAATATCCATGATACAAATATTTGATATAAATGTGTAGTTTTACAGCTAAGGTTGAAAAAATATTGGCAATATAAGTGAAGCCTCTTTAAGAACATTTTGTACTGTATGTTAACTGGACACACAGCAATGCTGAAACTGAGTTTATTTATGTTCACACATCAATTCAGTCTTTACATATATGCATACATGTATATAACTACATGTCATAATTATGCAGATATCTATCTCCAAATATTATCTTATTTTTACTTGGGCATTATAAAATTACTTGCAGCAGTGGCATGCTAGTTTTGAAAACATTAGAAAAAAAAACTATAGAAATACAAAATAATTTTTTTTTTAAATTTTATCATACAGATAAAAACTGATGAAATTAAAACATTAACCTACACTTTATGTCAAAGAGGACCACAGATGTGTGTGAAAAGGTATACCTTCAAACCATTCACAACTTATGCCCCTTTCCAAAATAGAAAAAATAATTAAAGATTCTGCAAATAAATTAGGACTGACAACAATATCAGAGGGATTACCGGTATCAAAATTTTGGGCCGGGCAACACAATTTTTTATAGCAAATCTGCCAGGCTACCAAAGAATTGTTCCTTATAGTCAATATCAAGTACACATTAATCCTTTTATCTCGCCCTTGTGTCAATATACAATCATCAACAAATCAATTAATCAGTGTCCACTTGATGAGGTGCAGAGCATTGTGCAGATATATGATTTTCAGAAATAATATTCAATGAAAATTTATCAAAATTGCCCTTTTGTGTCTCTTCAAACATTTGTTGGTATCAAAAAGCATTTTAGATTCATCTTGGTCCACTTCAGTAAATTCTTCAGGTGTATACAGAATATGTTAAAATTTTATTTATTTGACATCAGTTGTAAAATAATTTTTTACAACTTAGAAAAATTGTGCTTCTAATCTTCCTGTGTTCTAATGTTTTCTGATGGCCGCATATCTTTAATCACCAAGGTTGTGGGTTCGAGTCCAGCTTGGTCCAAAAACTTTATGAGAGAAGTTTGCCAGTTACTTTCAGAAGAATGGTGATTCTACTCAAGTTAATTATGAGGTCTTCCTCCACTAAAATAACTGGATATGCGATATATACAATCTGCAATGTGTTGAAAATGTGTTAAAACACATTCTTCCTGTGTTAAACCAGTACCAAGTTATGCAAATAAAGTGTCTTGCCAAAGGACACCTTAAATTTTGGCGATGTCAAAATGTTTAATAAAAAAATTATGAAAACTAAAATGATTGCTGTTTGAATGTCCCTTATTTTTTCATGTACAGGTACATCAACACAGTACAAATGCTCTGTCGCAGGATTGTACGTATTGGCAATCTTGGTGAAGGAGGATGGGAGATATGCGAAGATACAGATTTCAGGCCATCTCAACCATGCCTTGTCTACTCATTTGGGTAAAAAATTTATATTTTTTTTAATTTTTAAAAAGTTGTAAGTTGTATATTGAAATTGTGAAACGTGTCCCTGGGACTATATTAGACACCACCAAAACAATAATACATCAAATTACCGTTTTTCTCCTAATTAACATTGCCGCCTTGGGCAGATGATATTATATTATGCAATAATTTATGTTCGTAGAATGCAAATGATTAGGTAAGTGTAGAAATGCAAAGATCAACGCTTAAGGTGACAAACACTTAGATTATTATGCGAAAATTATTTGCACTACGAATGGAACCGGTAAGTATAACACAATGATCGCAGCTGCAAACTGATGTATTTATCCACATTAATATCATTGATTTTATTGTTATTATGATGATTTTATACCAACTGGACACTTTGATCATTGACTTTAATGTTGTATTGATAATTTTATACTATATTTGACATGTTTTTTTTTTTAAATAAATAATGAGAATATGCCATATATAACCTGAAATGTGTTAAAAATGGAGTTAAACTACATTCAAATAAAAAAATATAGACGAACACATGATTACATCACTATTAAAACTTGTTGGGATGGACCAATTCGAAGTCTAGTTGGGCATATCCTTTTAGGTTTAACATTCCAATGCGACGATTTTTTACTGAGATGCAGCCTTTAGTATTAAAATTCTTGTCTGTGCTTCTTTTCTTGAACTGTTTTGCATATCCACCGCTTTTTGTTGCCATTTAAGTTGTTTTTTAGGCCCATCACCATTCTTAAAATTCACTAGTTTTGATCATTAATAATAACATTAGATAGATAACACTCACAATTGTATCAGGGGGGAAACGCATTATAGTTTATAATGCTTCTGTTATCAGCATTGACTTACTGCTGTGCACTCCTCATTTATGGATTATAAAATGTCATGGACTGAAAAATAACTTATGTTTTTAAAGTCTAAGCAAAACTGAGGTTTGTGCATGTGTGTCCCATGGACGCAATTCTTATCTAAATGTTCAATGAAGACGTTTATCTCCAATGTAATGATATAAGTATGTATATATTTGCATACTGGATAAAGGTATCTGCATTTTTACCGGGGTTAGATATTTCTATCTCACTCTAGGACCGAGATAAAATTCTTGCATTGTGACGTTGGTACCATTCATGACGTAACGTATTAGATATACGACATCAGTCATATAATTTGACATCTTAAAAGCGGTCATTGCAAAAAATATAATGATGAATTAAGTTATAACAATTAACATTGTGTTTGGATAGAAAATTCTGTCCCTTGTTTTCAAAACAGTTATCCCTCTGGACGGAATTTTCTATCCAAACCTCAAACACAATGGCATGTAAGATTCTTATAATATAAGTATGATACACCAAACAATTACGCAGTATTCCAGTCATGATGTTATCCTATGTTATATATTTGCTTCATTTCAGTATCAACAATGACTTCAGTTTTGATGACCATATTGCCAACAGATTCAACTGCGAGGTTCACTCTTTTGACCCCAGGTACGAGTATTCATACAATTCTTAAACATTGTGGGATTTAGGACGTGTGCTAGGATTCCTGAAATCTTGCCTGAATTTGCAAGGTTTTCATGTAAACTCTAAAATCAGCATTTTCTCAGAAAATATTGACAAAAATATAGAAATCATGATGTGTTATGTTAAATTTATCTAACTGGTACATTCAGTAAATATCATCATCACATCTACGAACATACAACTACTCTTTATTTAAAAAAATGTACAGGCAAACCTGTCTTAAACAACCAGTCAATGGAAGGAGCAAAAGTGGCCTTTTAATACAGGTTACTTTCCTCTGAAAGCATAGAAAAAGAAAATAGCTTATGTGGCTGCTTAAGACAAGTGGCTGTTTTAATTTATTTGATTAAAAATCCACACAAGACTTTCCAGTCATCAAACCTTCTAAAATAATGAAGTAACATAACTTTTTGCATGAATGTTATGCAAGTTATTGCCCTTATTTGACATAGAAATTCTGGTTAAAGTTTTGCGTGCAAGTACCAACAAGTCCATATCTCACCAACCATTCAATGTATTTGATTGATATTTTACACAAGCCTTCCCAGTCATCAACCCTACTACAGTAACTAAGTTAGATAACGTTTGCTTGAATGTAATACAAATTATTGCCCTTGTTTGACTTAGAATTTTTGGTTAAAGTTTAGCGTGCAAGTACTGTCAACTCCATATTACACCAAACGCTCAATGTATTTGATTGAAACTTTACATATGGCTTTGTAGTCATAAAACCAACTGAATTAATCAATTGGGATAACTCTTGCCAGTTATTTTTTGCAAATTATGGCCTTTGTTTGGCTTAGAAATTTTATAACTCAGCAGTCACTGCATGTATTGGATTCAACTTCATACAAGGTATTGCAGTTATAAGACCTACTCAATTTTGTCAATTTTGTAAGTTATATAACTCTTATTTGTTTGGTTTTGTCACCAGTCTCAATCATGTTTGTACTTTTGTAACAAATATTCGACTAGTCGAGTGCGCTGTTCCTCCTACAGCTCTTGTCTGTGGAGCAATCATGGAATACCTTGAAAATGATGATATCTAATATATGTCACTCTTCCAATTTTACACATCAATTTCATTATTTGTGTATTTCAGCATTTATTGCAAAATTATCTTTCATAATGAAACTAAATTACCCTGTACAAGTATTATAATGAAACTTAATTACCCGTTACATGTATTGAAACGAAACTAAATTATCTGTTACATGTATTATAATGAAACTAAATTACCTGGTACATATATTATAATGAAACTAAATTACCCGGTACATGTATTATAATGAAACTAAATTACCTGTTACATGTATTATAATGAAACTGAATTACCCTGTACATATATTATTATGAAACTTAATTACCTGGTGCATGTGTTATAATGAAACTAACTTACCCTGTACATGTATTATAATGAAACCAAATTATAGATGACATTATAAAAAAACACTTATATAATCTCAAATTATTTTTATTTACAAGTATGAGTACAGTTGTAAAAGCAAGCAATAGTTGATATCTATTTACATGTATGTGGTGTGATCGAAATTTCTTTTGACAGGTCATAACATTTTTAATGATTAATGTTTTCTCATTTGCAAACAAGTACTTTGACCTGATTACATTACAGTAACAGTAATATGAAAAGTTGTTTCGGAATGCATTCACACACAACGACGGAGATACTCTGGGTCCAAGAACCTTTTAAGTAGCAGTTCCACATTGATTGTAGGTCATAGCCAGAAATCACATGTTGTGAGAATAGGAGACTAAGCTGGGTGTGGTACAGTGTCAATTCCCAACTCTGCCAGGGGTTGCCTTGGTTACACTTCCCGTATATATATAAGAGTTAAAGTATTTATTTTTTAAAAGAAAAAAAAAACATATTCAGAAAAAGTATAATAAGATGTCACATAGCTATCCTTTGTACAAACATATATAGTTTTATGTTAATGCGCATAATACAATCTAAACAATATCAATCAATACAGTAGTATAGATCAATCGAAAGATCAATCAATAGATCAATCAATAAATCAATCAATAGATCAATCAGTCTGAAATCACAGATGCTTCACCCCGCATAATACTTCAGAAGTCATTGTGTTACTACTAGGTTGCAGTTATGCACTAACCTGTGTCCCAATGCATGAATTCTGGGATTTGTTGTCATTAGAACTATTTTATATTGAATTTTTCCTGTAATATTGTCAGGAATACCGAAATGAAGTTTTTCTGCACTGGAACAGCATTCAAACGCCCACTTAATTATTCTTGTCAGAGTGGTTTGATGAATTAATAAGATACTGTTGTCTCCTGCATAAAACATGCCATGGAGAGCATTGTTTCTCAGGGCAAAGTTTACATGTTTGTTTGTTACAATTCATAAGCTTTATAATATTTATTCAAAATATTTACCTGAAATTTATCAATATTTATTTAAAAGTAATGTGAAATAAGAGAGAATGTATGAGTATATTTCTGTTAAAATAGTCCATGCCTTCTTACCATCCCGCTCTATAATAACTAACCAAAATCGGTTGATGAGGTGTATAACCACACAGATCAGACGGAGCTAGTGACGTCATCTAGGGAATCACATTGCTTCAGAAGCAGAATGTTAAGCCTGAGGTGTTTCATTTGTCTCTGGGGCCACTTGTTTGTTTTTGTTTTTACTATATTTTATGCAAGCTCCAATACTGTAGCAAAACAGAGAACAACATCCTAGGAAGAAGGCTCCCACTACACTGAGTAGACAACAGGCGAGAGAACAGGGGCAACCCATTACTCCCATACAATGATCATTACCGCAGAATTTATCTTTTTTTGCCAAATCATAACTTGCTTGTTTGTCCTCATGTAAAATGTCTTTAACCTTTATGGAGGAGAGTTTACAGTGTTGCCAAGTATAGCAACAATACCTATATGAACAGCACACCAATCTCGGAGCCTGGTTGCAGTTCATTTCAGCAGTATTGAAACACTCGTCACTTGTACATTCTAAAATTTAAAAGAAAGAAAAAAATATGTGATACATGTATATATATATATATATGTGCATATATAAGTATGTATACATTTAATATAAGTATGTTCTACAATTTATAAGCTAACAATAATGAATTTATACCTTTAACACCATTGTTGCCATTAAATAATCAAAACAACCATTGTTACCAAATATAAACTAAAACTAAGAAAAAAATTAAAGGCTAAATTCTTAAATTTTTTACGGGTATTCAATGCTGACAAATATCATGTCAGGTAAACCTGATAATTGTTTTTCATCTTCATAACATTTCAAGATGGCTGCCATAGGTTGATAAACCACACAACATGTTTGACACAATTTCCCATGGGTGGTGCATTTTAAGATTTGTGTTTTCATTACTCTAAAATCTCATATAGCGGGAAGGTTTTAAAATGGGCAAATCATAACATATTAATAAAATGGTACCTAGTACCTTCCTTCTCATAAACATTTATATTATAATAAAGCACATTGATAAAATAATACCTTCCTACTTGAAACATTTATGATAACATGTACATATGGAAGATTTCACAATAATTAATTTCTGATGGTAAAATTTTTTTGATACCCCCGACAAACGAAGTTTTGAGGGGGGTATACTGGAGTCACCCTGAGGTCGGTCTGTCGGTCGGTCTGTCCGTTGCAATTTTCCTTGTCTGGAGCATAACTTGAAAAGTACTGGATGGAATTTCATCAAATGTCATACAATGGTAGAATATAATGAGAGGAAGTGCAGTTTATAAGAAACATAGCTCTATTCTTGCTAATTACAGAGTTATTGCCCTTTGATATTTTTTCTTGTCCGGAGCATAACTTGAGAAATACCGGATGGAATTTCATCAAGCTTCATACAATGGTAGAATATAATGAGATGAAGTGCAGTGTACAGGAAACATAACTCTATTCTTGCTAATTACAGAGTTATTGCCCTTTGATATACTTCCCTTTGATATTTTTTCTTGTCCGGAGCATAACTTGAAAAGTACTGGATGGAATTTCATCAAGCTTCATACAATGCTAGAATATAATGAGAGGAAGTGCAGTGTGAAGGAAACATAACTCTATTCTTGCTAATTACAGAGTTATTGCCCTTTGATATATTTCCCTTGTCCGGAGCATTACTTTTAAAGTACTGGATGGAATTTCATCAAACTTGATACAATGGTAGAATACAATGAGAGGAAGTGCAGTGTACAAGAAACATAACTCTATTCTTGCTAATTACAGAGTTATTATCCTTTGATATAGTTCCCTTGTCCGGAGCATTACTTTTAAAGTACTGGATGGAATTTCATCAAGCTTCATACAATGGTAGAATATAATGAGAGGAAGAGCAGTGTACAAGAAACATAACTCTATTCTTGCTAATTACAGAGTTATTGCCCTTTGATATTTTTTCTTGTCCGGAGCATAACTTGAAAAGTACCTGATGGAATTTCATCAAGCTTCATACAATGGTAGAATATAATGAGAGGAAGTGCAGTGTACAAGAAACATAACTCTATTCTTGCTAATTACAGAGTTATTGCCCTTTGATATATTTCCCTTGTCTGGAGCATTACTTTTAAAGTACTGGATGGAATTTCATCAAACTTCATACAATGGTAGAATATAACGACAGGAAGTGCAGTGTACAGGAAACATAACTCTATTCTTGCTAATTACTGAGTCATTGCCCTTTGATATATTTCCCTTGTCCGGAGCATTACTTTTAAAGTACTGGATGGAATTTCATCAAACTTCATACAATGGTAGAATATAATAAGAGGAAGTGCAGTGTATAAGAAACATTATTCTATTCTTGCTAATTACAGAGTTATTGCCCTTTGATATATTTCCCTTGTCTGGTGCAGTACTTTTAAAGTACTTTTAAAGCCATCAGTGATAACAGTTTAATAAAGTTCATGAAAGAACCAAGTTGATGAATACATGGAGTTCGAGCAAAGCAGGTTCGATATTGTATTCCTAGTGCTCTTGTTTGTTTCTTATCCATAAAATTGTTGTCCCTCAACATAACTCGAAAAAGTATAACATTTATTGATTGCCATGAAAGCTTGTACACTGCACAATAATTAAAAAGACCGTTTTTAATTTTAACAAAACCATAAAAAAATTAACAATACAAACAACTCAATCCATAACATTCTCTTTTATTAAGAATTTCTTTTGTCTGGAGAATAACTTTAAAACTATTGGATATAATTTAATAAAACTTCATACAATGGTTAACCATTTTCTTTCATGGCGGCGTTCGGGGGTATTCATCACTACAGTGATAGGTCTAGTTTTAATTAAAATTGTATTTTGGAGAAAATAAGTAATAGTAAATGTATTTTGTTGTGCAAAATGATAAAATAATTGTTAAAATTGCCCCATCGGTGCAAAAAGGTACCAAGTGCCTTCTTATTTTATATACACTTGGTACCTTATTGCACCAATGGGATGATTAATGTTTTGCTTTTTTGGACAGAAAAAAAATACAAGTAAAATCTCCATTTTTTAGCTCATCTGATCAAAGCTCAGGATGAACTTTTGTGATCATCTTTCGTCCATCCGTCATTAACTTCTTCTCTGAAATCACTTGACAGATTTTTACAAAATTTTGTGTGAAGCATTCTTACACAAAGCTTTCTCAAGTTTATTTAAATGATGACCCTGGGATCAAATTTGTCCCCAGGGGTTTATCAGTATTAATGCCCCCATAATGTTTTGGGTGGCAATTGCAGTGTCCGTCCGTCCTTCTGTCCGGTTTTTCGTGTCCGGCCTGTAACTTTGTCATACATAGATTTTGTTAATACTTGCTACAAATGATATAGATAATATGATATGTAACTTTTTCACCTATGGATAAATTTAAAAAACACTTGGCTCAGTTTATCAACATGACATGATGAAGTATCACGTGTAAGACCCAGAACCTTTCCTCAAAGGTCAAGGTCACACTGTCAATTTGTTTGATATTTCGTGTCTGGTCTGTAACTTTGTCTTTAACTTAGCTCAGTTTATCAACATGACATGATGAAGTATCGCGAGTAAGATCCAGAACCTTTCCTCAAAGATCAAGGTCACACTTTCAATTTGTTTGATATTTCGTGTCTGGTCTGTAACTTTGTCTTTAACTTAGCTCAGTTGATCAAGATGACATGATGATTTGCCACACACAATACCAAGACCTGTACCTCAAAGGTCAAGGTCACACTTTGAGTTTGTTCAACAACACTTTGAGTCTGTTTGAGATTTCAAGTCTGGTCTGTAACATACATGGATGGATTTCAAAAACACCTGGCTCAATTGATCAACATGACATGACAAAGTGCTGTATTAAAACCCAGAACCTTACCTCAAAGGTTAAGGTCACACATTAAGTTTAATTGATATTTCATGTCTGGTCTGCAACTTTGTTTCATGTCGAAGGATTCTAAAATAGCTTGACACAGGTGATCAACATGTCATGATGATGTGTCACCTGCATTTACCTATAGAAGTACCCAGACCTTTACATCAGATGTCACAATTACACAAAAGTCAAGGTCACACTTCAATGTAAAAAAAACCCCATGAAATTGCATGTCTAGTATGAAATGTCAGTCCATGACTATTGTTTTTCAATATTTCAAAAGAATTCTTCTCCGAATGTGCAAGGCCTGGAGCTTTGATTATTTGCATATTGTATCATCTAATGAGTTTCTATCAAGTTTGTTTAGTCATGACCCTAGGGTCCAAAGTGGTCCTGTCCCGTGGACATAGGGAAATTTACATTTAAAAATCTTCTTCTCAAAAAAAAACATCCAATCAAATTTGTTCGTATTTGGTATACAAAATGATCCCAATGACTAGGAGTTTCAAATTTGTTCAAATAAAGGGGCTAGGATTGATGTGGGCCCTGTTACATGGGAATACTATGGGAAAACAGAAAATTCTCTTTTTTTCCCTCTATTTAGGCAAAATTATTATTTATTTGAGTTCTGAAGTATCATCTAGTCATAGGAAATAAGATTTGGCTCAATAAGGAGAATTGACTTTCCATAAGGGGCCAAGGAGGGTCAAAAAAGGGTTAAGATAGAAAATTTTCAAAAATCTTCTTCTTAACAACCGGTCAGTTAAATTTGTTCATATTTGATATGGATTATCCCAATGAGTATGTGTTTAAAGTTTGTACAAATCAAGGGTCTTGCATTTATAGGACCCTGTAAGGAGACTTTGAATTTTATATAGGAATACTATTGGAAAATTCTTTTTTTTTATCATTCATTCGTGACTTTTTTATTCAGTTTGAGTTTTGAAGCAACTTCTAATCATAACAAATACCCGGTAATTTTTTGTTTGATACAATGGATTGACTTTCTGAAAGGGGCCAGGTAGGGTTACAAAATGATTTTAAAATTGAGCATTGTCATCAATCTTATTTTCAACAACCGGTCAGTAAAGTTTGTTTGAATTTGATATAAATTATCCCTATGATTAAGAAATCTATGTTTGTACAAATCAAGGGACATTGGGATGTATAGCGGCTCTTTTAGTTTTACATAGGAATACTATGGGAAAATGGAAAATTTTCATTATTTTGTTCAATTTGAGATGTCTAAAGCATTGTCTCGTAACAATAAATTTGATTTTGTTCAATAAAGAGGATTGCATTTCCATAAGCGGCCATAGGCAGATGGGGCAATAAGGTTAAAATTTGGAATTTTCACAAATTTCCTCTCAATAATCTTTCAGTCAAACTACATTTTGTAGTTCATATTTGATATAAATTATCCTTACATCAGCAAGGATTGAAGATTCTGCATATCAAGGGGCTGGGATATATTGGGGCCCTGTATTTTGATTTTTAAATAGGAATATTGTAGGGAAAACTGATTTTTTTCATTTTGCATCCATGTGTACAAAAAACTTCTTTTTAAAATTTGAATCATTTCTGCTCATAACAAATCGTTAAGAGACGGTGATTGAAGTTCTGACAAATTAAGGGGCTGGGTTGTATAAGGGTTAAGTACAGGGGACTTTATTTTTTTTTACAGATGAATGGTATGGGAATTAAAGTATTTCCTTTTCAAACCTAAACAATTAAGTTTCAGTATGGGTGTGGTGGGGGTATTTATCCACAAGTTGTTAAGATGACCCCCCAAAGAGGGTAATTATTGTGAAATTTCAAAAAGTGCTATGGCAACTTTGAGTTTTCTGATTATAATTGCAACATATTTTGTGATGTATTTAATGAGTCAGGTGGTTCCATTTTGATTTCACTTTGATCGGTTGTACAGGTTTACATGTAGTCAAAATGGTTTCATCATAGAAAGAGTCCGAATGACGATGTGATGGTCATATAGCAGTATTTTAGTGTTGTCTATTTTTGGAATTGGAATTTCGTTTCAAGTTTACAACTATGATTTAAATAGTGGTCTTGGTCACATTTTGCTTGATGTGACATACTAAGCTATTCAGATTTTATTTTTATAATGGTAATAAGATGTACTTTAACTATTTTAAAAACAATTTTATTTTTTAAGGCATTTATAGCATTTTTTCCTGATAAAATCCCTTTAAATTAAATGATTACCCACGGTTATATCTTAGAAAAGTTTTGTTTTTAGCTCTACTGGCCAAAGGCCAATAGAACTTATGTCATGGTAAATTGTCTGCCATCCGTTGTTGTCCGTCCATTAACCTTTTTGTTGTAGACGGGATAGCACTTTCGTTGTTCATTGAATCTTAACCAAACGTATACAGCAGTTATATGACCATAAGATAAGGATTAGTTTTTGACCAGCATCATTTGACCACAAATGTCCCCGTTTATAAGCACATTTTTAGTGAAACTTTAAAAAACATTTTCTCTGAAAGTTCAAGGCCGAGAGATATTGTATATATAGCATTGCATGGGAATTGCCTATAAGATTTGTTGAAGTCAGGTCCCTGGGGTCACATTTGGGGCCACCACAGGGGTCACTGTCTACATAGAGTTATATAGGGAAAATGTTGTAGACGTGATATTACCTTCATTTTTCATTAAGCCCATGTGGTTCCGGCTAAGAATAGAATCACTGCTGATCTCTGCAGAGGGGTAGGGATCCTCCAAATGGGTGTCATGTTCATTATATCGTTTTTTGTCATGTTCACTATAATTGTGGTTAAATAATCAACCCGTGTGGTTTCAGGGAGCCATATGAGTGATGGCAAGAATAGGACCACTGTGGCTCATACATGTCGTAAGAAGCGACAATTTGAGTAATATGATAGAATTTGCTAAAACACTGCAGTTCTGCAGGTATCAAGGTTCTATGTTCATTCTGCATATTCATTTGTTGGTGTTTTTAGCTCTTCTGGCCAAAGGCTTATGCGATGGCGTGTTGTCTGTCGTCCGTCGTCTGTCGTCTGTTAGCAGCACTTTCTCTGAAACCACTAGGCCAATTGAACTGAAACTTCACATGGGTGTTTCTATTGCATAGGAGATTATACAGAAGATTTTTTTTTTCGATCTGAAATTCAAGATGGCTGCCATTACTAAAAGAGGGTTCAATTAGGGGACACATGTCATAATTTTTTTTTTTTTTTTTTTTTTTAAATGGAAATGATTTTGCCTTTATCTTCACAGAAGCATTATTTGGTGAAGGAGGTTAAGATTTGTAAAAATTACTGGGTTCCACTGTCTTAAGGGGTCAGGAGGGGCCCCAAAAGGGTAAAAATTGGGAATTACTAAATTCGTTTTCTTAAGAACTGGTATGTCAGATTTGTTCATATTTTGCATAAATTATCCTTATGTGTAGGGGTTTGATTGCAGATAGGGGTCCTCCGTGGCCGAGTGGTCTAAGGCGCCGTCTCAAGATCACTTACCTCTCACCGCTATGGTCGTAGGTTCGAGCCCCGCTCGCTCCAAAAACTTTATGTGAGAAAGTTTCCAGTTACTTGCGGAAGGACGGTGGTTCTACTCAGTCTGACTCAGTCTGAGGTCTTCCTCCACCAGTTAAACTGGATATGCCATATATAACCTGAAATGTGTTGAAAATGGCGTTAAACCCCATTCAAAAAAAAAAAATTGATTGCAGATAAGAATTTAGGGGCTAAAATTTATAGGGGCCCTGTAAGGGGACTTAGAATTTTACATAGGGATACTATGGGAAAACAGAACATTCTCTTTTCCTTTCATCTGTTCTGAAACCACTAGGCCAGTAAAACTGAAACTTCACATGAGTGTTTCTATTGCATAGGAGACTATACCGAAGATTTTTTTTTTTCGATCTGAAATTCAAGATGGCCGCCGTTATTAAAAGTAGTCCAAAACTTAAAAAATCTTTTTCTCATGAACGGCCCAACATATTTTCAAAATGTTTATGTAGAAATGATGACAACTATAGTTTTTTAGATTTGTTCAAATGGTGTCCCTAGGGTTAAATATGACCCCGCCCCGAGGGTTCAATTAGAGGACACATGTCATTATAATATTTTTTTTTTTTTTTTTTTTAAATGGAAATGATTTTGCCTTTATCCTCACAGAAGCATTGTTTGGTGAAGGAGGTTAAGATTTGTAAAAATGACTGGGTTCCACTGTCTTAAGGGGTCAGGAGGGGCCCCAAAATGGTACAAATTGGGAATTACTAAATTCATTTTCTTAAGAACTGGTATGTCAGATTTGTTCATATTTTGCATAAATTATCTTTATATGTAGGGGTTTGATTGCAGATAAGAATTTAGGGGCTAAAATTGATAGGGGCCCTGTAAGGGGACTTAGAAATTTACATAGGGATACTATGGGAAAACAGAAAATTCTCTTTTCCTTTCATCTGTTCTGAAACGACTAGGCCAGTCAAACTGAAACTTCACATGGGTGTTTCTATTGCATAGGAGACTATATAGAAAGTTTTTTTTTCCGATCTGAAATTCAAGATGGCCACTGTAACTAAAAATAGTCCAAAACTTAAAAAATCTTTTTCTCATGACAGCCCAACAGATTTTCAAAATGTATACGTAATAATGATGACCAACTATAGTTTTGTTAGATTTGTTCAAATGGTGTCCCTAGGGTTAAATATGACCCAGCCCCGAGGGTTCAATTAGGGGACACATGACATTATAATATATTTTTTTTTTTTTTTTTTTTTTAAATGGAAATGATTTTGCCTATATCTTCACAGAAGCATTGTTTGGTGAAGGAGGTTAAGATTTGTAAAAATGACTGGGTTCCACTGTCTTAAGAGGTCAGGAGGGGCTCCAAAAAGGGTACAAATTGGGAATTACTAAATTCGTTTTCTTAAGAACTGGTATGTCAGATTTGTTCATATTTTGCATAAATTATCTTTATGTGTAGGGGTTTGATTGCAGATAAGAATTTAGGGGCTAAAATTGATAGGGGCCCTGTAAGGGGACTTAGAAATTTACATAGGGATACTATGGGAAAACAGAAAATTCTCTTTTCCTTTCATCTGTTCTGAAACCACTAGGCCAGTAAAACTGAAACTTCACATGGGTGTTTCTATTGCATAGGAGACTATATAAAATGTTGTTTTTTCCGATCTGAAATTCAAGATGGCCACTGTAACTAAAAATAGTCCAAAACTTAAAAAATCTTTTTCTCATGACAGCCCAACAGATTTTCAAAATGTTAACGTAATAATGATGAGCAACTATAGTTTTGTTAGATTTGTTCAAATGGTGTCCCTAGGGTTAAATATGACTCAGCCCCGAGGGTTCAATTAGGGGACACATGTCATTATAATAATTTTTTTTTTTTTTTTTTTTTTTAAATGGAAATGATTTTGCCTATATCTTCACAGAAGCATTGTTTGGTGAAGGAGGTTAAGATTTGTAAAAATGACTGGGTTCCACTGTCTTAAGAGGTCAGGAGGGGCTCCAAAAGGGTACAAATTGGGAATTACTAAATTCGTTTTCTTAAGAACTGGTATGTCAGATTTGTTCATATTTTGCATAAATTATCCCTATGTGTAGGGGTTTGATTGCAGATAAGAATTTAGGGGCTAAAATTGATAGGGACCCTGTAAGGGGACTTAGAATTTTACATAGGGATACTATGGGAAAACAGAAAATTCTCTTTTTTCTTTCATCTGTTCTGAAACCACTAGGCCAGTTAAACTGAAACTTCACATGGGTGTTTCTGTTGCATAGGAGACTATACAAAAGATTTATTTTTTCTATCTAAAATTCAAGATGGCCGATGTTTTTATTGCAAATTAGAATTTTAAAAAGTGCTATGGCCACTATGAGTCAGTAGAGCGTCCTCAGGCCCTCTTGAGCCTCTTGTTTTTTTAAAGCTGTATGTTAATTGTTGTTTTTGTACATGTAGAGTGAACCTGGAATCTTCCTTCCTGTTGGCGTCGAATAACTTATAATGTGTTGGTTTATGGAAGGGTATCACTGCCATAATTCTTAGTTTGAAATTTGTCGTTTGTTCTTTGTGCAATGGATGTAAATGTTTCTTTCTTCTTAGTTCTTTGTGGGAAATGAAACATTTCACCTTTGTAACTTTGCTATCTGTCTATCCTACTATATCCTATCATTGTAAAAGTTACATACGTCTTGTCGATTCGTGCCCGATTAAACATTACTTGCTGCGTAAAATGTATATTTAGAATTTGATGTATGTTTCGATATGTGTTTCGGCTGCAGTCAGTCACGAATATCTTTTTATTCCAATGTTCACCCCCTTTATAATGAGTTTAGGGAATGTATTTAGACAGGGTACCGGACTATTTCGACTGTGCTGCCGCTGAACGTCATCATCGTAATAAATCCCAGATTCCCCTTATAACGTTCAGTAGCACTGCAAAATTACAGACAGGTCCCCAGTAAACAACTCAAGAAGTTGCGAATGGGAATATTTGCTGTAAATAGTCATCAGAATTCGCGACTCTAAATACAGCCTTGCACAAGGTCAGCTACCACCATTGCGAGGAACTCTCTGATCGGCTGAAAAAAGTAGAGGGGTGTTTCAGGGTATATATTTTTATAGTAAGCTTAATTTTGGTTGGATGAAAATGTCTAACTGGCATATGATCACAATTAAAATATTTTAATTTGAGTCTAGGATAGTACTTTAATATGATGTAGGACTTTTTGTCGACGAATGGTAGAAAAAGTGAAATTAGGTCAAACGTTATAATGTGTCTATGAAAAACGCAATGGTGGTAGCTGACCACAAAAGGTAATTGTGAAGTGTTTTTAAGGTCAGCCACCACCATTGCGTTTATTTATTTTACTTCGATTATGAAACAAGTTATTACAATTTAGGCAAATAACGCTTGATGTCTTCCTTGTTAGAACCAGTACTAAGTATATACGGAAAAATGTCTTGCTCATGGACACCACACAGAGCCGTGGTGGAGGATCGAACCCACGATTCTCCAATCATGGGTTCGGTGCTCTACAACTTGACCACGTGCTTCACCAAAAGTCCTACATCATAGTAAAGTATTATCCTAGAATCAAATTAAAATGTCCCCCAAATGGGGTCAAAGGTATCATTTTTTACCACTTTTCCCCCCTGAAGTTGGGTATTCCCTCTTTCAGCATGAAACAAGAAATGTCACTGGTAAGTGTCGCATGCCCCCCAAATGGTCGTTGAAAAATATAATTATGTTATAATAGGTAGCGATGTATCCATGAATATAAAGAGTAATGGACTGATGTTTCATGACGAGACATGCAATTTCATATTTTTTTTACATTAAAGTGTGATCTTGCCCTTTGTGTAACCTTGACATCTGGTGTAATGGTCTGGGTATTTCAACAGTTAAATGCTGCTGAAACATCATCATGGCATGCTGATCACTTGTGTCAAGCTATTCTAAAATCCCTAAATGTAAGACAAAGTTACAGATCAATTGTTGATAAATTGAGCAAAGTGTTTTTGAAATCCCTCCATGTATGATAAAGTTAAAGGACGGACTTGAAATCTCAAACAGGTTCAAAGTGTTGTCATACATACTAAAAGTGTGACCTTGACCTTTGAGGTATGGGTCTAAGTTTTACTTATGACACGTCGTCATGTCATCTTGATAAATTCAGCCAAGTTAAAGGCAAAGTCACAGACCAGACACACAATATCAAAACAAATTGAAAGTGTGACCTTGATCTTTGAGGAAAGGTTCTGGGTCTTACATGCTACACTTAATTATATCATGTTGATCAACTGAGCCAAGTGTTTTGTAAAATTCATCCATAGATGACAGACTGGACAAGAAATGTCAAAATGACTGAAAGTGTTGTCAAACAAAGTTAAATTGTGACCTTGACCTTTGAAATGGGAGTTTGGGTATTAAGTGCAACACGTCGTAATGTTATGTTGATCATTTATAACAAGTATTTATAAAAATCCATCTATGCATGACAAAGTTGCAGGCTGGACATGAAACCTCACAGACTCAAAGTGTGACCTTGACCTTTGAGGTAAGGGTGTGGGTCTTACTCGCGACACGTCATCGTTATGCTGATCAACTGTACCAAGTATCATTAAAATCTATCTATGCATGACAAAGTTACATGCCGGACACGAAATCTCACACAAACTCGAAGTGTTGTCAAACAAACTCAAATTGTGACCTTGACCTTTGAGGTACGGATGTGGGTCTTACTCACAACATGTTGTCATGTTATGTTGATCATTTGTAGCAAGTATTTAAAAAATCCATCTATGCATGACAAAGTTACAGGATGGACACGAAATCAAACACAAACTCGAAGTGTTGTCAAACAAACTCAAATGGTGACCTTGACCTTTGAAGTACGGATGTGGGTCTTACTCGTGACACGTTGTCATGTTATGTTGATCATTTGTAGCTAGTATCAACAAAATCCATCTATGCATGACAAAGATACAGGCCAGACACGAAATACCGGACGGAAGGACGGGCGGACGGACGGACGCTGCGATTACTATATGCCACTCACAATTTTTTTTTATGGAGGTGGGAGGGGGAGGTTGGGGGGCATAACAAAGTAAATTTCATTAATTTTACTTTCCGCACAGTTTCTTTGCTAAAATGAATTAAGTCAGTCACAGAAACATAATTTTAATTTTTTATTGACACAAACATAGTAGACTTATATTTTAGTGTGATCATTTGCCAGTTTTACATTTTCATCCAAATAAAATTAAGCTTACTTTAAAAATATACACCCTGAACATCCCTATACTTTTTTCAGCCGATCAGAGAGCTCTTCTCAATGGTGGTAGCTGACCATATGTTCCATATCACCAACGATGAAAACAAAGGAACGCCGATTAGGCGACCAGTCGTTATTCTTTCATATGCCTCAAGCGGCACCTGTCGTCATAATTGACAATGCAAACTGTGTATTTCACATTGTAACATTATGCCTAAGTGCGTTATACAACATGCTTACTGCGTAGTTTAACATTTGTAATTCGAATCCTTTTGAAACACGTGATTATGCTGAACACGTTATATTTTACAGGAAGTATGTAACTTTTACAATGATAGGATATAGTAGGATAGACAAATAGCAAAGTTACAAAGGTGAAATAATTCATTTCCATCAAAGAACTAAGAAGAAAGAAACATGTACACCAATTGCACAAAGAACAAATTGCAAACTTAGAGTTATGGCGGTGATACCCTTCCATATTGGTTTGCCTTAAAACCTTATTCATTCATTCATTTTTCATTGAATCGTAACCAAATTTGCACAGCAGTTATATAACCACAAGATCTCAGACGTGTTTTTGAACCAGCATGATTCGACCACAAATGCCCCCGCCACAGGGCTTATAAGCACACTTTAAGCGAAATTTTTTAAAAAAATTCTCTGAAAGTTCAAGGCCTAGACTTTAGATATTTTACATGTATCATTGTATGGAAATCATGTAAAAGATTTGTTGTTGCTGACATGATGAGTAATATTCATGTTTGAATTTGTGCTCCTGATCCCTCAGGGACCTAGGGCAGAGACATAATCTACATTGGGCAGGGCAGTTAATTTGTGATAAAAAAAAAAAAATTCTGGTTATAAGTTACATGTCTGTATAAATTACATGTATGTATGGTTTTAAACAGTGTAAACATTCATTGGAATTTATTTGTCAAGTTTTAATTAAAATTTAAACTAAAAATAATTTAAAATCAAAACATCTTCACTGAATGTTTCTTTTAGCAAAACTTAGAACTATACTACTGTGCATAGAGTATTGAAGCTAAAGTTGAACTGATTTTAATGAGATTGTTTTAAAATTATATCAATATGTTTTAAACCAGCAGTTTTTTCTTTGATATTTTTACTACAACCATAACAGATAGAACAGAAAATATGTTACTTATGTAACAAAATGGACATTATCATCCTCTCCCGCCTCCTAATTTTCATGCAGCTGATCCTTTTTATTTTCATAGAAAAAAAATAATTAAAAAAAAAATTATCAAAAAAACCATCAACAATGTTAGAAATAAAGATAAAATCCTCACGCCCTCCCTGTTTTTAAGAAAAAATTGGATGATAAACTAGCATTAATTTATAATGGCTTTTAAAAAAATAAATTTAATCAGTTTTTATCAAAACCACAACAAAAGTTACAGTTACATTAACAATGGACAAAAGTTGTTATAAATTTTAAAGACATTGGTAATGTATTAAAAAAATTGTATGTCTGAAAGATTTATTTTATATATATTTTAAGTTTTGATAGATATAGCTAGTCATGTCTGTCAACAGCTCTATTTTTGAATTGAAATGTTAAACTCTGTCCATTGCTAATTTAACAGAATGCTAATGTAATATCTTTTGTCTCATGTTAAATAAGCACAAAAACATGATATTAAAATAAATTGAAATAAATAAAACAAATTTACCATTGAAGCAATTGAAGTCTAGTGCATCTTCATCACAAAGGCACATGCATTTGTCACCATGAACTGGTACAATACGGTTTACTCCCGTTGGTTCATTATCTTGAGACATGGTGGTGTTTTTTGTTCAGTAGCTATCCTTGTGGTGTTTCTATACTGGCTCTTACTGCGCTGACAACTGATATTAATTACAACTGATATTTATACCCCAGTGCTGTTTTATAATGATACCATTGAATTTAAAAATAGATTTTCGAAGAACTGCATAATATAGGGTTTCAAAGAAATGATTAGGAAGTTCATTCAATAATTCAAAAGACCCTTCAGATTGAATGTAAATTTTCATTGTTGTAAATATTTCTATTGATATCGATACATTGTGTTATTTTGATATAGCATTGACATAATTATAATATAAAGGAGTTTAATGCTATTTTGGCATGGCACATTTCAAGTTCTATAATGGCATATCCAATTTTTATTGGTGGAGGTATTGGGTTTAATTTAAATGCTATCTTCAACACATTTCAAGTTATATAATGGCATATCCAGTTTTTATTGGTGGAGGAAGACCTCAGAATGAATCTGAGTAGAACCATCATTCTTCTGCAAGTTACAGCATTAGATACATGATTCAATGATCAAAATTAATTTTTAGCAGTTTTAACATCTTTACGCTGGAAACTCAGAGATGGTTTGGTGATGTTCCATTAAATAAGAAAACCTGCATTATAAACTAACAGTTGTTTTTAGCTCAAATGCCCAAAAGCTGGGCCCATTTAGCTCCATCTGTAGCATGTCTGACTATCAATCCAGGGGTCGTGAGTTCGACTCTCCGCCCTGCCACATCCTTCTTGATGATTGATATACATACAACATTGCGTCTCATTGTCATTTGTCTCACCACGATTCAGCTGAGAAAATTTTCAACCACTTGCAATGATTGGTGTCCTCGAGCACTGGTTAACCTCCCAGAATCCGAGGAAAGAATGGTTGGGTTGACTGATCCTCTTTTAGCCCTCAATGACATAAAAATGATGCTGAATATTAAAAAAAAAACAATGTACTGCCCAAAAGCTGTATCTTTTATCTGTTAGCAGCACTTTCTCTGAAACCACAAGGCCAGTTATACTCAACTTCTGTATCCATAAGGGACCAGTTAGGCTGCAAAAAGGGTACAATCGATACAAATGTAAAAACTTTTCAAGAATTGACCAGCCATATTTTTTTAAATATGGTTTAAATGATTTCTTTGAATAGGGATCTCAAGCTAAATTAAGAGATTAAGGTCCATTTGGTCCTAGTAAGGGGACTTTGATTTTTCACATAGGAATACTAGGAACTTACTCTTATTTATTTCAAAGATCTATTAGTTCTTCATAAGCTTAATCCATTCCAAATTTGAAAAGAAGTGAAAGGTGAAATCAGATGAGCAAGTTAGCCTCATTATGGCGGGCTTTAATAGCGTTTCTCTGACATTGTCAGATGCTCCCTTTGCTGCACCCCCTCCCAAATATTAACAATCCTATTTTTGCTTTCTTGCAATTCTCCACCCATATCTGTTATCACTAAAGGAAGGTTCTTTTTCTCCATCTATGGAGTCCAGTATGTGACCATTGGATGGGAAGTTGTCTATGTTATTGTGTGGAGTTTAGAATCACTTTCAACAATTTTTCAGTTATGTCACGATGGTGTCTATACTAGAAACAGTATTTACATAATTTAGGCTGGCTTCTCTGGTACACAAAAGCTCTTATTATATTTCACATGCGGTTACAGCCTTTTTGTCCAAAGGCAAAGATAATGGAATAAATGCTGTATAAATTACTAAAAAATATCTCATTTCAGCATGAAAATAGCAGAGGGCAAGCGAGGTAACAAAATGTGGTACCACAAAGTAGGCCTATCAGACAGGCTTGAAACACTGGGGAATGACTGGAATGTGAAACCATTAAATAAACTGATGGAGTCGCTCGGACACTCTAAGGTATGTGTAGTTGTCTATACGAATAATACACAAACAAATAATTATTAACATAAATAACTTCTACAATCCACTAATACGAAAATTAAGGGTCATTAATTTTATATTTGTAATTTTTTATTAATTGAAAAATACATATTTTACACTATAGAAACCTATAAAAGTACATACATACATGTATAACGTTAAAGTAAGTATATCAAAAAATGTTTTTATTAATGTCTAAAAAGAAAATGATAGATCTCATTAATATCTAAAATTGTATAACGCCTCTGTAAAGCTGTATAATGCCTCTGTAAAGCTGTATAATGCCTCCCTAAAGCTGTATAATACCTCCCTAAAGCAGTATTATGCCTTCCTAAATCTGTATAATGTCTCCTTAAAGCTGTACAATGCCTCCCTAAAACTGTATTATGCACTAAAGCTGTATAATGCCTCCCTAAAGCTGTATAATGTCTCCCTAAAGCTGTATAATGCCTCCCTAAAACTGTATAATGCCTCCCTTTAGCTGTATAATGCCTCCCTAAAGCTGTATAATGCCTCCCTAAAGCTGTATTATGTCTCCCTAAAGCTGTATAATGCCTCCCTAAAGCTGTATAATGCCTCCCTAAAGCCTCCCTTATGCTGTTTAATGCCTCCCTAAAGCTGTATAATGTCTCTCTTAAACTGTATTATGTCTCCATAAAACTGTATAATGTCTCCCTTAAGCTGAATAATGCCTCCTTAAAGCTGTATAATGTATCCCTTAAGCTGTATTATGTCTCCCTAAAAATGTATAATGTCTCCCTTAAGCTGAATAATGCCTCCCTAAAGCTGTATAATGCCTCCCTTAAGCTGTATAATGCCTTCCTAAAGCTGTACAATGTCTCCCTAAAGCTGTATTATGTCTCCCTAAAGCTGTATAATGCCTCTGTAAAGCTGTATAATGCCACCCTAAAGCTGTATAATGCCTCCCTAAAGCTGTATAATGTCTCCCTAAAGCTGTATAATGCCTCCCTAAAGCTGTATAATGTCTCCCTTAAGCTGTATAATGCCTCCCTAAAGCTGTATTATGCCTCCCTAAAGCTGTATAATGTCTCCCTAAAGCTGTATAATGTCTCCTTTAAGCTGTATAATGTCTCCCTTAAGCTGTATAATGTCTCCCTAAAGCTGAATAATGTCTCCCTTAAGCTGTATCATGTCTCCCTCAAGCTGTATAATGTCTCCCTAAAGCTGAATCATACCTCCCTTAAGCTGTATAATGTCTCCCTAAAGCTGTATAATGCCTCCTTAAAGCTGTATAATGCCTCCCTAAAGCTGTATAATGTTGCCCTTAAGCTGTATAATGCCTCCCTAAAGCTGAATAATGTCTCCCTTAAGCTGTATAATGCCTCCATAAAGCTGTATAATGTCTCCCTAAAGCTGTATAATACCCCCTAAAGCTGTATAATGCCTCCTTAAAGCTGTATAATGTCTACTTAAAGCTGTATAATGCCTCCCTAAAGCTGTATAATGCCTCCCTAAAGCTGTATAACGCTTCCCTAAAATTGTATAATGAGCTCTCTAAAATCAATATTTACACATGACATGTATATGTATTCAAAATTTGTTCTACTCTCTCCTCCCGACATTAAATTCTGAATCCACCACCGGTACACCATAGTGTGTGATTTGCCATAATACCAAACCTCTCAAACATAATATCAGAGAATAAACACTAAACATCTTAAATTTCAAAGGTGTTAAGCTAATCCATAAAGGCCGGGCCCGATTAGCTCAGTCGGTTACGCGTCTGACAATCAATCCAGGGGTCGTGAGTTTGATTCCCCGGCCCGGCAACAGTCTCCGTGATGATTGATATATGACATTGTGTCTCATTATCATTCGTCTCTCACCACTGATTCAATGGGAAAGTTATCATTTACTTGCGGAGATGGGATGTGCTTGAGTACTGGTTAATCTCAAGAAACAGTGATTAGGTTAACTGATCGTCTGTTAACCCTCGATGGCATAAAAATGACGGTAAATATTCAATCAATCAATCAATCAATCAATCAATCAATCAATCAATCAATCAATCCATAAGGTGAAAGATTAAAATACAATACATGTAGCTGACGATCTAATAAACAAGACCGATGACATGATAAACAAGTTACTTGTCACTGATGACATGATAAACAAGTTACTTGTCACTGATGAAATGATAAACAAGTTACATGTTACTGATTACCTAATAAACACTTATGGTAGCCTATTACCTCATTTAAATTAACAGAAACTTTATAAAATCTCATACATATAAGCAAACACTTCATTGGATAAAGTAAGTACTCTAACAGCCTATCAGGATTATATTGGTCTTCTTATTTAAACTGTAGAAGTGGTCTAGGGGTAGATCATTAGCTTCGCATGTGGATGGTCGTGGGTTCGTTCCCAGGCCGTATACTACCGAAGACTTGAAAAATGATATTAGAAGCTTCCTCATTAAGAGGATAGATGTAGGGCTGGTCGGCTGGTGTCAGTATAATTGGATTGGGTGGGAAATCATACCATGTGTCTGTGACGTGATACTCGAGTGTGGCAGTGTCAGAATACTGTCTCAAGAAGACGCCATTGCGATATGACTGAAAAATTGCTGAAAGTGCTGCTAAATACCATACAACAACAACCTTATTTTCAAACAGTTGCCAGTTGGATTTTGCTCAAATTGTCATTGGGGTTAACATTGTGATTTTTTAAGAATATTTCTTCTAAAAAACCACCCAAATACGTTCATATTTAGTAATAATTATTTATTAATAATTATTGACACGGCTGATATTTTTAAATTGTTTTAAATCAAGGGACCATGGTCCATTGGTGGTGATGGGGATATGGGTTAATAGGGGTGCCTGGTAGCATTATTACATAGGACTACAATAGCAAGTGGAACATTCTTAGGCAATGTTTCACATTTCTTTATAGTTTTGTTGAAGAGTTGCTGTTCCTTTATGTATTAGGAGAGTTGCAGAAGAGGAAATTAAATATACTTGTAGTTGTATTTGACTACATTTCAAACAAACAGTTTTTTTGTTTGGTGGTAATAATAAGAACTCCCTCATGTCAGTCAGTACAATTAAAGGAAAGTACAATTAAAGGAAATTGTGATCATATTCATTTCATATTTTTACCTTATTAGTTCGTTACTGGTTTTACTGGAGGTGACTATAGGTTTATTCTCTATCCATCTGTTCATCCATCCAGCATCAGTATGTCTTGAAAGATTGCTCAAATTGGATTTTAGCAAGGTTTGTGAAACTGTGCATGCTGATGGAGGATATTAAGGATATAAAGCAGGTCATTTAATTTGCTCAGTCAGACAAAAATTATGGTTGCTATGGTAACAAAATAGGTAAAATAAAAAGGTACAGATACTACCTGGATCCTTTGGTAACATCAAAACTATCCAAGCTATATTTGTGAAACTATGCATGTGGATAGAGAGCAATAAGGAAATTGTGCAACGTCATTTTATTACTTTCTCAGTCAGACAATAATTGGTTTCTACGGCAACAAAATAGATTAAATTACAGATAAAACAGTGAGCCTTTGGTAATATAAAAAGTATCCAAGCTATATTTGTGAAACTATGCATGTAGATAGAGAGCAATAAGAAGATTGCATATCATTTTATTACTTTTTCAGTCAGACAATAATTGTGGTTGCTATGTCAACAAAATAGATTAAATAACAGAAAAAACCTTGATCGTTTGGTAACATAAACATATCCAAGCTATATTTGTGAAACTATACATGTGGATAAAGAGCAATAAGGAGATCATGCACATCATTTTATTACTTTTTCAGTCAGACAATAATTGTGGTTGCTATGGCAACAAAATAGATTAAATAACAAAAAACCTTGATCGTTTGGTAACATAAAACATATCCAAGCTATATTTGTGAAACTATGCATGTGGATAGAGAGAAATAAGAAGATTGCACATCATTTTATTACTTTTTCAGTCAGACAATAATTGTGGTTGCTATAGCAACAAAATAGATTAAATAACAGAAAAAACCTTGATCTTTTGGTAACATAAAACATATCCAAGCTATATTTGTGAAACTATGCATGTGGATAGAGAGCAATAAGGAGATCGTGCACATCATTTTATTACTTTTTCAGTCAGACAAAAATTGTGGTTGCTACTAGTATGGCAACAAAATAGGTGAATCGGTATGGGACTTACGTATGCCTTGCAATACACCAGTGGCTTGTTAAACTAGGCACCATCTAGCTGCCATACCATTCACAGAACTTTGAACACATGTTAACTAGTAATCTAGTAATTTTTTTGTGTTTTTGTTTTGTTTTTTTTAATTTCAGGTTATATATGGCATATCCAGTTTTACTAGTGAAGGAAGACCTTAGACTGGGTCAGACTGAGTAGAACCACCATCCTTCTGCAAGAAACTGGCACACTTTCTCTAATAAAGTTTTTGGAGCAAGCGGGACTCGAATCTATGACCTTAATGGTGAGAGGCAAGTGATCTTGAGATGGTGCTTAGACCACTCGGCCACAGAGGACCCAATTCTAGTAGTTTTTCATATTGAACACTAATTTTTAGCTTATGGTCAAAGGCCAGAAGGGCTTATGCGATTGCGCCTTGTCAGTCGTCTGTCGTTAGCAGCTCTTTCTCTAAAACCACTTGGCCAATTAAACTGAAACTTTACATGGATGTTGTTAATGCATAGGAGGCTATACAGAAGATTTTTTTTCGATCTGAATTTCAAGATGGCCGCCATTACTAAAAATAGAAAAAAATTAAAAAGTCTTCTTCTCATTAACTGCCTAACAGATTTTGAAAATGTGTATGTAGTAATGATAACCAACTATATTTATATTAGATTTGTACAAATGGTGTCCCTGGGGTTAAATATGACCCCAACCTGAGGGTTCAGTTAGGGGACACATGTCAGTGACCCCCTACCACCTCCCAATTTTCTTTCTTTATGTTATTATTAATCACTGATAAGACTAAATTTTAAATCAATACAGTTTATTATTTACTTAGTAAATATAAAAAAATACAATGAACTTGTATTAAATGAAAAAAAATAGGGGGGTCATTTTACTATGGCCATGGTAAAGTGACCCCCCACGCCCCTCAATTTTTTTTTTTAGTATTATTATTATCATTCACCTATAAGACTGAATAATAATTCAACAAAGTTTATTATTTACTTCGTAAGTATAAAAAAATACTATGAACTTATTTAAGATGAAAAAAATAGGGGGGTCATTTTACTATGGCCATGGTAAAGTTACCCCCTACCACCTCCCAATTTTCTTTCTTTTTTTATTATTATTCACTGATAAGACTAAATTTTAAATCAATACAGTTTATTATTTACTTAGTGAATATAAAAACATACAATGAAATTGTATGAAATGAAAAAAATAAGGGGGGTCATTTTACTATGGCCATGGTAAAGGGACCCCCTCCTCTCTCAAAATTTTCTTCATTATTATTATTATTTTTCACTTATAGGACTAAATTGTAAATCAATACAGTTTATTATTTACTTAGTAAATATAAAAAATACAATGAAATTGTATCAGATGAAAAAATAGGGGGGTCATTTTACTATGGCCATGGTAAAGTGACCCCCTCCTACCCCTCCCAATTTTCTTTTATTATTATTATTATTATTATTATTATTATTCACTGATAAGACTGATTTTAAATCAATACAGTTTATTATTTACTGAGTAATTATAAAAAATACAATGAAATTGTATAAGATGAAAAAAAAGATGAAAAAATAGAGGGGTCATTTTACTATGCCCATGGTAAAGTGACCCCCCATCCCCTCCCAATTTTCTTTATTATTATTATTATTATTATTATTCACAGATAAGACTGAATTGTAAATCAATACAATTAATTAGTCACTAAGTAAGTATAAAAAATACATTAAAATTGTAGAAGATGAAAACAATAGGGAGGGGGGTCATTTTACTATGGCCATGGTAAAATGACCCCCATCCCTCCCAAATTTCTTTTTAATAATTATTTTTATTCACTGACAAGACTGAATTTTAAATCAATACAGTTTATTATTTACTAAGTAAATACATGTATAAAAATATACAACGAAATTGTGTCAAATGAAAAAAATAGGAGGGGGGGGGGGGGGTACAATGAATGTGTATAAGATGAAATAAATAGGGGGGTCATTTTACTATAGCCATGGTAAAGTGACCCCCTCCCCTGCCCCAACACACACACATACTAAATTGTTGAAGTTCATCATAATTAACTGGTCACACTATATTCTGTTTCCAAACAGTTTATTGTGCACTGAATTATTGTATAAGATGAAAGAAATAGGGGGGGGGGGTCATTTTACTATGGGGCGGGTCATTTTACCGCGGGGGTCATAATACTATACGACAGATTTGTTCATATTCGGCATAAATTATCCATATGTGTAGTGGTTTGATTGCAGACAAGAATTATTTAGAGGCTAAATTTTATAGGGGCCCTGTAATGGGACTTAGAATTTTACATAGGAATACTACAGGAAAACAGAACATTCTTCTTTTTTTTTTCATCTATTTAGGCAAAATTATTATTCAATTTGAGTTCTGAAGTATCATCTTTTCATAGGAAATAAGATTTGGCTCAGTAAGGAGAACTGACTTTCCATAAGGGGCCAGGGTTGGTCAAAAAAGGGTTAAAATAGAAAATTTTCAAAAATCTTCTTCTCAACAACCGGTCTGTCAGATATGTTCATATTTGATATGGATTATCCCATTGAGTATGTGTTTAAAGTTTGTACAAATCAAGAGTCTTGTATTTATAGGACCCTGTAAGGGGACTTTGAGTTTTATATAGGAATACTATTGGAAAACTGAAAATACTTTTTTTTATCATTCATTCATGACTATTTTATTCAGTTTGAGTTTTGAAGCATCTTCTAGTCATATCAAATATGATTTTTTCCATACGATGGATTGAATTTCTGAAAGGAGCCAGGTGTGGTCACAAAATGATTAAAATTGAACATTGTCATAAATCTTATTTTTAACAACTGGTCAGTCAGATTTGTTCATGTTTGATATAAATTATCCCTATGATTAAGAGTTCTAAATTTGTACAAATCAAGGGACACTGCGATGTATACTATAGAGGCCTTTGAATTTCACACAGGAATACTATGGGAAAATGAACAATTTTCATTTTTGTATCCATCTGGGTAAATATGTTGTTCAATTTGAGATCTAAAGCATTGTCTAGTAACAAAAAAATTGATTTGTTCAATAAAGAGGATTGAATTTCCATAAGCGGCCAGGGGACGGATGGGGCAATAAGGTTGCAATTGGATTTTTTTAGAAATTTCCTCTCAATAACCTCAAACTAGTTCATATTTGATATAAAATCCTTACATCAGCAAGGATTGAATATTCTGCATATGAAGGGGCTGGGATATATTGGGTCCCTGTAATGTGACTTTTACATAGAAATATTATAAGGAAAACTGAATTTTTTCATTTTGCATCCATGTGTACAAATTTGAATCATTTATGCTCATAACAAATCACTAAGAGTGAGACATTGAAGTTCTAACAAATAAAGGGGCTGGGTTGTATAAGGGTTCTGTACAGGGGACTACTTTTTTTTTTACAGATGAATGGTATGGAAATTTAAAGTATTTCCTTTTCATAGCAATTAAGTTTTTGTTCAGTATGGGTGTGGTGGGGGGTATTTATCAATAAGTTGTTAAGCAACCCCCCCAAAGAAGGTAAATATTGTGGAATTTCAAAAAGTGCTATGGCCACTATGAGTCAGAAGAGCGTCCGCAGACCCTCTTGGTTTCTGTTGCCATGAAAAAATAGCCAAAATTACAAAATTATCCTTTTTGAGAACATAACTCAAAAATTTTCATGAAACTTTGTATACATGTTAATATAATGTTTTAGTAGTGCCTTTTGCTATAGGGATTTTCATTTTCAACATTTTTTCTGTAACTATGGAAACAAATTAATAGCCAAAATTCACAAATTTTCTATTTCCAAAGGACAATTTCAAAACCTATTGGTGACTTTTTCTATGAGGGAATTTTCATTTTCAACTTTCAGAACAAAAAACATTTGAGTAAAATATCCCATGGTAGGGAACATTGAAGACATCATCTTGTGTCAGTGCTATCAAAGGGAAATGTAGTAATATTCATTTCACAGAAGGGGGTCCTCCATGTTTGAGTGGTCTAAGGCGCCGTCTCAAGATTACTTACCTTATCGCAAAGGTTGCAGGTTAGAGACCCGCTCACTACAAAAATTGATGTAAGAAATTTCACCAGTTACTTGCAGAAGGACGGTGGTTCTACTCGGTATGACTCAGTCTGAGGTCTTCCTCCGCCAGTAAAACTGGACATGTCATATATAACCTGAAATGTGTTGAAAATGGTGTTAAACCCCATTCAAAATAAAAACACTGGAAGAACTCCATTATAAATGTCAGTACAATCAAAGGGAAATTAATCTTAGCTGTAAACATATATTTTATAACATTTCAGACGAAGATCGACATCATGAAAATTGATATTGAGAAGTACGAATGGCAAACTCTGGTACAGATTTTCGAATCTGGTGGTTTAAACAATGTGAAACAGCTGGTGATGGAGCTACACATTGCCATTGCTGGGGAACCAGAGAAGTTTGAATACTACAAGGGACTTCACGTGCTCAAGAGTCTGTATGATCATGGCTTCAGGATACACTACACCCACAGAAATTTATGGTGCAAGTTTTTATCAGCATTTCCTGATATTGACGAGGTTGGATGTCATGAAGTGTCCTTCGTATACATTCCTTAAAAAGACCACATGTTGGAACCACCTGATGGTGCGCAGACACTATATAAATATATACATGCATATATTATGCAAAAATAAGATCTGCTTTTTTTATAAATCAGATTAATTCTATTCAAGCTTATTTTATTTTATATCAGTTGTGAAACAAGTTCTTACCACTGGGATTTATCGCACATAAGTCATTCAAAAAAGTTGCAATCAATATTGGTTGCTAAAGTGCCATTTTCCTTAAACAAGCTGAGGGGTGTCTAAGTAAATACTACATTGTATTCACTTGGCCAAACAATGCCAAGTTGGTGGTGCAGTAGCCATGCTAGTGTCAGGTCAGTTAGACCATAAACAGTCACATGGCAATTTTGATATTTTTTTCTGAAACTTATATGATTACAGTCAAACCTGTGATAGTAGTCACCTCTATTAAGCAACCACTTGTCTTAAACAGTCACATTTCATAAATAACTACTGGTTTTGCAATTTTATTGTTGGTTTTTTAAGGTATATTTAACAGGATTAACTTTTTGAAGGATTATTCAGGACAATAAAGTAACTTTATTACTGTTTAATATTGATGTCATTATTAACATGGTTGATCAAGTTTTAGACTAGCAGTAATAGGTATTACCAAGATTTATGTATATAGAGGTATGCAGGGTTTAATGCCATTTTCAAAGCATGACGAGATATAAGGCATTTCCAGTTTTATTGGTAGATTCTTAGAATGAATCTTGGTGTTCAAGGAAATTAACAGTCCTTAACAGCCCTTAACAGTCAAACTTTCTCATGTAAAGTACTGTTTATTGGGCTTGAACCCACAACCTCAGCTTTGAGAGATAAATGATCTTAAGTCGGCACCATGGACACTTGGACATGGATAACGTTGTAATAAATGGAAAGTTGAAGTAGAGATATTTGTTAAGTGCTGTGAGATTGTACTAGATTCATACTTTAATTTGTTGTTTGTTGTTAAGAATAAGCCAGAAATGGAGTGTTTAACTGGTGCCATATTACATGTAAATGTTGACATACTAGTCATGCATAATTTTGTAAATCCATTCACCACTACAACAAGTTGCAATAATTGTAAAAAAGATTATTATTGTAAAGAACATGTTTATTTTTTATTATTTTTATTCATCATTCATTCCGAGGGTTAAAATTCATCCAACTTTTTATTGACTATTGATGAATTTCTGACATAGTGTTGTTAACCTGCATTAAAGAATAACATGTTAACCGGTGTTTTGTACATATTGTTATATTATTAGGCTGGTTGTATGATAAATTATAAGACACACTATGTTCTAGAATGTGACTTTAATAATGTGTATACTTTAACAGTGATAATATTCAAATGACTCTCTTAATAGGTTGGTCAGTGTGTTAGTGAGACCCCCTAATGAGATGTGACCGATTAACCGCATTGTTCATAACAGAGAGCATCTCAAGAGTTAACATTATACAAAACATATCATAGTAAAAAACTTTACTTGTCCATTTATTAATAAAACATATATTTATTGAATAAAATATATTAATGAAGCACTTTTGAATTTTATTTATTTGTAATTAACAAGTCCAGTATGTATTTCAAATGATGGCAAAAATAGGATCACCTTGTTGTTATAGGCAACAAATTTAGTATATATGATAGAGCCTGTGTTGTAGCGGGTAAGCATAGAATCACTGTTGATCTCTCAGAAGGGTAGGAATCCTCTGAATGTGTGTTGTGTTTATTTTATTATTTTTTGTCATGTTCATTATTGTGGTCAAAATACCAACCACTGTGTGGTTCCAGGGAGCCATATGGGTGATGGCAAGAATAGGATCACTGTGGCTCATGCATGTCATAAGAAACGACAATTTGAGTAAAACGATAGACTTTACTGAAACTCTGTATTTCTCCAGGTATTAAGGTTCATTCTGCATATTCATTTGTTGATGTGTTTTTTTTTTATCTGTATTATAATTTGTTGTTTATTAACATGTAGAGTGAACCTAGAATCTTTTTCCTGTTGGTGTCGAATAACCTGTGATGTACACGTTAAACCCCATTCATTCAGTATTTGATTGAATATGTTTAGATATAAGAATCTAACATGGGTTTGAGGTTCAGATAGAAAATTCCACCCCAGGGGATAACTGTGTTGGAGAGCCTTGTTCCTGTGAAAACAGTTATTCCAAAGGATGATTTTTTTTATCCAAACTGAGAAAGCCAAGAAGGATTCTTTTTTTTTGCACACCAAACATATTGAATAATATATTTAAATTTTATCATTACATTTAAGGTGTCAAATTATATAATTTACATCATAAATTTTAGTAGATAACATCGTGAATGGTTCCGTCACTGCAAAAGATAGGAGACATAGAAATATCTAACCCCGATAAAAAGGCAGGTATTCTTATCTGATATGCAAAAAAATATCTATACAATCCCAATATAAAATAATGAATCCATCTCAATATGAAATAATGAATCCATCCCTGCTTTCTAAGTGACAATTAGAACTTGACAGCATTTAATATCAACAGGTTCTCTCACTGTGTTTACAGCACCTGTGCTATGTCTGACAATCAATCAAGGGGTCTCAAGTTAGAATACCTGCATGGCCATGGTCTCCGTGATGATTATTATACAACATTGCATCTCATTGTCATTTGTCTCTCATCACGGATTCAAGTGAGCAAGTTATTAGTTACTTTCGGAGATTGGGTGAGTTGAGGTCTGGTAAACCTTCCAGGAAAGAGTGGTTAGGTTATTGGGTCGTCTGTTAGCCCTAGATGGCATAAAAATGACGCTTATAATTCAAACAGTGTGTACAGTAACTTCATTTGTTAGCTAATCAAAATCTATTGAATTGAATGTCAGCTATAAACGTAGTCATTTACTCTCATTTAATCGTGCCAACAAATGGTAAATGAAGATTCTGTGCCAAAAAAGTTAGGTTTAATGTTTTTCACCAAGTTGCAGTGTTTTGTCTGACCAGGATGGTCCTCCGGTCAACGATTTGTCTCAAGAGCAGTGGCCTCTCACTAGTGCGGCTGCAAGTTCAAACCCTGCGCAATCAAATAACTCATAGCGACACAATTTGCCAGATGCAATATATTAAGTAGTATATAATTTTGGAGGAATAATCGGACATTATTTTCACTGGAAAGAAGTCATAATCAAATCAACAGAGGTTTTCCTTGTATCATTTTTATTTTGACACATGACAAAATGAAGTTCATAAAATAATAAATACAAGCAATAACATCACATAAACCAACACGTACAATGTACTATGATATCAGCCATTTAAAGGAACAAATTCGATAAATATTCAGTAGTGACAGTTGTTCTGAAAATCAGATGTAGGCTGCAAATATAAAATGAAAATACACAAGTATATATACAGACCCATTTGTATCTATTTTGGAAAGGGGCATAACTCTGGAATATATTTTGTATACTCATGTTCAATAAAAACTCACTGCTTGACTTAGCCCCACCCAATTTCTTACAGTTATGAAATAAAATATGTTTTAAATCCAATAGGTATAAATTCATTGTTAAAATCTTCCATATTTTTGTATTTTTATCATTCACCTAAAGATCCTTTCCAATAAACAATGGTTTAACATATTTTATTTCCAATACTTGCAGCAAACCATGTACAATATTCACAACATTTAGAACAAGAACTAAAGAATAAAATTTTAATAAAAGAGTTATTCTTCAAATAAATTTAATAAATGTCGACTCCACTCGAAACCAAAACCTTATGAAAATAATAAGTGATTGAATACCCTGTCAATGTCTTTCTTAGTTCCAATCTGGAATGTTTAATAAAATTGGAAATTTTGTTGATGCATGTGTAAAGCTTCAATGATATGGGACTAGAAATCTGTGCTATACAGGCAGTAATACCAGTATTGTATTAAATTTGTTTTACTCCAACTAAAATCTGCTATTAAGAACACTCCAACAAGAACATTTAATTTCTCATTTCTCATGGACATCAAGTTATTTTCACAATTAAGTAAACACTTTTCAATATCTTTAATTCTATCCTTTTTTTTTTAAAAGCTTATCTAGGTGTAAGTAAACAGAATTGATTTATACAGGATAACTACATCGAGTGAAGAAGTTTATAACTATGGTGAGACTATTAAACAGTTCTAGCAATAATCAGCTTTAATTCCATGACCATTCTTCATTTTTTTTTACAGAAACTCAACATCTGGTATTGCACATGCTGACACAATATTAAATATGAACAGTGTTCTTTTTATAATTTTTAATGCCAAATTGTTATATCTTGATGTCGCCAGCAGTCTTCATAATATAAACTGAAAATACCAAGGTCAAATTTCAATGAAAGTTAACACTAATCTCACAATCTCCCCATGTCATTACTACATAAATATTTTCAATAACCATATTCAATAGTAATGCCTACATATGTTGTCAACAAGTATACTGAAAATATCAAAATCTATGTTCACTTGCATTAAAGGTGAACTTTGAATTTAAAAGATCAAGCAATATCAAAATAAATGCACTTTTTAAAAAAAAACAGTTCAACACAATTTTGAATACATTAGTTTGCATGTAGCTTTATCTGTGGAGAGAGAACCTCAGAATCGTTCTTTGCAAATGACTGGCCAAGCCTGGATCAAACCCACCACTTCAGCGATGAGAGGTGAATGCTCTTGATACAGTACCCTAGATCACCCAGCCATGTAAAGACCCGCACATACTTTTATAGTATGTTTTCAAATAATGCCTTTATGATGTCAGTTGTTTTAAACTTGGGAATATTGAGTTACATGTACAGATATGAAGACAGCATTACAATCCAAGTCAATGTGCAGATCCACTGTATAACTGGGTCTTGGAAAATGTCACTGTAGAGAAAGACTGGCGTATATTCTTTGATTGTTGTATCTGAAATATACATCAAGTCAACAAGTTAACTCTTTGAAATGTAAATTCATCCATAATTCAATTCGGAGAATTAGATCCGAGACTGAATTTTTTAAAAAGTTAACATCTAAATACTATCAACTAAAAATTAATTCCTGTATTTACCTACAGAATCAAGTAATGAAAAAAAAGCTGGGAATTTCATATAGTGTGTCACTCATTTTACAATTTTTATTAAACCTTATAAACCTAATTCTTTCTGAAATATACTGCGCAAATAAAGCATTCCTAGATATTATATAGGTTAGGGAAATGGGCCCTTGGTTATAAAGGTCACAGTTTAAAAGCTTTCCATTTACCCATACAAAATTTTGGGGTGGCATTTAATAATCACAGTGTCTGTCCGTCCTTCCGTCCAGTATTTCGTGTCAGGCCTGTAACTTTGTCATGCAACGATGGATTTTGTTGATACTTGCTACAAATGATAACCATAACATGTCGCAAGTAATACCCACACCCGTACCTCAAAGGTCAAAGTCACAACTTGAGTTTGTTTGACAACACTTTGAGTCTGTGTGAGATTTCCTGTCTGGCCTGTAACTTTGTCATGCATAGATGGATTTGTTAATACTAGCTACAAATGATCAACATAACATGAGGATTTGTCGCAAGTAAGACCAACACCTGTACCTCAAATGTCAAGGTCACAATTTAACTTTGTTTAACAACACTTTGAGTCTGTGTGAGATTTCCTGTCTGGCCTGTAACTTTGTCATGCATAGATGGATTTTGTTAATACTAGCTACAAATGAGCAACATAACATGAGGATTTGTCGCAAGTAAGACCAACACCTGTACCTCAAATGTCAAAGTCACAATTTAACTTTGTTTGATGACACTTTCAGTCTGATTGAGATTTGGTGTCCAGTCTGTAACTCTGTCACCTATGGATGAATTTTAAAAACACTTAGCTCAATTCATCAGCATGACATGATATGTCATGCATAAGACCCACATGTGTACCTCAAAGGTCAAGGTCACACTTCAAGTGTGACAACACTTTCAGTCTGTGTGAGATTTCATGTCTGGCCAGTAACTTTGTCATGCATAGATGGATTTTATAAATACTTGCTACAAATGATCAATATAACATGACAAAAAGTTGCACTTGATACCTAGACTCCCACTTCGAAGGTCAAGGTCATAAATTAACTTTGTTTGACAATACTTTCAAACATTTTGAGATTTCTTGTCCGGTCTGTAACTTTGTCATCTATGGATAAATTTTAAAAACACTTGGCTCAGTTGATCAACATGACATAATCAAGTGTCGCATGTAAGACCCAGAACCTTTCCTCAAAGGTCAAGGTCACACTTTCAATTTGTTTGATATTGCGTGTCTTGTCTGTGACTTTGTCTTTAACTCGGCTCAATTTATCAAGATGACATGACGACGTGTCATAAGTAAGATCTAGACTGTACCTCAAAGGTCAAGGTCACACTTTTAGTATGTATGACAACACTTTGAATCTGTTTGACATTTTTCAAGTCTGTCCTTTAACTTTATCATACATGGATGGATTTCAAAAACACTTGGCTCAATTTATTAACTGATCAGCAACTGATCTTTAACTTTGTCTTGCATTAAGGGATTTTAAAATAGGTCATGGTTACAGATCAAGGTCATGCTTAAATGTAAAATAAACCCATGAAATTGCATGTCTAGTCTGAATCATCAGTCCATTACTCTTGATATTCATGGATACATCGCTACCTATTATAACATACATTGTTATTTTTCATGGACCATTTGGAGGGCATGTGACACTTACCAGTGACATTTCTTGTTAAATATATTCTTAGTGCGACTTCATTCTCAAATTCTTAGTATGGCATACTTCTCAAAATTCTTAGTATGGCATAGATCTCAAATTCTTAAAATGGCATAGTTCTCAAATTCTTATTATGGCATAGTTCTCAAATTCTTATTATGGCATAATTCTCAAATTCTTAATATGGCATTGTTCTCAAATTCTTAATATGGCATAGTTTTATAACAATAAATACAGCATGGTGCTCAAATTCGTAATGTGATAGCACTCAAATTCATAGTATGGCAAAGCATAGTTATCATATTCTTATTATGGCAAGTTTCTTAAATTATTAATATAGCAGTTATCAAATTCTATTGTGGCTAAGTGTCATTCTCAAATTCTTATTTGGGTATAGTTTTGTATTTCTGAGAGAGCTATGGAATAATTCTCAATACCTTGATATGGCATCTGACAATTCTCAATCGATTGAAATAGCATAATTCTCATATTTAGTATATTTTTGTATTAGAATACACTGGCATAGCTACACATAGGCCCTGCAGGTCCGAACCTGCCCTTTTATATTTGTAATATTTTCCAAGTTTGTAGTATGGCATAGGTCTCAAATTCTTTACATAGCATACTAGTTGTTCTAAAATACTGTGTTTTTTAATGTCTTTTATATGCCTTCTTTTTTGGAAGCAGTTTACTTGTTAAACTTTTACCGGTTATCATACTTACATTGGAAAACCATCTTGATAAATTCATGTATTGTTGTTTGTCATAGAATGTCAGATCAGCCTGAAATATAACATTTATAATTTTTTTTTAAATAAAAGATGGAAAAGTCATATTTCTGCTTGGTTAGGAAATTGCACAACAAAAAGATAATAACCAATTCCACGAAAGCATCACAATACAAATTAGTCTTCTTGATATATTTTCAACGAAAATTTTTTTAAACTAAACCTGACAGTTTTATTTATAGACACTCCAATACATATATTATTAAAGACATTTCTGTATGATATAACAATTTAAAAGTTAATTCATGAACACATTATTAAAAAAAAAATTAAATAATAAAAAAATTATTATAGGCAGCAGAACTTATTCTTGTTCCGGTATTTAAAATTTAACTCTAGAGTTTCTGCCTAGAATGTAACTTTTTCTGTCTCCACTATGGGCTAAGAAGAAGCCACACGACTTAAAATGGTGTAACATTTACAATCAATGATTGATCATAACACTGAAAAGAAATGGGTAATGTTATTGCTTGACGCTACAGATATGACAAAGTCCTATTAATTTTTAGTCAATTTCATGCAGCTGACAGCATTCTGGTTTGTTTATGAAATAAATTCCGGATAATTTATTTTACTTGGTGCCCCTCTTCCTGGATTGATTTACGTTTGGATTTTAGTTGTAAAACTGGCAAACTTTCTTGCATAAATAGTTTGGATTGAACTGAACATGAACCAATGACCTCTGCAGTCTGAGGTAGTACATGTACAAGTGAGTGATCTTGAGATGGCCCCTTATACCACTCGACCACAGAAAACATTTAGGGACACTTATAAATCATATTCAAATTACATGTTTCTGGAAGCTGTTGGCGAGTGGTTAAGGGAACAGAACAGAACACTGAACATATACAATTCATCAATTTTTGCACAAAATCTATAGCAAAATGAACACACTTGTTATAATAATCATCTTTTAATCATACCAAGACGCCCGAGTCCTTCGTTTATAAAACTTTGATCCATGCTCCACTTACGTGAACGTGTAACAGTTTATACTCAAATAGAAAATAGATGGACTCATGGTCCTCCATAGCCGAGTGTTCTTAAGATCACTTACCTCCCACCGCTAAGATCGCAGGTTTGAGTACCGCTCGCTCCAAAAACTTTATGTGAGATTGAATTGTTTTTGATTGAATATTTAGCGTCATTTTTATGCCATCGAGGGTGAGAAAGTTTCCAGTTACTTGTGGAAGGACGGTGGTTCTAATCAGTCTGAGGTCTTCCTCCACCAGTACAACATATGCCATATATACCGATAACCCGAATTGTGTTGAAAATGGCATTAAACCCCAATCATAATAAATAAAGGTTGATACCTATAAATTTATACAGATAAAAAAAATACAAATCTGCATTAATATACTGTCAAGTGAATAGCTTTTAAATTGTGTTTTTATACAAATCTTGTAAGTCGTGTTGGGAGTACGAATATGAGTTGAGCATTAAACATTGTGGGTTATAACCAGTTGGGTGACATTTCCCGCTATTAAAATGCACTTTCACAGTACCTTATTCAAGCAGGCAACTTGGACACTTTGTATGGGTTTGGAAGAAAACGAAATAATTGTAGAGTAAAGAATATAAGAAATGCATAAAACTTACAACTGTTGAATGTAAACTGTAGTAGAGGACTAGATCTATGAGGGTGAGTTGATGGTTGAGGAAATATACTTTGTCTATTAGGTATGTATTTAAGTCCTGGAATGGCAAAACAGATATGTTAATATTAAATCATATTTTCATCCCAAAGCAAATATACAGAAACTGTTCAGTTGTGAAATTACCGCAATGGCAAATTCTTAAAGACTTGCTGTAGCACTAGCTTTTGTATACACATTTGTTTTATCATATGGACAATCATATGTTATACTGTTTTATTTTGTAAGATATGGTCACTCTTAAAGGTAGTATCAGTATATCTGGAAAATATTGCTATAAAATGTCTTAAGAAATAGAATTATTTTTAAAATGGGTATCATTAATAAATAAAATTTGGATGGTTTGCTATATCAACTCATAAACGTGACTAAATCAATATGTAAATTTGAGTGGCACACTTAAAATGAAATTTGCATTCTAAAAATAGTTAGCTATTAAATACTGCTTGACAACCTTCACATAGCCATTTGAACTCTTTCTAAGAGAGATAAACTTGACAATACCGAATCTAAATGAAATCACACAATTCATTTGATATGTCAGGAAATCTACTTTAGTCTAACCAGGGCCTAAATTCATCAATAATTTGAGTCTGAAAATCTTACATTTAATAAAACTCTGTAAACATACAATAATGGTAAATAAATGTGATTCTTTAGTATTTTCTGTTAAATAAACATAAAAACTTCTTGTTTCTGCATATAGATATAGTAAATTTCTTGTTTAATAGACGTTATTTGAATCTTAAATCTTTGACAATTTGAGTCGGAGTCTAAATCTCAGACTCAAAATATTGCCTGGGCTCATAGCCCAAGTTAGGAAATCCCTTTTCAATATATCATTTTAGCATTTTTAAATAGATGTACTTGTGGAAACTCGGTCAGTGAGTATATATAGGCATGATATATTGGGGAAATAAATGTTTTGAGCGAATTTTAAGATTTTGAAAATTACTAATATGCTTCCTATAAATAGCTGCTTTAAAATGGTTACCAAGCAGTTATAAAATGAATTTTGAATATTATTTTTTCTATGAATTATATATCAACTATTCTGCACATGTTATTAGCATATGAAGTCTCCACATTTATACAGTTCAAGTCATCTATGACAAAAAATTGTGTTTCAGCTTTATAATGGTATGACAGAAAGAATTTTTTGTAAAAAAATTCAAAACTATCATCACATCACTAGTTTAATAAAACAACTCCACACTGAAATAAAAGTATGCAGGTTCAGATTATATCCTAATCCCAGGTCTTAAAATGGTTATACTTTTATAGGTTTAAAAAATGAATTTGATGCATAAGTTTGCCTTATGTCCCTTTAACAGTGACAAATTTGGATGCAAGGTCTTACACAGCACAGGTACTGGTATATATGAAATAGAACTATTCAAAGATCTGATTAAAAAGGGCCATGTCGACAAAAACAAATGATGGGATTATTGCAGTAATGGTAGAATAATACCTTGAGAGCTGAGAGTAAATGTTTATCCGTGGGACACCTGTCTAAGTGGCACACCTTGTACTCTAACCACTGCTCCACCACAGCCTGCTCTGCTGGGTTCTCACCTGATGAAAATAGCACAAAATATTTGTTAAACTTGTTTTACATCAATTTTTTAAAACTTATAAAAATATCTCTCAATGTGTTCGTGGGTATAGTGGATCAATCATGTGATCTAGATCGGGTTATAGTGAAGGACAGTGGGGCTAAAATGCTGTGTTCTTACTGCATCAATGTCCACTTAGTGCCATAGCTTTACTTTATGCCAAATATATAAATATAACAAGTTTTCCTTTCTTGAACTGACCTGATCAGCTTTGAGTTCCCTGCCCTTGGATTATCTAAATTTGCTTTATTTGATCTTGTATATGTGAATCTTAACCAAACTTGGTGAGGAGGCTTTTAACACTTGCTTTTACCAACCAAATGTCTCTGCAGAGCAGGGCTTTTAACTGGGCTCTGCAGAGGGAAAAGTCAAAGTCTCTGCTATGTCCCACTACAAATGACTGGTGCATTACCAACTCAGCATATGTGGATAAAATCCCTGATTCTGGACCCGATGCTCTGTCACGAAATCAAACACTCCACAAAAATGGATTATAAAAAGGAACATGATTAACTATTCAGAATAAATAATAGGAACTTCCAAAGTATGATCATTAAACAACAGTTCATATTTGTGAAGATGATTTCATCAAAATTATATGTAACAGAAAAAAGGTTTAAATAGTATTAAACAAAACTTAAACATTCTGTGGCTTTTTGAGTACATGCCATGTAATGCTTCCATGAAAGATATGTAAGACTTGTAGACTAGCATTAAATGTCAAAGGAGAAAACAAACATAGTCACTAAACATTATTCTGAGATTGTCAATATCTCCTGGTTGCACAAGGACCATGAACTGTTATTGTTGAGATAGTAAACACACTTCTTGGAATGTTCAGCCTAATGACAAAATATATAAGACTTTGAGATTATCTCTAGATGAAACTTTATAAATGTCCGTGACACAAATGCCCCTACTATTCATTGTAAACCAATTTATTGTTAAAAATTGAATCAAAGGGGACCTTTATTAACTCCTATAAATTGACCGATATTGATAAATATGGAACTTCACCTGTATATTATAATTATATAGGCACAAACCAAAAATATTAATTAAATATACAGAGATTACAGACCTTTTCAATAGCTGATCTGAGGCCAACTTTTTACATCGGACGCACAGAGCAGTTTACATACAACAATTGCAAAATTCTTTAATTTGGCATAAAATAGATCAATATTACTCAGTCGAATGTATGCAACAAAAATCATATTTTAAAGTTTTATTCAAACATTATGTTTTGAATCAATTTATTTAAATAATTAAAGTTAACATATTGAAGAGATACTAAAAGACTATACATTTATATGTCAGACTGATCTTACACCAACAATAAACACATAATTGTTCACTTAAGTTTTGCTAATGTCAAGTTAAAATTATAAATAATACATGTAGTATAATCACTTACTTTTTATAATTTTCTTTATGGAGTATACTATGCTGCTTGACAATGGCATTTAGTACACTGATGACATCATTAATATACTAGTACCTCAATGGTCTATCTTCCTGATAGAATAAAGTGATGGCTATATAAAGAGAATTTGAAAAATTACTTTTAAAATCTATTACCTATAAGTTCTGGTTTCTCCGCTGCTCTTGCTAAATGTTTTGCAATTGTGACAAAGCCTTTCCTGGTACCAGTTTTACCTTTCATTACTGGAAGCTGAAGAATAAAAATCTTGAGTAAGCTGTGAGATAAAATAGTTACATCATTTATAATATATCATTATCGTATCTCTTTTTGCATCTATCAGATTGTACAAGAATAAAGTCATATTGTAGGGTGGTAAAAAAATCACAATCTACTACTATAACTTCACCATCATACCACTACATTTTCAATGAAATAAATTAAAGTTAATTTAGATATTAGCAATCAATTTGTAATTTGTTGTAACATCATCATTTTGCTGCACTGTGATGCCTTTCATTTTATGAAATAATAGCAGTTGCAATGTACAAATAGCATGTGTCAAAGTGAAGGACACCATTTGCGGCTTACTCTGATTTCTTCTTTATAATTAATTGCAGTAAACCAGGTACAATGAGGAAGTTTTTTTTCTTTAAATATAATTTTTATGGTAGGGTTGGGTCATGAACTGGTCAACATTCTGTGAGTTTTATCTCACACTATGCGTTGGGTTTTGAAAATAATTCATGGGGCCATAGATTTGATAAAATTCTGTGACTTTTTTCTAACACTGACTGTGCGATATCACATGTATGTGCCTTGTTTGGGCTTTGAAAGCATATTATCCTTCCAAAGAGTGAGCAACATTCCTCTCAAAGGTGTGTAGCTGTATACACAGACAAAACAGATCAATGGGTTGCTGCAGGCACTATCACATGACAGTCAAAGTCACATGTTCAAGTCATGGGTCACCATGATACAGGTAACACAGTCATTTTATGATATTGGCCTGAACAAATGTATTTTTCACTATGTCTATTTTCCAGTTTACATAATTACTGGCAACTATTGTGAAATCTGGTTTTCTTTTAGGAAAATTAATTTGATTGTCATCTGTTGAAAGCTGGTGGATATAAAACGGTCAATTCCATTTGTTTTAGTTTGTTAATAGTTCAAAGCATATAGTATTTGAACTGTCTGTTTGTCCATCTGTCCAAATATAGATATGTTACTTTATGTACCGTGTGACCTCAACTCCTCCTACAGTTTTCATCTAATTCTAAACAAACTTGCTATACATCATCACCATCATCTGAACAAGTGCATATTGTCAGTATGTTTCACCCATATTGTTGTATAAGGATTAAGCCCCTTATTCTGACTTAAAAATATTTCATAAACATATATGTACCTTGTCACCTCAACTCCTCCTACAGTTTTCATAATTCTAATCAAACTTGCTATACATCATCACTATCTTCTGATCAAGTGCATATTGTCAGGATTTTCTAACAAGATTATTATTCAAAGAGCCCCCTTTTTCCGACTTAAAAACAATTTATATACATACGTACCTTGTGGCCTCAATTCATGGATTTGACTGAGATTGGTTATTAATCATGCTATAAAACTTGCGGCATTATTAGAAATTATTTAGGTCAGCTTGATCATGAAATATCTGCATAAAACTCAACTCTTCTCACCATAATGCCAGTATCTGGCAAGTTCTGTTTTATTTAGTGTTTACCTGATTCTAATCAAACTTACTATACATCATTACCATCACCTAAAAAAGTGCATATTGTCAGTAGGGGCACCCGTGTACTAATTGGACACATTTCTGGTTCTTAATTTAAGTTAAAGCAACCTCATGGTTTTCAGTGAATTGACATTGTAATGTTATGGTATGAATCCATATATGGAAATGTTTGTTCATTTGTAAGTATTCAATTTATAATTACTGTAACTATATAAAGTCCTATTGAGTCTCACAGAATATTTAATTTGCATAAATTACATTCATGATCAAATCACCTAATGCCAGGACATATTGTACAAGTATTTTGGGGCCTTACTGGGTCAACTGTGAAATATCAAATATCCATGTTGAGGCCATATTTCAAACTATATTTGTTTCCTGCAGCAAACACAAAGCCTTGAAGGTACCATTCAGCAATATCACATTTTATACCATCTGGAGACGACTTCAATATTTTTAACCAAACAGTCATAAAACAAATACAGAAGGCTTTATAATAACCCATATAAAAACATGTTAACTTTGTATAAGATATGTTACCCTTTCGTTTCCATCGTAAGTGATTTTACCACACTTTACACCAAGAAAAGATGCCAAAGCATGGATCGTGTCACCGGTATCCGCCATCTTAGAATTTAGGGATCAGTTCAGGGCTAGCGAACAATACAGCATCTTTTTTTTTCAATAAACATTTGAGTTGAAGTATAGTGAAATGTTATTTTAACATTTTAATAGTTATTTTACTTAGTAATTACTTGATTTTATGCACTTAACATCTATATATTATTTTGAATTAAATAATTTATGTTTAAATAAAATGATACCTCCCTATGCGGAGCCATGTGACGTATCACGTGACTTCTGATCCCCATATGACAGCTCGTACTTTATTGTTATCATTACCAATAATGGATTTGTTAGTTCGAGAGCTTGTGAGAGATGAAATACGAGATGTCCACAAACTGGAAGCGGAAAGTAAGTACTGTTCCGTTCTTTACTTGCAATATTTTAATGATATACACAAATGCAGGCCAAATTTAAGCAGGTTTACATATATCAGGACAGATCCAGTGACTTAATTACATGTTTATATGTCTGTAGACAGATCTAACAGTTTTTGAATGTGTATGTAAATTAAATATTTTTTTGTTGCAAAATCAGACATGTTGATACATAAATTTTCATGACAGTTATATATTATGCATTCAGAAGTTTCTAATTTTGAATTTATGTATGTATCTTGTTGAAGTATATGATTTAATTGTATTTATAAGATTATCAGATTTATTTACAGGGCAACTGCCATATGCATTCGATTAAAAATAACAATAAACGTCCAGATACAATTAAGCACATGTAATTAAGTCAGTTGTATCACTCATGCCAGATATGTTTATTATTTGAAGTTGCTTTCTACATTAGCAAATGGAAGCTGAACTGGTGTTTATAAAGAGAGAGGGAGATACTCTGGAATTATAGCATTGATTGGGTGTAGGTGCGACCAAAATTATGATTAGCTTTCCTGAATCTCCCAATACACAATAGAGAGACCGTAGTCATATATAATAGTTTCTCTGTCAGGACATTTGGTTGTCATAAAATTTTACTTGCATCTGCTGAGTGATGATTTAATAATCAATAAATGCATCGAGAGTAACATCAGTATACGTCAAGCAGTGTCGGGACCTGACATGATTTAAGCGTTTTCTGGAAATGTCAGTTACTGTAAATATTCACTGGGAATTAATTTATACAAGGTATTATCGAAGACTTGTTTTCACATCTTTTTATAGAATCTATCGTGATAGTATGTATATATTCAGTTGCTATACTCTACATGCTACTGTGTATATCACATAGAAGGAATAATATGACTATTGTATGTCACTGCATATGTTTAATCAGATTTTCTATATACCAGTTGCAATAGCAGTTTTAGGATACTATGGTATGATGCATTGCGAGAGATTTCAGACACTGATTAAACATGGTTTAGAAAGATTAATATGATGATGTTTGTAATGCAAACAACCCTCTGATTGATATACCTATTATAACCAATATAACTAGGAGAGTTTGATTTAAGGCCCTTGTTATCTAGCGATCTTTGTAAAGACACTTGCCATATATCACAATCCTTTCTCAAACAGATCAAGAAATACGGCCCTAGTTTATTTAACTAAACTTAAAATACTTCAGTTTATATATCTATTACAGGACATAAGGTGCTCGGAATTTTATATGTAAACATTAGCAAAAAGTGGCAGCATAAAATATGCTGATCAATGTCTTTTTTTCGGATTACTGAAATAGCTCATTATTTTTGTAGAAAGATAACAAAAAATAAGGACATAGAACACAGGGGCCTGTCATGATATAAACATAATAATGAGTTTCCGTTTAACTTACGAAAATAAATTGCACAGAGACTCGCTAAGATGTCATATAATCTTATCTATTATTGTATTTTGTGTGTATCAATAGAAATGTGATGAGCTATATAGTAATTTCAAGATCATGATATTTCGTGACGAGCCCCTGTGCATAGCAGAACAACCATTTAATACATAGACCGGTAGAACAGTTCAGAAGTGGTTGTTTGTACAGGGTTTTGAAAGTTTCAAACAGTTTTTTGATAATACCGTAATACATCAGTGTTCTGAAGTCGGTAATCTGAAGTTTATTTTATCAGTTTTATAAAGTCATCATTAAAGTTTTAACAAGTCATTTAAAGTTACAAGCCAGCAAAGTGTGTGCTTATGTGCCAGGCTTCTAATGGAGTGTATTTCGTCATCTTTAATAGTCATTTAGCTGATAATCAGACTGGGAGGGTATTTCAATATCGGCATAGATGATAAGACTACCGCTCTTTTGTGTGATGCACTTAAATATGTCCACACTGACAGGCCCAGAAATGGAGACAGGGTTGTTAGGAGAGTTTTCAGTCAAAGACATTAGTTCACGAGTAGCCAAAATCGGTCTAATTTAAAAATGGATAAAATCATATGTATGCAATATTGAAAGAGTTGTGTCACACAATTTGTTACTGTTTTTTCATTAATAATATATTGCATAATAACTTGTAAACAATATACAGTTGACTTTCTGGTTCCACTGGAGTTTATTGACACCACCAAAGATTTACTAAATATAAATATATAAAAGTTTAACTATATTGCTTTCGCATTGAAATACAGGCCAATCAATGGTATCCTCCGTGTCTGAGTGGTCTAAGACGCCGTCTCAACATCACTTGCCACTCACCGTCAATATTGTAGGTTTGAGTCCGTCCTGCGCGCTCCAAAAACTTCAAGTGAAAAAAGTTTGCTAATTACTTTCGGAAAGACGGTAGTTCTACTCAGATTCATTCTGGGATCTTCCTTCACAATAAAACTGGATGTGCCATATATATGAAATGTGTTGAAAATGACATTAAACCCCATTAAAAAATAACAGGCCCAGACAAACTGACTTTTTATGGGGACAATAACACGACCAGGCGTATTCGTCCCACAATTCCCCAGTAAAAGGATTACATCATTTCGTAAAATTTCAATGAAAGTGTAAATTAATCGAGTCGTTTTCTGCCCATAAAAACGTAGACTCCAAATCGATATGTGTATCACAGGGTTCGCTTTCGAACAATGGGGATGTTATAGAATGGCACAAATGGTAATAAACTATGTGATAAATTCCCACTGCACGTTAAATATTTTATAAAGATTGACAGATATAATATTAAATTAGGTTCATTTTTCACGGACCGTCAACTTTTTGTATTCATACGATCTGAAATAAGGTATTTCTAGAATTGCGCCGAGTTTTATGGCGACAAAATTGAATGGACATAATTAATGTTACGTTTAACTATGTGAAAAGTTTGGCAGGAAATTCTTTATTTAGGGAATAAATTATGAAAACTTAAAAAAAAACAGTGGTTTCTTGTGACAGTCCGATAGCTAGGCAATACAGCGGCGAAATTAAGGAGTCCATAATTTCAAATTGGGTAGTGGACTGGGCGTTGATCTTCGTCAAATCTTCGTCAATGTTTCAATACATGGGATAAGATGCAAACCATGAATTAAGAAAGGGTATACAAACACTTTTTGGGGATTTAGGGGCGTATGGATATTCGGGTCCAAGATTCACAGTAAATTTAACTTAAATAAATATCAATGGTCAGAGGGTCACGATTATTATTGTTGTATGTAACCTTATTTTATATCGCCATCGGTTTCCTATATGGGCGATGCCCCCAGAAAGTGTTAGTATTTTTAGGTTTTTGGCGGATAGTGCAGGATACATTTATAGAAACTTATCGTAAGTTTCTTCTGGTTCTTTAGTGTGCTCAATGTATAGCACCGTCACACGGACCCTCGATTGAAAGTTCAATCCGAACGAACTAGAAGTCTCGTTTTTTACAGCCTGATCTTATGGGGCTATAAATGCTTGGAAGTCATCTATATATACTGAAAGGATAATGGAACGGCGAATCTCAGAGCCACATTAACACGCCATTGTGAGCGGTGTTCACAATTTTAGAATATTTATATGAAGATATTCTATCAAAGATTTTGTCAATATTGTCATTTTGTCAATATTGTCATTTTGTCAATATTGTCATTATTATTGACTAAATCATTAATGGACTACCTTTACATACATATTCTATGCAGTCTATATTTATTGTATAAAGCGCAATCTCGTAGTTATAAAAAGACAATGACCGCGTTTTTTTATATAGTTTTATTTCATGTTTTACTGATAATTCATATTATGCCCGCGTCGTTCCGGATGCTTTTATCAGAATGTTATCTAACTTCGATAGTAAAGACAGGGATTAGCTTTGTGAAGAGTGTATTGTCGTTTTGTATGGAGTACGTTATTTATTTCGCCATTGTCATTAAAATTTCCTAGTTTCAAAAGACTGCTTATTTCAAAAAATGATCAGAATTCCTATCTGGGCATTGTTCAGACGATTTGCTAGTTTTATTTCTTAAACATACTAGTGATTTTATAACAGTCATTGCGTATTAGTTTACATATTATATACGTGTGTGCAATTTTATCCTTATATTATTTTTTACAAAAACAAAACGAATGGCATAGGTGTTTAAGAAATTTTTAGAGGTACACATATTTTATTGCGGTGCTATATTATTTAGCTTAAGTACTACGACGTGGTTCTTGTGTGCTTATTATATTTTATAAAAAAGCAACGTTACGCCTATATAACATAATCCCCTCCTTAGGAAATTCAGTTAAGGTAACGTTGGTAAATGGGTTATGAATGTAACATTCCTAATTTGTGTAGATCCTAAAATATGTACATTTGAAGTTCATGCTGATTAAATAACCTGTCAGAATTTTATATTACGGGAATGGTACATTTTCGTGGCAAGTTTTAAATACATAGGTTCACGCGTGCGTGCGTGAGGGTGCAATTCATGCTTTGTGAGAGCTTATTTTGAGGGAGGGGATGTACATCTGGTGCCCCGTGGGTCCCCTAGTGACTATTCTTACAGTAGAAAATAAGCATCCACTGATAATGCTTTGCATGTAAACTTATAATTGCCAGACGCGAGGTGAAACAACATGGGGACTCGTTTATTATATATCGGACGGACTTGCACCGAAACTAGTTATCCACCATTCATACCTCCCGTATTAACTCAATCCACCTTAAGCTGAGATTAAGCTCGTCACATAAGACACGGGCACGTACTTCATTTTAATTATACTGGTTTGAGAAGTACATGGATATCGATTACTTGAAATAGAAACGTTTAGATTAATGTACATGGCGATACCCTATTCTAATTTATAATACTGACATAGTAATATTAGCTTAACGCCATGTTAAGGTGAATCTCGAATTATGGTATCTTGAGATGAATACTGTCATTCAATGTATCAATTTACTGGCAGTCGGAACCAAAATGTCATTATATATCTATAACCCATTCTACTTGATATGGAAACTTTGAATTTTAAACTGAGATATTGAACATACAATACAATATTTCACCTGACGGAGCATTAAGCTAACATAGTTTTGAACAACTCAATACTGATGCCGTGGTCCCCGCCGTGGTCCATCTACCCAACAACTGTTCCGTAAATACGCAGCACGGCTATAAGTGCAATTTTAAGTCTTTAGGTGCCACTGGTTTGTCAAATCAACAACCTCTCGCATATGAGACGGTCACTCTTCCAATTAACTTGTGACAACGGCGGCAGCCTCAAAGCTGTAAACAGGCATATTGCATTTTGTACCACAGAGTCTGAGACCAAGTTAATTATTATTTAACTAAACCTTCAAGACGTACCTGGTCGTATACATTCATATTTAATCAAAATCAAATAAATCAAATTTTGAACTGCCGAATTTTGACTGGAAAAGAAGCAGTTATTGTCCTTGAACAACCGGGGAAATGCTATTTTTTGCTTTGTAAACACTATAGCAAAACTATTCAGTTTTCTATCGATCCATACTGAACTAGGCTATACTGAACTAGGCTATACTGAACTAGGCTATTCTGAACTAGGCTGTACTGAACTAGGCTGTACTGAACTAGGCTATACTGAACTAGGCTGTACTGAACAAGCCTATACTGAACTAGGCTATACTGAACTAGGCTGTACTGAACTAGGCTGTACTGAACTAGGCTATAAGAATGAGAGCTTACAAGAATTCCCAAATCAGACCAGAATAGACACAGTTTCTGATTTTCGCTTTGTGAGTACTGTAACACCTTCAGTTTTCAACCGATACTGACTGAACTTGGTCTGAATGCTTATAAGCAGGAAAGTTCACACTGGTTCTTGAATCTATCCAGTCATCCAGAATGGACATACATGTAGTTATAGACTTTTGTAAACACACTCCGTTTGTTTTTTCATTCAGTCTTGAATGCTCGGTTAGAATGTGGTGAAACGGACAGAAACATCGAGATATGGTTGGTTCTTGCAATACCCTGATGCTCACCTTTCCCGGTCCGAATTGGATTGTACGTACGACTGCTAGTTTTTATTCTTGGTTCCTGTAGATACAAGCTGTTGTAGATATGTTTATGCTTATGTTTAAATATTTATGTGGAAAAAGAACAAGAGTTCCCAACTAGACATTTCTCCATTCAGATGGATATACTTTTTTATTATACAAGTCTATTTTATATATAATGAAAGGCAACATTTGTAATATTTGATTCTTTTGCAAGGTTACCCGGCCGAAGAGGCAGCCAGCTACGACATGCTCGTGTACAGACACTCGGAGGCTCCTGATCTCTTATTAGGTTGCTACAACAAACAGAGCTTAATTGGGGTAAATATAGTGTTGTTTGTTTTTTGTTGTTTTAATAAATGTCTTTTTAACTTTTTAAGTTCTGTTGCAATTCTATTCAGGATTACACAAAACTCCATATATAATAAATGTGATATATTTTGAAATGATACAAAGTGCGCTAATACGGTTTTTTTTATTGTTTACTCAACAATCATGATAATTATGGTCATGTTTTATTGTATTATATATATGCTTTTTAATTTTAAGATCGATTGCAAAATGAGCTCTTGCTTTTGACTGCTGTTGAATCCGTTTCCTGAGTAGAACCGATACTTGGGGTTGTTTTTGAGAATCAATCGGGTCGGGGATCTAACCCGTAACCGCTGGCGCGATAGACCACAACACCACTTTTAAATGAATATCATGATAATTTTGCTGACGGAGATAATTGTATTTTCATTACAGTTTATATGTGCGACAAGGTATCATGGTAAACGTCTGACGCACGAATCCATGAGCATGCATATTCCAAATGGCGGTAAGTTCTTTGTTGTTAATCTACTAGTATCTTGATGATATTGAAATAACTGGCGTTGGATATAATGCCTTTTTTTGCATCACATTTAACTTTCTGTTCAGTAAATGATAGAACATTTATTGAATCACAAACAGAAGGATCCCATCCGAAGATAATGGTTGATACCGTCCTTGTAGTTTATCTAATTTATGAGAAATTCGTTAATATACATGTCGGCGTTTTCCGTGTTATTCGTCGATGTCTTAGCATAACCCGATCTTGACCAATGAGTGACTTTATCGCGGGACGCGATTTAGTATTTGGTTAACAAAATTAAAGAATTGATACTGCAGAGACAAAATCCAATACATGTTATTAAACAGAATATCCGCAATAAATGATGTTTGATATAAATGGGCAGTTTTATTGTTAAGATAATAAATATATCAGCGATATAGGTGAGGCCTCTTTAACCTGTTTTAAACGAACTTCGGAGTTTTAAGTATTTACTCAAAGGCATTTTCCACCTGATTCTAACTGTTCAGGATCCTGATGACTGACCGATATATATCTTCAATATGGCCCGATGATGGGTCGGTAATTATTTTCATCGATAGGCTTCCAACCGATTTGCGGACCCATTAGATGAAGTTTCCAAATATCGGGTCGGTATACGAGATATACCGGGCCGTTGTAGGGCCGATATCGGCATGCCGACTGGTGTGGTGTCCGGCCCTTATATGCCATGTTTCGTACCAAACTCTCTCTCTCTCTCTCTCTCTCTCTCTCTCTCTCTCTCTCTCTAGTGCTTATTACAGTGATTATATATCGTATTTTGTATCATAATTTGTATGTTTCAGAGAGTGTGTGCATACATTCTGTTGTTGTGCGTAAAGATCTCAGAAGACAGGTGAGCTCAATTTCAACTTTCAAACAGTATTTTGCGGCTCTTTCGGTGTCAATCAGCATAAACAATGTTCAGTGAACACTACTTCTGTACATCATGTAAATTCAATTGAATGGCCCGTATTCAATGAAGGCCTTCGAGGTTAACCTACATGCCGCACTGGGAATTATTCAGCTACTGTTACAGTGACGTAGCTGCCTTTAAGCCACAACGCACGGGCTTGTACATTATTTTGACTTTTTTTTTTTCATCGTTATATCTCTAAAAAATGTCATCAGGAAACAGGGAGCAGAAAGCATCCTAAATATATTTTTCTGGCGGGTTTGCACGTCATCTTAGTGTCAGCTGTGCCACTGAATAACTCGGGTGGTGAGACAATGTAACAAGAAAGATAACTCTTACAATATGATGTAGATATAGTGTGTTACAGTTACTCTTCTTTGTTTACTTCTTATTATTACGGGTCGCGTTATTTGTTCATGTAAAGCAATATTCCATTAGATACTCTGAGCTTGTTATGAATAGTTTTTTTTCTCTATCTTAAAACAAGTTAAGTGTGGATTTAGACAAACACAGTTAGTAACGTTTCATGTTTATATTCTGCAGGGTGTCGCGCTGAAATTATTGGAAGAGTTTGTACAGAAAGTTAAGACAGAACAGAAAGATGTGTCAAGAATTCTCCTTATATGCAAATCTCATCTCATACCGTTATATACACGTGCAGGGTTCCAACTGCACGGGAAATCAGAAGTAGTGCATGGTAATGATAATTTTGTTATTTTCTTGTATAAGATGATTATGACTGTTTTTAATCATTAATTTTCTTGACGGGATGGGACGGGATATACCACTATAGTATTTAGAATGACTGTAAAATATTTCATCTGTATCTGGTGACCAAAAACAAACTGTTATATGCATAGCAACACAAGCTATATTGATTGGTTAATTGATTGAATATTTTGCGTCATTTTATGCCATGGAGAGACGATCAGTTAACCTAACCAGTGTTTCCTGGGTTCCTGAAATGTTAACCAACACTTGAACACATCCCATCTCCGCAAGTAACTGATAACTTCCCCATTTGAATCAGCGGTGAGAGACGAATGATAGTGATACACAATGTCGTAGATCAATCATTACGTAGACTTTCCGAGCAGGGATTCGAACCCAAGACTCCTTGATCGATAGTCAGACGCGTTACCGACTGAGCTACTAGAGCCCAGCCTCAAGTAACACCTATTTAGTTTGGACACGCCTATCCAAACTATTTCAAGTGCCATAAACACTACAAACTGTTTATTGAACATGCTTGAGAATAATTAAAGTATAGTGATGGTATATAAACAAATGCAACTTCTTTATGTAGCGCCTGCAATGACAAGAGTATAGTTTTAAAGTATTTTGGTAAAAATATCATATTTGCGTACTTTATTTTGAAATGTTCAAAACAAGTAATATAAAACAAGATTTTGAACTTTTCATTTCTTCGTTTATTAACATATATGCATTTGATTTTTAACCACAGTTTTCCAAATTTTGATAATGGTTTGATACACCCAGAACGTAGGTCGGCGGCCCATTGTGTGAGTCAGAGGTTGGTCACTCACGCCAGAGGTTGTGCGCTCGATCCCATGCTCGATCTGATTGACTCTTAAACATCACCTATTACTAATTCTACTCAGAAATAGGAATGATTCACTCTGACATGAATTTAGAATCGGTGAAATATATATATATATATATATATATATATGTATGTATGTATCAACGTATATCCCGCTATCACCATTATACATTGATAAACATTGTATTGAAGTTTATTGACTGATGACCTTTGTATTTTGTTGTCATGTTTGGTTCTTCTGTTCCAGGTAAAGACCCATGGTACGAGTTACACATTAACATGACGGGAAGTTGAGTCACAACTCTGCGGTTTTATATGGAGGGCTGTGGCAATAAAATCACATTTTATTTGAAAATACAATGTATATATCTTTTAATATACATGCAAGACGTGGAATATAAACTTTTGTTAATACTTAAAGAGTCAGTTATTTTTTTATTATACAATTTCACTGGCGGATCCAGAGGGGGTGGGGACAGGGGGTCTGAACTTGACCCTAGAAGTCCAGATATTCTGATAAATGACAACGCATTTTAGCAAAACAAGTCTATAAGTGGCCGTCTTGGACCACGCATGAAACCTTTTGGAGTAATTCAACTAAAGTATACTGCAACAGTTCAGTATTGACTGAAGGTATAGATACATGTATGACTACTAATAACAACGATGGTGAAAAGTCGAAACAACGAAACAACAATGGTCGTAGTTTCGACTTTTCACCAGCGTAGTTTCGTTGTTTCGATTTTTCACCATCGTTGTTTCGACTTTTCACCATCGTTGTTTTGCGTTTTCATCATCGTAGTTTTGTGTTTTCACCCGTTGTTTCGCGCTTTACCATCGTAGTTGCGCATTTTCACCATCGTTGTTTCGTTATTTCGACTTTTCACCATCGTAGTTTCGTTGTTTCGACTTTACTTAATTTAATAAATATGCCGCGATGACCCCAATGGGACACCGTAGTATGTTGACAAAGTCGCCGTTACATTCATGACATTGCCTTTGGGGTTAAATGCGCATAATTTGCTTTTTAAATATCAAAATGGCAAAAATAACGCATAAGTTGTATCTAATATAGCTGGAGAATATAATGTAAATATAAGGATTAAAAGCCGAATTTTGAATTTTACTTCGGGGTGATGAAATACATTATGCTAGTTTATTGTTGCCGAGAAGCTTCATGCTTCAGGCTTCACGAACATTAAACTGACCTTATGTTTTTTATCACCCGATGAAAACTCAAAAATCGGCTTTTACACTTAAGTAAAAACGCATAACGCACGTGCATTATTTGACATATTCATATCGTATGATAGAACAGTAGATAAGTCAAAGACTAAGATAAACTTGTAAATAAGAATATACAATATACATTTAAATGCGTCAAGTATGTTTCCTGTTTAGAACACGTTCCAGTAACAAGGAATTATTCGAGTATGAAGGCCCAGATTGTTGGCACCGTTATGTTGGTTGTATTGTTTGTTTTTACGGATCGAAAACTTCATTAACCGGGTCTTATGCCAAAGGCATAGCCCTGCTTATGTCGTCGAGATCAAATTTTACAGTGTTGATCATTGCCATAATGATCAAATGCGACGTGAACTACTTTTTGTTCCTCGAATTTCATTTTGTTCATGTATTTGATATAAGCAATCAGAAACAAATCAAACAATAAAAATGTATTGTGGACATTGTATAATGTCATTTTTAAGAAATGCTGCATAAAATAAACCACCCCCTACCATATTATCAATCAAATGATGAAGACGTATGTATATTCATTAAAACCGACTATCAGTACTTTGAAGTACTTTGCTTTTTAATAGTGTTTAATACTATTTTCAGTACGATAAATGTTATATACTGAAAGGAAAAAGAAAGTAAACATTTTATTTTTTAAAATTATTTCATTATTGGCTAAGTTTATTCATGTGATGGAAAATGAACTGATTGTTTCTTATTGTTTTGCTTTGAAATGAATTAAATGTTTGTTTTTTTATTAAAAAAATATGATGAAATTTAAATATACAGAATTTATATGCAATACATTTATTATTCCTTGACCTGTCGACGTTTATAGGTATGCATACTTTCTTTTTCCTTTCACTGTACATGTCATCCAGTTTTATTTGTAAATTAGTGGGGGGATGAACCTGGGTAGAACCTTCGTCGTTCCAAAGTTGGTAGACCTAACTGGCGACTTTTCTCAACAAAGCCTTCATATTTATAATTAATAACCAAATTACAATATAATCTTTTTCAATGGGGCGCACGAAGGCATTTTTAGATTTACGTTCACATAGCATGCTAGATATATCGGGATAATTATTTGTGAAACTCTAGACATAAATCTACAGATCAGAAAACGGCGAGCGAGTTCAATTAAAATGCAAACCAAGGTTACAAGACTACAGAATCAATCATATCAATAGAAATGATTTATACCTGGATCTACACGTAACATGCATTGAATGTAAGGACAATTTACATACCTTATATGAGTGGGACCCAGTTAATGATACATAACTACGCACATTCAATACAACGGAAAAACAAGGAAACCCAAATTTGAACTACGTGTAGATCCTGGTATAATAAGCTATGATTGAAACCAAAACTAAGAAATACTCATGTTGTGATTTGATAACCTCCTTTCTATGTATATTTGGTTGGTAAAGAAAGGCGGTGATTGTGGTTACTTCATCAGTTACATTTATATTAGATATTTGACCAACATAATGGGGTTCATATTTTATACAACTTGTCAGGATCTCGACCAGGACTTGAATCTGGAGTTGTTTACATACAGAAAAAACGTTAGCTTACACTATACAGATGTGCAATAACACCACCACTAAATGCACATTATTTTAAAATTAATTATAAAATGTGGTAAATAAAAGCCGAAATTATCGAATGAATATTATAATATACTAATTAACCTTATTGTCATTTTTTAGGTTCTTAACTGTACCAACCAATATATTTACTAATGAACATTTTAAAGACGCGTAGGATATCAGGTAATTTGAAATATTTACTACATGTGACTCCCAAATGGTTATATTGGCCTTCCTGTATAATTGCCAAGAAACCACGTTCGGTTAATATTACTATATATATTTTTAGTTTCATTGAAGACAATAACTGCTGATTTAGCATAGTATTCATATCGCCATAAGCATACATATTTGTAGCAAATACTTAACATGTTTTGAAAGACTGATTAGAGAGATTTTAGAGAACCATATTACTGGCTAGTGTTGGACAGCACATGTTATTTCTGCCGATTCTAAAACCAACACCAATGTCACATAGTGCTTGCATAAGATGGTTTATGTAAATGAGATATAAACACGGCGACAACACTCCTCCTTGTCTTGTACCCTGCGTTACAGAGAACCAATCTGATGTAAATACACGGCTATGCATGACTTTGTGCATTTCGCATGACTTTGTGCATTTCAACCAAGATTGACCATAGTTTGTGTGGGATACTTAGCTTAAGAAGTATATAGAGCAAATTGCCGTGCCACATTCTGTCAAATGCTTGCTTGGAATCAAGGAAGCAGATGTATAGTTCATATTCCCTTTTCTTTACAGTAAAAACTACGCTCCCGTAACATAAATGAGGACATTGTGCACCCCATTTGCTCTTGGAAACCATCTTGCAAACCGTATATTGGTTTTATTATGCTGTTTTGTAAACGTTTTGATAGAATGCGCTCGAATATTTTTTAAATTGAAGATGGCAATGTTATAGTACGCATATTATTAGCATCATCCTTCCTCTAACGACCTCCTTTATGTGAAGTTATTATCAGACCTTGTTGAGACATATATATTGTAAAACATTGAATTAAATAATTCTAGTGATTTTGTTGTTAACACCACACCATTGTAAATACCATCCATTCCGCACATTTTTCTTAATTTCAAACATTTGATGCCATCTTTTACGTCATCCAAACTTATATCATTAGATAGTTTAAATATATCAATAATAGGAAGCATTTTAGCATCTGACACAACTGATGTTACGTGATTATAAAAAATATTTGTATATTAAAGTTTATCAACATCAGAATAAATATTTTCTAAAATATATTCCCATTGAATTATGACCATCCAATGTGGCTAGGTATTGATTCTCAAGTATTAGTTTACCAAACTCAGCATTGTAGGTTTTCACTTTTTCGACCGAGTGTTCATTTGTAATCTTCATAACTGGCTCGTGCATATATTGTCTGCTAACATATTTATCGTGAATTATGGCTTCTTCTACATTCCTATTTGACAGAATTTCAGCAGCTTTAATATCATTTACGAAAGTACTTGCTATATTTTCTGCTGCAGGATGATCTATTACAAAAGCATTGTAATCTTTGTTTCTTTCAGAGCATATATGACTTGGCTGGCCGAGCTAATCAGAAATATCGTACTAAATGATAGCATTTCCACACTTTTTAGCTATCAGTAGCATTTTGTTTTCCAACTTGGAAAGTCTTTTATAGACCTGCTTCGAAAATTTCTTAATTCAACGTCTTGTGTTTTAACGTCTGAATCAGAATTGTCACCAGTATTATCATACATTCAAATGGAAAGATCTTAAACATGTCCTTAAGAAGTAACAGGCTCTCAGTTGACATTTCCATACAGTCAGATAAATTACATATATGTATCCCTGTTGCACATAACTAGAAATGTGTCTGTCAACAGCAAACACGAATGACCCCGCTCATGAAACGAAATAATTTATTTCGTGCAAACGGCAGCACATTAACACAGGAATGTTTTAACCTCCACGGTTGATGCTATCAAGAACTGAGTTCTTAAATTCATTGATGTTATTTAAACTATAACGACTTGTTTGGGAGAAATATATTTTGCTTCTTTGCGTATCCCAAGATCATCCTGCAGTACTATGATTCAATGATAGGCAGATATTTAAACAATTTCCAAAGATTGAATGACATCAGACTACTACATATTTTTTATATTATATACAGTATTTCTGTTGTGACCAACAATATTCGACTGACTTGTTTTACATCGATTGTTAAAAAAGTAAGTCTCACTGGGACCGACAAACACAGTTCATTTGATTCGCAAAGACATTGAAAAGATCGATCTTTGTAGAAAATGCGGTATTTGCATTAAGTGTCATTAAGTTTTGAATTTAAAGTTATATTCTATCTTTTTATCAACAAGTATTTATTCATATACTAAGTCTTTGATATTGGACTATAATTTGTTTTAATTATCACTCCCTGACTTTGTGAATAATATAAGGTGTATTGTGTATTCATCACATTTGCACAAGACGTAGTGTGTGAATCTAAGTTAGTTAATTTATTAAATTAAAAATTTAATCTATACTTTTGTTGTTGAGTTTTTGTTTGTATTTTTAATGTGAACATATTTTATTAAAATACATCTGTGTAAATACGACTTTATATATGGTGGACAATGTTCTGCAACTTTAAAAAGAAATAAAATAACAATCGTGCGAGTTGTTTCCCTTTATATGCAAACGATCCTCTATATACATTTCCGCAGCATGTGTCAATGCAATAACACACCAATTAAATTGTGGTGTGGGGAAATGGAGGGCTGTATGAAAGGGGATAGTGGAGCCTCTATGGTACCCGTGTGGTTCCAGGTATGAATAATAGTTTACAACATCCACAGAGGGATGGGAACCTCCTAAATTGGTGCTATGACCATTTTATTATGTTTAGTCATGTTTATTATTGTAGTTCCATTATCAACCAGTGTGACGCCATATGAGTGACAGCAAAATAGAAACACTTCAACTCATGCAGGTCATAAAGCGAGGTAATTGAGAATTGGATTGAATTTGTTGAAACTTTTTTGTTCCACGTTTTTGTATTTATATTTATTAATAAGTTTGATTAAATTTAATTACCACATTTCTCTATATAACACTACAAAACGTTCGTATTTAGTTGTAGGCATAATTTGTACCTGAAAAAAGAAAAGAAATCCAAAATCTGACAATTATCATTCTTTTCAGTTTCTACAGTACAAAGACACTTTATCAACATGTCATACTAGTATTCTTTCTACTGGTTCCACCCAGAGAGACTTCGAACGTGATTTGTCTAAGTTGTAAGAACTTGTTACCTAGACGTTGCAATGTAACTGAATTTAAACAAATGCCATAGTGGTATATCCCGTAACAGAAATCAATGATTAATCTGATAATGATAGACTAATTATACAAGAAATTAACAAAATTATCATAACCATGCTCTATTGCTGATTGCCCGTGTATTTGAAATCCTGCACGTGTAGATGAGAATTTGATATGAGGAGAATTCCTGACAGATATTTCTGTTCTGTTTTAACTTTCTGTATAAACACTTCTAATAATTTCAGTGTATATATATATACACGTGCAGGATTCCAACTACACGGGGACTCAGAAATTGTTCATACTTATGATAATTTTGTTATTTTCTTGTATAATTAGTCTATTAATATCAGATCATGATCGCCATAAATCATTAATTCCCATTACAGGTTTATATCGGGATATATCGCTATGACATTTGTTTGAATGTTTTCTTACGTAACATGGATTATGAAATAAGTTCTTACAACTTAGACAAATAACGCTCGAAATCTTCCTGGGTATAACCAGTACAAAGCATATACGGATAAAATGTCTTGCTCAAAGACCATATTGAAGAGACTGATAATTGTCGGATTTCCGATTTCTTTTCTTTTACAAGCGCTTTTATCTATGCTGATTGTCAATATCCCACCCATTACTGTACATAGTAATGGAACTGGGTGACCTGGTTGTCAGGTCTTACCTTTATTGTTATTTCTTTCCATTGGTGTGTTACTGCACTGGCACATGCTGCGGGGCGGTGACTTACATGTTTGGATATAAAGGGAAACAACTCGTATGAGGTTTTTTTCCTCTCTTTTTAGAGTTCCGCAACATTGTCCACCATATATGAAGTCTCACTTTTAAATAAATATGTTCGATTATGAAAAAAGATCACACACAAAAAACATCAACAAAAAACATTGATCGCATTTTTAGTTTAATTAACTTAGATTCACACACTGCGTCTTGTACGAATGTGATGAATACAAAGTATATTATTCACCAAGTCAGGGAATGATACTTAAACAAATTATAGTCCAATATCAACGATTCAGGTAATGAATAAATACTTATTGATAAAAAGATAGAATATAACTTGATTTAAATGCAAAAAAATAATGATACTTGATGCAAATACCGCATTTTCTACAAAATGTGACAAAGACCGATTTTTTAAAATGTCTTTGCTAATTGTCCATGTCGGTCCAAGTAATGGTTATTTTCAAATAAGTCTAATCTTGTTGATCATAAACAGAATTATTGACTATAATATAATTTTTATGCAGTAAGCTGATGCCATTCAGTCTTTGGCATTTTTAACAAAAGTAGCTAAATAATTGCGTATTGGGTTAATAACTTTTAAAACAATTTAAAAACGATAAGATACATCTTTTATATTGAAAGTGTCCGGTAAAAATTAAATGCATACATTATAATGTATGCTATGGACATTTGTGTATTTTTCTTAAATAGGCGGTAGGGCTATTTTTTTTTACACATTACATGTGATAATATATGAAACAGAACCCAGTTAGCTCAGTCGGTAGCTATCAATCAAAGAGTTCAGATCTCGACCGGCTACAGTCTACGTGATGATTGTGTCTCAATGCCATTCGTCTCTCACCGCTGAATCAAGTGAGAACATTATCAGTTACGTGTGGTGATAAATGTGCTTGAGTACTGATTAACCTTCTAGGAGCCCAGGAAAGAGTGGTTAGGTTAACTGGTCGTCTGTTAGACCCCGATGGCATAAACATTACACTAAATATTCAAACATATGGTATCCAGTTTAATTAGTGGATGCAAACCTCGTATTGATTATTGATACACGTGGATCAGAGAGGAACAATCGTCCTCCTGCAAATAGCTGGACATTTTACACATTAAAGGGTTTGGACCAAGAAAGCCGCTCGAACCCACGACCTCAGCATCGACAGCGGTCACCATCGGGGCATCTAAATTGATATCACTACAGTTTTTTAGGAAAATGCAATGATACCCTCAGTTACTTTAAAAAGCAGTCCTCGGTTGCTCTTAAGTAAATCCGTCTAGTCAAATACAGTTAAAGTCAATTTTGCAGTCAGGATCAGTGCGATATCAAATTCTTCTATATGCTATACCAGCCGGCACTCATCTGCAGCCAAATCACATTCCCCATAAACCAAAACCACTTTAATCCAACCGTATTAAATTATATATTTATATTCTTAAGATATGTTTGATATGATCTTTATTTGAATAAATTACCTATTAAATTTAAGTTCTTGTCGTCATCTTTATGCACATTTTTGTTCTTTTTCCATAAACCTTGTGTTGATACATTGGTTTTGACAGTACGATTGAAATGTTTTAAAAATGCTGTAAGTTGATATCATTTAGATAAAATCGAATGATTAAAATAAATTTTACTTTATTAGTAAAAAATAATCTCCATTGTGCAAACTAAGATGCCATTTATAAGAGTTGCAAACCCCCACCCCAACAAACAAATATATAATCAAACTCAATGAAAAGTGCAGACGGACACGGTTAGCTCAGCCGGTAAATGTAACTGCTCCTTGAAAAAAAGCTAGTCATAGACTCGTCAACATCAAAGAAAGAAACAAAATAAAAAACACAGCCGGACCATACATACAGCCGGGACATAAGTATAAGCTACTTCCGAATGTCATCTTTTATAGCCGATCTCTGCAACCAAAGGGAGGTCATGCACATTGCATCATTTTTTTTCAAGTTCATTAGATCGTATGGTTAAATTATCAACCTATGTGTAATGGGTGCCAAATGAGTGATGACAAACATATGGCAACAGTTGTGTGAACGTCGCAAGAGGAGACACATTAATTAGTTCTTGATAGAATTTTGTTGAAACTTTACAGTTCTGCAGGTATTAAGGTTCATCGGCGGCGTGTTATAGATTCATTTTGTATATATTCATTATCCATGCACCCCTCCCCCACAATCTGTATTTTAATATGCTAATTTTTTCTACAGGGAGAGTGATTCTGGACTATTTTTCCCCGTTGGTGTCATATAACCTTGAACCCCAATTCATTCATTGTCCACGTATATGCTCTGTTTTAAGTTTACATATATGCTATTGATTGGCACTATGTTCTCCAGCTACAGCTGTGTCAGAGTGGAACATACATATATACGGAACAGCTGTGGTTGTTATTCTCCGGGGTCCTACATGAAGGTTTTATGTGTTCTATATTACAGCAGTAGTTATCTGCATGAACTTATATACATTGTGTGTAAAATACATGCGTCATTCGTGCCCCAGAAATATGATGTAAACAGTAACCAATCTGTTACATAGTGAATGCTGGAAAAGTCACTAGGTTGTTGTTGTTATTTTGTTTTATTTTCTCACGCTGTTTTGATATTTGAAAAGTTTGTTTACAAAAACAAAAAGTCAATGATAAAACGCGTGTTAATGCACGCATGCACTCGAATGGCATTTTCTTCAAACAACAACACCAAACATGTGTTTAAATGCACGTAATGCGGCATGCACATGCACACGCATACATATATTCGACGTCTGATAATAACGTAAGTTGAATAAAAATTATCTGATAATAATGTACTTAATAATGAAATAAATATGACTATGTTAATATAAGCATAACAAGTATAGTGACATAAATCAGATGTGATATATTGGTATAAGTTTTATATTATCATTACTAACTGCGCACCAAGGTAGCTGCGTTCAGTCTCATACCTTTGAAACAAAGTTTACTGAAGGTGAATACGTGCAATAACGTGGTTTTTGCGGTGAAAATTAAATGCATGTATACCGACAATACTGCATATGCATTTTCACTCCATGTCAGCGTGCTAACATGATATAATGAAGCAGCATCTCACCGCCCTCTAGTATATAAACATGTATATGTTTATTGTCTTTAACAAGGCAGGTTGCAAAATTTGCAGATCGGATTAATATCATTTGACGACATATATTTGATTTATTCCGATAGTCTGTAGTCTAAAGTCTATAGTGTATAGTCTAGTACGTTGTAGTTTTAAATGTTTATTTTATAACATCATAATGTATTTGACATCGATCGTGTAACATTATGGTGTTGATGATATGACATAATATAAGTTGTGAAGTGATGTGATGCATGTGTTGGCATGAAAATATGATATAATAGGATATGATATGATGTGATATGGTGGTTGTATGCGATATGATGTGATATGGGGTGGTTTGGTTAACCAAATGCTATAGCAGTTTTTTGTAATGCCTTTTAACCGACAGCATCTTATTGCGCATTTATTGTAATTTGCCAAAAGCATTAACATTTAATCAAGCGTAATTATTTAAAGCGTATTACTGTTAGATATACCGGTTGTACAATCAAGCGTATTACTGTTAGATATACCGGTGGTACAATTAAGCGTATTACTGTTCGATAAACCGGTAGTACAATTAAGCGTTTTACTGTTAGAAATACCGGTAGTACAATCAAGCGTATTACTGTTAGATATACCGGTAGTACAATTAAGCGTATTACTGTTAGATATACCGGTAGTACAAGATATACCGGTAGTACAATCAAGCGTATTACTGTTAGATATACCGGTAGTACAATTAAGCGTATTACTGTTAGATATACCGGTAGTACAATCAAGCGTATTACTGTTAGATATACCGGTAGTATAATTAAGCAAACTCACATGCTTACAACACATATAAAACCGATAATCAATGAATTGACTTTTCTGCCCTGTATTCAAAAGTCACGCGTTAAACGTCTGAAAAATCCAATCGAAACCCTCTTGGGCGATTTAGATGGATTTTATTGCTTTACACTAGACGTTTTACAAAAGCGAGACAATAATCGTCTTTAACGCCATTTGCAACATCTGACAAGTTGTATATGGCAAATCCAGTTTTATTGGCAAAACACAGAATGAATCTGAGTAACTTTTAAACTTTCACACGTATTTTTTTGGACTAAGCTTGGCTCGAGCTCACAGTGACAGCGGCGAGAGAGATAGGTGATCTCGAGATCGGCCTACAGACCACTCGGTCTCTGACCTCCCTAATATAAATGGGAAGATGAATGGGGATTAAATGGGGTCAAACGCCGTTTTAAACACATGTCATGGTAAAGTTTTATTAGAGTATAAATGTCCCACCGTCCTTGTCCTTCTGCAAAGAAATGGCAAACTTTATCCCATAGATTTTCAGACCGATCTGAGCTCGAAACCAAGACCCCAGCGGAAGGTGAAAAGTAACTGGTCAGCAGACGACTTCGTCCTAGACTGTTAGACCACGGGTTTTCGTCTGATTCAATGCATCAGATATATTCAGAGCCGCATGCTGAATACACAATTATCTGCGTAACATTCTGTCAAGTGTCACGGTTGTCAGAGCTGCTATACCGATGTGTTGCCCTCGTCCTAACTGGTCAATGGATACACGATCTGGATGACCTTTCTGTAGAACGTTTTTTGCTTCTTCTTGCAGAGATGTGTCAATGTGTTTATACTTTTTTTAGAATACAATTGTCAAGAGAAGGAAGCTATACTGGACTGTGTTCACGTTTGATAACGTTAGCCAACATATTTTCCTGGACACTGGCTCAACCTCATATTAGCACGCAGACGCAATGCTTATAGGGAACAAGACATTAAACGTGTTTACTGTTTATCGGTGCTAAAAGCAGCCCTGCCTTTACCATTGAGGGAATAATATTCAAAGTGAGCATGAAGTAAGTGGCCTAAATGCTTCAAACTTTCTGAGTAACAAAAATCAGACTCATATCTCGAGCATTTGCTGCGTTAGCAAATACTCCAAAGTTGACAATCTGAGTCTGAAATTAATAGTGTAACACATGCGTTTTCTTAACATTTCCAGTCAACCCATGGCAACACTTACGTGACAGCAATAAAATAACCACTATGGTTCGTGTTGAATTTGATATCGTAACGATTTGTTTAAATTCTGGTGTTGCTTTTTTCCACTGAAAGGTTTACAGATAATAAGCAAAGTTCATTCTGTATATTTATAATGCTCTGCTTGGGTATTTTCAATTTATAATTTTTAATCAATGTACCTGAAGAGTTGATGCCCAAATACATCCATCCATACATCAATTTACCCACATATCCATCACTTCGTCTAACATTTCTGTTAAATTAATTATAATTGTAGTTGATTCTGCAATCTATGTTTGCAATTTTGCCGGAGCTTCCGACAGAGTTTAATTGTAAAAATATGAGTTTAGGGTTAAGTGATGGTGTAAGATATATTTGTCGATGATTTGGTAAACAAAACAAATGTGATATATATGCATAGATATTGGTTCTTGGAGGTCTAAACATCTAAACAACAAGCTTTCTATCGAGTTCTCTGAACACTACTATGACTATTTTCGAAAAAATATCGAAAAAAACATTAATGTTGAAAAATGGACAGTTTGAGACTCAAAATTATTCAATATATTGATAAAATTGCAACAAAAATAATGGCTTATTGACTGATACATATCTTAAAAATTTTAAGATATTAGGTTCGCAAACATAAAAAGCTGTAAACTTCAAAGCCAATATCTTTAACAATCATATGTAGGCATATTATAAATTAGACATAACTTTATATAAATAATGCAGAAAAATAAATATCGAAACTATTATTTCAAAAAGTGTGAAAATGTACTGGCAGAACGTTTTAGGGAATTATACTTAATACCCACCCACATCTGCAGTCCAAAAGTAGACAACTAGAAAACAAACCAAAATTACACAAAATCGCATTTAAGAATAAGAGCTCTTGTCATGGATAATACAGTGTTAATGAGTAATAACATAAGCTGACAGAAATTGTTTGTCTTATTTTGAATGGCTATGAAGTTTACATAGTACTTTGAAGAAAAAGTCCTACTTCTTTATATGTCATGTTATGGATATGTGTTTTTCTTTTTTAAAAAAAATTGCTTATGGTTATGTCTAAGTATCTAGCTGTCTTTTTTATTGTGTTTGTGGTGAGGAACTGACATGGAAATTGATGTTTAGTACTTCGCGCATGTCAGTATAACATTAATCTAAATTCGCTTATACCACTGGGTGGGTGTTTCTGATTGTTTTGTTTTCATCTTTAAGGGTATATTGCCTAGAAAGAGTCTCGTGATTCTCAGGGTGTAGCTGAAATGCTGAGGACATGCTGCCATTCCAGATAATATCAGAACAGTAGAAGACCCGCTCTCTACAAACAAAAATATAATCTTTTGCACACTATCAGACTAACCATTAACAGGACATGTTGAAAGCAATCAATGTCAAATTTGATCTACCCATGTTCCCGTATCAGAAGTAAATTATTTGAAGATATATTTCACCTATCAGCTTCTAGTCTTGGGATGCTCCTATTTCTCGGTAAGACAAACATATATACTTGTGAGGGGTTATAATAAAATCTGAATGAAGCTGTTTTGTGTGGATCATACAACAATGTAATACAACAATAGACATAAAATATAGATATGGTTTATCGAGTAATAAAGGCCTTCGGTCCACAATACAGCTATGGTAACGTAAATATTACAATGAGAGTGACATTATACAATTTCAAATATTATATATAAAAATGTATTAAGAGATTTTTCTATGACTTCTCTATTTACATATTAATACATTATTTCACCAGAGGTATATTTCTAAGATTTTAATTTAAATACAATTTGTTCTCTATATAATTTCAGTTTAATTAATACTATGTTAACATACTGTTTTTGTATATTGTCAGTCCAATATACATTTACATAACTTTGCAGTTAAAACATTACACAAAGAATGCAGGAAAGTTATGCAATATTGGTTTCCATAATTACTTTTCTTCGTTTATATAAAATATGACTCTCTGTATAAACTGGTGATCCGACCAAATTGTATATACATAGGGCAATACAACATATTTAAACAAATCTATGGTGGTATATTTGTTAAACATACGTTTCTAAAATCTGTGACTGAGCTATGAATCAGTGACACCTTCTATTCTATTTTCGCAAGATTTCCTGCGAGCATTCATGGACATAGAGACGCGGTTATGTCAGTATATGATCAGACGAGGTGTTTTTTAAAGTCATCCCTGAACTTTGATATAATGGTATGTGTTTGTTTGGTGAAGACATAACTATAATGCTATGCTGTTACTGGGCTTTTCATTTTGAACTACTTTTTAAGAACGCGTGCACTTGTCACTGTGCCAGCCTTTACCATTATCAGTGAGAAAATATTAAGTCCAATGTATTTGTCATATGACGGTCCTTATTAGTGAATGTAATAGAAGCTCACGTTTTATACAAGTTATGTTTTCCTCGCAGTGTTGATGGAAGATAATTATGTGCTCATAGCCTCGTTCTGGTGAATATATATGTATATCCGTGGGGCAATATTAGGGGTTGTTGATATGAGTATGCACTGCATATTTAATTTAGAAAAAGGTAAAGGAAGATATTGATGGGAAGAAATATACTCGGAAAGTAGTCGAATATGCTGATTTTCTTGTCTGCTCTAAAATGCATGGCTCGAACTGACTGTCAAACGAATAAAAGAAAAGTTAAACAGGTACAAAACACATTATGTAGATATATAACCTTTGTATTTGCTTTTTCTCTATCAACATTTACACAGTATGACGTTTCCCTAAGTTATATTTTTGTAAACTATGCATTTTCATATTGATTTCAATAATTTCCCATTAATTTATCATGTACACGTACACAGTAGTTCACTTTACGTTTTAGATTGTTCCAATGATACTTAAAATCAGCTAGATAGGTGTATTTTGGTCGACAGTGACGTCATAATCACCATTGTAATATGTCTTGTTTGTACTGATAGGTGTATTTTGGTCGACAGTGACGTCATAATCACCATTGTAATATGTTTTGTTTGTACTGATAGGTGTATTTTGGTAGACAGTGACGTCATAATCACTATTGATACCATCGAATACAATATCGTGACATGCTTATTAAGTTGACGATTGTGTCTTTATCTTCAGTTGTATAAAATACCAGAACGACGACTATACCAATGATCAGCATCATAAATAGTTTGTCGTTGGCATATTCACGCTGATCAAGAATGACGGCTGTGGATTGCGAAGAAAAATCTCCCCAGACTTTGACTCAGTGTTGTTTTTATTTCTGTCTGTTCATAATTATGGAGTTAACCTGCATTTTTTTCGACAAAAGCTGGTGCATGTTTTATTGCCAATTACGAACAGATCAGTTAAAAATGTAATTTTCTTATCTGGATTGCATTCTGCTCTTTACAAGATACTAGCTATAAATGACCCTTTACTGTTGATGGTGGTGCAGGCCTACACATAGTGTCAAGTTTGTACTAGTAGCTCTAGTGTGTATACAGATGTACCCTAGACGGCCCTGGCTTCATAATTATCATCCTGAAATACCACATAATATTATGATGAATATTCCCATGTCAACTTATATAGTACTCTTTGTGTTGTTTATTTTTAATGGATTCTTAACATTCAAAATTAAATTTTCTTTATCAAAACCATCAATTAAAAAAACAGTTCAAATCTGTTTTAAGACAAGCTTGCTTTTATCAGTGATTTCATTAAATGATATAAACAAAAAAGCAATATTGATATTGGAAAATGTAAGAACATGCCCTAGATCTGCCCTTTAGTAAAAAGTGTTTGTTGTTGTATGGTGTTTAGTGTCGCTTTCATTTGTTTCTCTGTTATATCGCGACGGTGTCTACTTGATTCAGTATTCGAAGCGTTGCCACATTGGAATATCATGCCGCTGCCACATTATACTGATACCTTATCCTCTGAATGCTGGGCGTCAAGTGAGGAAGCTTCTAGAACCATTTTTCAAGTTTATGGTATGACTCATTCGGGGATAGAACCCATGTTCCTCCGCATACTAGGCGGACACTCTATCCCTACACAAACGCCGTGTGTATTACACATTTTCTTATAAATCTGTGCTGTTCTTACTAAGCCTCCAGTTTTACCATTGATTGTTCCTAACATGTAAACCATGAAGTCATTTCTTTTGTATGTTAATACATGTATTGTCTTTGTTAATAATTATTAAATGTATTATTTTAGAGAGCTGCATCTCCTGTTAGACATTATGCTGTGTTTTTTTAAAAAAGACTACAAACTAATCCGTTTACTTAATATATTTCCCCCATTTATAGCTTCAAAATAGTTAGTGATATAAATATATATATAGTTGGTGATATATATATATCAACAATTATTGTGTATATGCTATCTAAGTAAACAAACTATGTACACATGCATATGACAAAAGGAGCATTTAAAGTTTAGGGTCAGCTACTACGATTGACACGAGGCTGGTGGTTGACTGAAAACAGGACAGGAACGTTAGTGGCTTACATTATAACTTTACACTCAAAACTTTGTGGTGGTGTGAAAATGTCAGGCCGGTAAATAATCATAATAAAAATAAAAAAAAAATTTCATAATTTTTTTGTTTTTGTTGCTTTGACTTTTATAAGAGACACATACACATGTAGGTTAAGTAAAAGACGTGGTATTTAGATTTCTTCGTGCTGAATGTTAAGGGTACGGTGGTTGTCACCAACGTAATAGGTAAAAATGGCTAAAATGAAAAACAATTTCATTTTAAGTATGTTTTTGTTTATGAAATTAAAAACTCATGAGAGTAAGGTCAAACTGTATACCGCGGGGTGAAAGCAAAAAATGCCAAAGTGCATATAAATAAAGAAGTACTTTTTCGCTTTCACCCATCGATATGTGCGTCCATGAAAAACTATATGTTGTCGTCTGACCTTTAATGATCATATACGTGTTTACATTTTGCAGCATAGGCTAAACCGACATCTGAATAACATAAAAACATCATTTACATCTATATATGTATAAATGTATTTTTAAAATTGCCTTCAGCAGTTTTAAATGCTTCTGTTTTATGTTTTAATAGCCTTAATCATTCGTCTTTTAACATGTGCGTTGATCATGTATGCATTGATGTGTAATACATGGTTGCCAGGGGCAATAAATTGGATGATGTATAAAGTATTATAGGTTGCATCTATTAAAGCGTGTGCCTTTATTGCTGTTTATATAAAGTTTGACTTTTGGCGAAACACTTTTTAGCTAAACAAACCTTAGGCAAACTATTGACACTTCTCATGGTTGTTTGTAGTGCCATTTTAAAATAAAATCATAGACTGTAAAATCGATCCAATCTTTTCCTGCTAGGGCCCGTTACTAGCACGCTAATTGGTGAATATTATTGCAACGGAAGTTGAATTACGTCACAGTTTCATAAAACGTATTGAAATGTTATGAGTTGTGGGACAGACAGGGAATTCCGTGTTTTTTTAAGGGTATAGAATACCTGAACCGGGAGAGGTTAAGCACCGTGGTAGACAAAATCAAAATGATATAATGAGTTGTTTATATGTTTACTTTGTTGTAAGAGTAAAAGAAATCCCCAAAATGACAAATTATTTGACTTGTGACAAATTATTTGATCCCTCGTTTAACAAATTCCAAGAGAAATTATACAGCAATTATATTATTTACTAGATTTAACGTTTACAAATTGATTTTATTTGAGGATGTAGAATGATGGGATGCGTCTTTTGCGTTTTTATTTATTTTTTCAAATTTGCATCTTAATTACAAGTTTAGTTTTGTAAACTATGTATGTGTTTAGATAAGAACAACTAACATTAAACACATCAGAAATGAAAAAAAAACAAAAAAAAAACAAACAAATAAAACAATAATGAAAAAAAATCAAACTGGATATTTTACAATATTTTTGTTCGACAAATAACTATTGATTTGGACCATATATTTGTCAAGCCATACATTCTACAATCAATATTTTTTTCAAATTATTTGTCGTTTTGGGGGATTTTCTAGACCTATTTTTAATGGCTGTGTCCTTTGAAATGCTTCATGTTCTGTTCCTTACTATTGGTATACGGTAGTACACAAAAACACGGACACTAGCTTCATAACAACACAGTGATGTTACTCTAATTTTAATGAAACTTTGTGTTTAATATGTACACAATCTCTATCATGACTAACATAGGATGATTTACAATAAAATCAAATCCTTTACAAGCAATGATAAACTGCTGTGACCTTATTTAACACTTTGCAGCTATACGAAATAAGATAAATGTCACTGACCTCCTATCAAAGGAGACGGGTCAGCGACATCGTATGTCAGATAAACCCAGTCTGTAATTTAAATATATCGATTCAATGGCGGAGGAGCGGGACAAAGGTCATCGGCATTCGGAACAGCATGTCGATTTTTCTCTAAATACCGAAGGTTCATTTCAATATATATATATAAATAAGTATATTCCCTTCCTTTCATTGTTTAAAGTCCTAATAGCTCTGATAATGTGTCAAATCCTTATTTTTTACAACAATAAAGTTTGTGATTGACATTGCTTAATGAACCCTACTGAACAGTTTGTCAATGTAACTGTGGTTGAAGAAACTGTTACTCCCATATACGATGTGCATATAAAACCCCGTAGTATGACATGTATGTATCGTAAATATAAGTGATTGGAGAGAACTGTAACTAATGTTGTTGTAACTTGTAGTTCAATCCATTTGCATATGTTATATATTTGTTATCATTTTATGTTCATTTGTAAATATTGGTATATGTAAAATACGTAATAAAATATGTTTGAACTAAACTAAGTGATTGGATAAGGTTTTATGTATATGACTATGAAACTTAAATTTTGTAATTTATTATTGTGACATCTGTCTCATAAAGTATAAAACAGATATGTAATATAATAGTTTCAACGTTATATGGATAACACATGTGTTTGTTACAATATGTTATTTTGTGTTGATAAAGACATCTGAAGCGGCATTTTGTTCTATAATATAGTATATATGACATGAAAGCATATACACTCAAGAGATATGAAAAATACACCACAGGAAGATATATGAAAACGCAACATATTTAGCACGAGTGTATATTCAACAGCCTACAATAATTATTGTCTGGTGATATTATTGGTTGTTTTCTTAAGATGTTACTGAACAATATGGGGTCAGTTTTATTATTTTCAAGTTAATCCCATCCAAACCCTGTGATGTGTTTTCGTATTTATTCCTGTGTTGCACGTTAATACATCTTGAAATTGTGTATATATAATATGTTTAAAGAAATTTCTCGTTATAATTTTATAACGCAAAATAATACATCAATATAACAAATATTTATTATAATGTAAAAATATGTAATTTGTTATTCATAAAGCTATTTAGCAAAATATCAACGTCGTATTACGTATATTTAACAGTTTAGACACGTATTACACTATTTTTTGTCAATCTTTTTATGTTTATATATTTATAGGTCGTATGTGCTTAAAATTACTCTTGTGTAACAAAGTATTCTAATAAAATATTAATAGTATGCTTGTTAATATATTTGACATAGTATGTACACCATAATACATATATAAAACATGTCAACGTTATTGACACATTACCTGTAATATTTTACAAATATTAACTTTTCAACTGTTGCATAATTATGAAGTGACATGTACCAGAAAAATAATTTTCGCCGAGGAGATAGCGATGGCTTTAGTCAATATACGTATATATCACGTCATCTATTCAACTATTGAAATGTCCATGCTTGTTTTATTATTTATTGTTTACTTACATTTGAAGCAACATATAAATCTTTACATCTATAACATATATATAACATAAAATATATCCCTATAACAGATATGCAACAAAGAATTTTCTATAACACATATATAACATAGAATATATATAACAGATATGCAACATGAAATGTTCTACAACACATATCACATAGCATACATGTAACATAGAATGTTCTATAACACATTTATAATATATGTTATCTTTATAACATATATGCAGCGTAGACTGTTATATAACACGCATAGAACATATATTACAACACAGAATATCCTTATAATATATATGCAACATAGAATGCTTTTTAACACATACATACAATATCCTAATGAAGATTATGCAACATAACGTAGAATGTTCTATAACACAATGTCATATAACATATCATACATGCAACAATGAATGTTTTTCAACACATATACCAAAGCATACACGCAACATTGAATGTTCTTCAACACATATACATAGCATACATGCAACATTGAATTTTCTAGAGCACCATGTAACATAGCAACATGCAATATAGTTCTACAACACATATAACATAGAATGTCTATAACACAATATATAATATAGTATAGTATATAACATTGAATAGCCTTTTAATAGCATATATATAAAATACAATATCCTTATAACAAATATGCAACATAGAATGTTCTACAACACATATAACATAGCATAATGTTAAATTGGAAATTATACAACACATATAACATAGCATACCTGCAACATAGAGTGTATATTCAAAACACATATAAAATAGCATACATGCAACATTGAATGTTCTACAACACATATAACATAGCTTACATGCAACAAAGATGCTTCTACAACACATATAATATTACATACATGCATCATAGAATGTTCTACTTCACATATAACATAACAAACATGCAACATTAAATGTTTTACAACACATATAGCATAGCATACATGCAACATTGAATGTTCTTCAACACATATAACATAGCATACATGCAACATTGGATGTTCTTAAACACATATCATATAGCATACATGCAACATTGAATGCTCTTCAACACATATAACATAGCATACATGCAACATTGAATGTTCTACAACACATATAGCATAGCATACATGCAACATTGAATGTTCTACAACACATGAAACATAGCATACATGCAACATTGATAGTCTACTATACATGTAACATAGCATACATGCAACATTGGATGTTCTACAACACATGAAACATAGCATACATGTAACATTTAATGTTCTACAACACATGCAACATAGCATACATGCAACATTGATAGTCTACAACACATGTAACATAGCATACATGCACTATTGGATGTTCTACAACACATATAACATAGCATACATGCAACATTGATAGTCTACAACACATGTAACATAGCGTACATGCAACATTGAATGTTCTACAACATATGCAACACAGCATAAATGTAACATAGATAGTCTACAACACATGTAACATAGCATACATGCAAAATTGGATGTTCTACAACACATATAGCATAGCATATATGCAGCATAGAATATTCTTTAACACATATAGCATAGCATATATGCAACATAGAATGATCTTCAACACATATAACATTGCATACATGCAGCATAGAATGTTCTCCAACACAAATAACATTGCATATATGCAACATTGAATGTTCTTCAACACATATAACATTGCATATATGCAACATTGAATGTTCTTCAACACTTATAGCATAGCATACATGCAGCATAGAATGTTCTTCAACACATATAGCATATCATACATGCAGCATAGAATGTTCTTCAACACATATAACATCGCATATATGCAACATAGAATGTTTTACAACACATATAAAATAGCATACATGCAGCATAGAATGTTCTTCAACTATAGCATAGCATACTTGTAGCATAGACTGTTCTTCAACACATATAACATTGCATATATGCATCATATAATGTTCTACAACACATATAACATAGCAAACATGCAACATTGGATGTTATACAACACACGTAACAAAGCATACATGCAACATTGAAAGTTTTACATCACACGGAACATAGCATACATGCAACATAGATAATTCTACAACAGATATAACATAGCATACATACAACATTGAATGTTCTACAGCACATATAACATAGCATATATGCAATATGGAATGTTCTTCAACACATATAGCATAGCATACATACAGCATAGAATGTTCTTCAATACATATAACATTGCATATATGCAACATTGAATGTTCTTCAACACATATAGCATAGCATACATGCAGCATAGAATGTTCTTCAACACATAAAGCATATCATACATGCAGCATAGAATGCTTTTCAACACATATAACATTGCATATATGCAACATAGAATGTTTTACAACTCATATAACATAGCATATATGCAGCATAGAATGTTCTTCAACACAAATAGCATAGCATACATGTAGCATAGAATATTCTTCAACACATATAACATTGCATATATGCATCATATAATGTTCTACAACACATATAACATAGCATACATGCAACATTGGATGTTATACAACACACGTAACAAAGCATACATGCAACATTGAAAGTTTTACATCATACGGAACATAGCATACATGCAACATAGATAATTCTACAACAGATATAACATAGCATACATGCAACATTGAATGATCTACAACACATGTAACATAGCATATATGGAACATAGATAGTTCTACAACATATATAACATAGCATTCATGCAACATTGAATGTTCTACAACACATGTAACATAGCATACATGCAACATAGATAGTTCTTCAACACATATAACATAGCATACGTACAATATAGAATACTTTATACCACTTATATAACATAGAATATAACATAGAATATCCTTTTAATAGATATGCAACATAAAATGTTCTATAGCATATACATAACATACATGTAACATGCAAACATAGTTCTACAACACATATAGCATTGAATGTCTATAACACATATATAATATAGTATATAGCATATATATAACTTACAATATCCTTATAACATATATGCAACATAGAATGTTCTATAACACAAATATAACATAGAAAATCTTCATAACAAATATACAACATATAATGTTTAATAACTTATTAATACTATCGAGTGTCTAACAAACAAAAAATATCACGTAGAATATTCTTCAATAAATATATAGTATAGGATATTGTACAAGAAAAATAGATTACATAGATTTTTCTACAACACATATGTTACAAAGTCAATAACCATAAACATCATTATCAACTTAACACGATTCAGTTCTCATAGCATATATACATGACTACGTATAATGAATAATGTAGAATTTTGATAAAGTATATCAAACATCCACGGCACTGTCTACTTTATACTATTAATCATACACCAAACTGGTTGTTAGATATATGATTCTATAACGAATACTACTTGAACTATTAGTTATGTCACATGCCGATACTTTAATTAATATTTAATTACTTGAGCTAGAAGTTACGAAGATGTGACATTTCTTAATTAGCTGTTGTTATGTACCAGATAGGAAAGGTAACTGAAATACATAAATGCTGGTCCATTTTCTGCTTTTATGTAGAGAAAGGCTTATTTATAAATTACAAAAGAGATGATTTTTTCGGCTGGTCTATTTTTGAAACATAGCATCTCTCTATTAAACCACGATGAAGTACTCACATACTTATCAATTTTGTATTCTTGTCACTCTGGTAAAAATAAGAGTTTTTTTGTTTCACACGAGACGTAGTATTCAAAGGTCACAGTGCAAACAGTACAGCAATTACATTGACAAACTATTACAAGTCATTAGACAATGCAAACATACAGAAGAAGTGTTAGTATAAATTTGTCTGTTTTACTTCGATTGCAAAGTTATCACAAACAAATCACGCTCGAAGTCTTATGTAGAGCCAGTTCTAAGCATATGCGTAAAAAGTGTATTGTCAAGAACACCACACATAGTCGTGAGGTAGGATCGAGCCAACGACCCTCCGATCATGGATTCGATGCCCTACCACTGGACCAGGCGCTCTACATAAAGGAGTATAAAGAAGTGCTGGTATATGTTTGAAGTAAAAGTGACAATGAGAAGCTTAAAGCCGGTTTATGAGAGGATTCAACCTCGCGCTTCCCTCTGCCATAACATAAAAAGACAATAGGTAAATAGACCTTGCTCAAGGACACCACACATAGACATTTTTTAAAATAAGTTTAAATGCAAATTTAAGTTTGGGACAATGTTATATATTTAAGAGTAAACAGAATATATGTTACATATTTCGCTTTAATGCAACCATTTCAGCTATTACAAAATATAACACAAGTGCATTTTCTTTTATGAAATGAACTCCTTGAGCGCTCCTCCGAACGGTGAACATATATAATGGTATTTTAATACACACTATTTTTGTTATCAAAGGTGTAAGTGTTTTTGTTTTTCGTACAAAGGAAATAGACCTTTATAAAACACAATAGTTTAAAGAAAAACAAATGATCTTCTTACATTCAAGAAAAAATATACAATTACAAGAAAAAAAAATGCTGTTTTTTTTTTCAAATACTAATATTTAAGAAAAAAATATTATAACACAGAAATCGCAGAATCTGTTTGAGATAATATTAAAATTATTGAATAAGTTGTCATTTACAAAGTTCGACCATACTTTTGACCCATGTTGTAATACGTTTTCGGAGGTAAGTTTCATATGTACGATATACAATCTGCAGTATCTGTGCAAGCCAACGCCCTGGTTACACATTCTTGGCGTGTTTCACTAACATTATCATATCTAAATGCATGCTTATGGACGTAAAGCATGCAGTAAGAATACATATATATTTAAGTAAAACCAACTAAAATGTTTACATAAACATAAACACTGTATGTTTTTAAAGTATTTATATGTTAAGCAAATGTTGGCGAAGCTCGACCATGAGCATTTTACTGAACATTTAAAATAAACACACAACACATTCTTTTCACTAAAATGTCCTTGTGTTGGTACTTGATAATTAGAAATGGGATCATGAACAATGTAAGAACATTAAAAGTAATATATATTATTGCCTGTTTTAAATGTTACAAGTCGATGCTACCGCTACACACTTTGGATTAATTTCCAAAGCTTTATCCCTCTTTTTGTGTGAATCCGAGACTGGAAGAATATGTGACATTGAGACAACGCTTAAAACCACATTGACAATGAGTGCCAGTGATACCAGTTGCAATACAAATACTTAAGTTGCAATTCAATATCGTTTAAACAAACGAATGTTCAAATTAATGAATGATAATATGCAGGTGCTTTTCAGTAAATGCTTAAATTTGAATGGTATACTTTCTTATAAGGTATCTTGTTCCCAGTTTTACTACTCCGTCATTTCGTGTTTTGCACCCTATCTAAGCTCCCAATTGGTGGTTTTGGCCCAGAGTAAAGCATCGAGTATCGAAATCAGGATCAGATGATCTTTGGATCTATCCTGTGGCTATGTGTGATGTCCTTGAGCAAGGTAATTTTTCAGCATATGCTTTTAGTACTGGTTTAACCCGGCAGGACTTCTAGTGTGATTTGTATATGTTGCAATAACTTTTTTTCACAATCGAGGTAAAACAAATATGTTGATATTTTCATTCAAAAATCTTTCTAATAACATACAAATAGTAGAGGAGAAATGGATAAGGAAACTGGCAACAAAATTCCCGCATGGTTGCAATGTTAAATATAACATTTGAATTCAACTTCTTTAATTATTATATAGTGCGGGAAATGACGTTACATCTTTTGACGTTGTCCATACAGGATGTGACGTCTAGTCATCATTATAGAAAAACAATCTAAAGGAAAATGGACGTTACCTAGATGCAATATTAAATTTTCAATTTTTGATAAAGGCCAGGTGGCCGAAAACTAAATATTGAGTGAATTAAATTGAACTTGTCAAATATGTTTATATTAAAAAAACACTGTTCTATAGCGCTGATTCCAGTTGTCACCTCTACTGTATATATGCATTGGGTATGTTTATGCTCTTGTCGTGACTGAGTCATTTGGTTCTTACATCTTCTGTTGTACATGCATTTTTTTGTTTTGTTTCCCCTATTCGTTCTTCAGCTTATATATAACCTTAGACATAAATTGGCGTAGGAGTCGTGTCGTGGAGATGAATTGCTTTATTGTTTATCATACTGTCATTGTGACCCATTGTCAGTACTTCAGTTAAGAGACATATTGTCGTGCACTTTATTCACCCCAAATCTATAATTAACAGAAATATTCCCAAATTATGTTCCACATGTTTTGGATAATATCAAAGTTATTTTATTTGAAAAGTACAAATGGTGTAGCAGAATTCATCGTTTGGATTGGAATAATTGTGTTTCTGGCTTTTTTAGTACATCGATTGTGAAACAAATTCTTACAACTGATACAAATCACTTTCGAAGTCTTCCTTAGTTGAACCAGCACCGAAACAACACATGCGGAAAAAGTGCCTTGCTCACGGACACCACACAAAGCTGTAGGGAGGATCGAACCCACGACCCTCCAATCTTTGATCCGGTGCTCTACATGAAGGATAGTGTATTAAACAATTAATATAATTGCACTTTTTATATAACCTTTTCTTACTTTTTTCAAAACTTAACTTAGAGGTTAAAGTTCGTATAATTACATTGATTACAATTATATTGTCTCCATATGGATACTGCTGGTTGCACATGATTGAGTAGAACTATTAAAAAATCAACAAAAATAAATTTAACTGGACAGAGACAGCCATTGTAACTGATGACATAAATTATATACGAGAAATCGACATTGTTTTTATGAATGTTCAAAATAAAGATCACCATCAAAGTGCAATTGTGTGAACAGCATTAACACGTTTCCCTTTTATGATTACACTTTATAATCAACACATGCTGCAAAACAGAAAGGCGCCACCTGGTGTTGACAACGTTAACGGTTGTTTGATCTGAGTCTTGCTAACACGTCGGGGACTTCGTCTCGCTGTGTGACAAGAACATGTCATTCAGGACAATCTTACAAGAGGCACAATGTAGGTCACGACCGACAACCTTCATAATCTGGTATCTTGTGTAAGGTTACATGTGACTAACGACTGTGTTGACGACATAAACGCCTCTAACTACTGTTTTCGTTAATGGTGACCCATTTCCGTATCCATATAATAATATTCATGTGTTGCACTTTAATGAGAAGGAGAGAGTTCATGTACATTATACCACTAACAGATCGTATTATATTTCATATACATTCAACTGTAGATAATTGTTACAAAATTGCTTGTTACAGTTGGTGTGTGTGTGTTGTTTTTTTAGAAATGTGTCTTATACTGTAACCTGTGTACACTTCTATTAGTATTAGTATATAGTAATTAACTGAAGTAAAGGTCACATCGACTCAGAGAAAGAGAGATCAGGACATTGTGTGTGTGTAAATTAAACAGCTAACTTAATTAAAGGGAGGGGGTGGGTGCGTGTGGGGAATAAATGCATATCAGAAATTCATGATTCATTTGAATTCTTAATTGTAATTATATGTACATCCAACACAAAGAAATATCCATTATACTGGTTCCGAAAACTTATTGTATATCTTTTTTTTTATTTTTGAAATATATTATTAAACATAAGAAAACATATGTGAAGCAGGAGACATGTCATTCATAGGACGAAGCTACCGTACGCTTTTGATAAGTTTCTGAAACATTAAACTTCTATAAAACTTCCCATTTATCGTTTTAAATTAAATTTGGGTTTAGAATTCCAGTTTTATCTGACATTGTCAGAGATCTTGCTGGGTAAAGCAGCTTCTAGCCAATGTGTAAGTAAAACATTAAGAATTATTTTCTAAAAAATATTTTTGCTGTGTTGTCTAAAGCGTTGCTTCAATTGAACATATATTTCAGCTTTGAATTCGTGGGTTCAGGCCGGCCAAACAAAACTATTTGTGAGAAAATATACCAGCAACTGACGAAGAACGGTGATTCGGTTATTTTCTAAGATTCATGTATGTTTATGCGTCTGATAATCTCCTCATCGAATGAAAATGGATATCATATATAACCTGTAATATGTGGAAAATATTAAACTCCTTTAAAATTAACACAAAAGCAACAAAATAAAATTCACGCACGTACGCACGCACGCACGCACACTAGCACACACACAAACCAAGACTATAACAAAAAACAACAAACAAAAACACACATATATATCTTCTTACTTCTTAAAATAAATCGGCCCCAGCAACATTGATGCAGATGTATTTGACAGTTAGATTAATCGTCTGCTTCGCTTAAAATAGGTCTGCGATCAATATAACAGACATGTTTAACATGACAGCTACATCACATTGCAAATTTATTTCATTTTTGTATTGAATCATAATGACACAAAGTCCTAAATGCCATATGACCTAATACAGTAAGATGGAGATTAACACAAACACATTAAAAGCGTTTAAATGTTCTTGTGATACTCTTTGCATAACCTGGTGATGTCTATAATTCATTTACTGTAAAAAGAACAAAAAACAAGGACACATATCTCCAACACGAGATGTATCATTCAAAGGACGATTCCATGCATAACACATATAATAAATCCTTAATCAGTACACAGTATACATACAAAAGCAATGTCAACACCAGGGGTCATAGCCTTGGAAAGTTCAGTAGGGAGTCACATGGGAGCTTACACTTGATTTACACTCTACCCCCGTTATTACATTCCAAGATGAGGTAAATAAAAGATACACAATCAAGCTATCCTCTTAAAACTCGGGACAGTGTGCATGGTGTAAAAGGAAAATTCAAGCTATGGTTTGGTCGGTGAAACATGGTACTTTTTTACTCTCGATTTTAATGACATTTTGGTAGGTTGACTGCAAGCGTGTTTGTGTTCAGCGGTACTCTATAGTTGTCTTAATGTTTAAACAAATATAAAGACGTGGGAAAACAAGTTTACTTTTGCGATGCTGTGTACAGATAGCTGGTGTATAAGCAAATTATTCAAATGAATGTATATACATCTCTCATAACCTTGGAGTTTTTAGATACGCGGCAAAATTCGCTCCCATTATAAAAGATGAAAAGATTGGTACATGAGCACTCCATTAGAACAAAAATGTATAAATGCTCATGAAAACATATGCGTTTTTTTTCTGAAGTGTGTGCGCTGTAAATATGCTGTTTTGTATATGAATGCCAATGCGTGTAATGCATATATTTTTACGTGAAAATGTTTTCGCGATCAAATATGTTTTTTTAGACAAAATGATTCAAATTATAATGAGTCAACATTTGACAGCACTACTAGTATATTGGATGGAGATTGGTGGAAGAAATGAAGGAAAGGGTTTGACGTTCATTGTCACCACATTACATTCATTTTTATTGGTGGTAGAAGACCTCAGAAGAATCTGACTAGAACCTCCGTCCTTCTTAATTTTTTTGTTTTATTTGGGAGCAAGCTGGACTCGAACCCACGATACCATCTATGTTTGGTAATTGCTATTGAGACAGCACCCAAGGCCACTCGGCAACGGGCGACTCCATGGGAATTCTTGATTTTTAAGAACTTTGAACAATGTTACATTTTTAATGCCCTAGTATAGGCAATGAGGTTAAGGTTGGGCAGCACGGTGTTTTTATATTTATATAATTAAGCCTTTCTCTCTAAATATGTTTCTGCTGAGTCTACTTCAGTATTTGTAAACAATGGTAGCACGCATTCTGATAACTTATATTGGAACAAGATGATAAATGTACATGGTTTATGGAACAGTTATTTTTAGCAACAGTCTAAATGAGTTGTGAAGTGTTCCTTACATTAAAACTTCATTAAATAAACAGTTTCCTTATCACACGATCTTCATAACTGTTTCCCGTCTGCACGTTACCAAAGTGGTAAAAACATCATTTTTTTTAATAAAGAATCTCCCAGTACGAGAATCAATTTGATTTATGGAAGATGGGCGACCGTATGAAGTGTATTTAAGTGGGTTAGCTCAATGCACTGGAATTGTTGTTGTTGTTGTTGTTGTTCTTCTTCTTCTTCTTCTTCTTCTTCTTTTATGGTGTTTAGCGTCGCTTTCAACAAGTTTTCAATCATATCGCAAAAGTGTCTTCCTAAGAGAGTATTCTAAGCACTGCCAAACCCGTATCGTGCTGCAGATACATGGTATCATACCCCCACCAAGCTGCATTATACTGCAACCGGGGCAAACCAGACACTGAACAATCCTCTAAATACTGAGCGAAAAGCAAGGAAGATTCTAGTACCATTTTTCAAGTCTTTGACATGACCCGGCCGGAGATCGAACCCACGACTTTCCCCATGCGACGCAGATGCTCTACCAGTAGACTAGCGCTGCGGTACTCTATATTGAACTGAGACCGAAAGACGTGGTACATGAATAACGTTTAGGTACATATTTCTTTATTTTTTTATCTTGTAATACTTTTAACCCAAAAAAATATCCTTCTTAAACTTGTTCATGTATTATATATTTATAATTTCTTAATGAGTAATAGATGATTAGTAATTTGTTTTTTCATAGAATAGTTGGATTATGTTCAAATTCAAATTTTAGTACCTTAAGTTTAGTTTAAATTTATTTATTTTACTTCGATTGTGAAACAAGTTCTTACAACTTAGACAAACCACGCTCGAAGTCTTCCTGGGTAGAACCAGTACAAAGCATATGCGGAAAAAGTGTCTTGCTCAAGGACACCACATATAGCCGTGGCGGAGGATCGAACCCACGACACTCCGATCATGGGTTCGGTGCTCTACCATTAGACCAAGCGTTCCACTACAAATACATACAATGCATTTAATAATGTAAAAACGACACTTCAAACTTAGTTAGTGGCAAGAGAGCTTATCATCTTGGAATCGTCAGTTGCAAACCGCAACCGGATAGCTTTAATGGAATTAGATTTACACGCGCAGTCCTTTCTCTTACCCCGTTTGTCATACCATAAAGCAAGACGATGTAAATAAAAAATGCTCCACAAAATATCTTCTTACAAGTGCATGCGTATGGTGTAACTATTCATGAGCTCAAATAAAAATATGAAAACACAAGTACTACATGCAGGTGTAACCAATGACTTACATGTTGGCTGCTCAAGTTAGAGGTTGCGGGTTTGATTCCCATATCGACCCGATGCCTCTCATTAAACAACACTTAGTATTTGTTCTACCCAGAAAGCGGATTCAAGAACGGCTCATATAAGCATTGAGCTTTCATTCCAATCGATCAAAACTAAATTAGTATTAACTAAGGGATTCTTAGTACGGGTAAGTACGACGTTATATATCCGGTGGGTATCCGTCTATTTACGGATTTAAGAATTACTTAGGCAATATAAAGATACATAACTATTGTTGTTGAAACTACATTGAATATTGTTGTCGAAGAACCATGAACGGTTATATTTCACGTTGGATATATTTTGCGATTAAGTTAGCATTTACCATATAATAGGAGATATTTATTCATAACATAAACTCGAATGGATTACATTTGCTGTAACATATAACAAAATAAAACAGTTGAAAACAACATAAATATTTGAGTTGATACAAACGTGCTCTATAATGTATAAACGGGGCCAGATAGGGAAGATTTAGTAGATTAAGTATTAATATAAGAACCCATTTTTTTTTGTTAAATGTTAAGGAGATAATAATAAACTGGCATGCCTCGAGCAAAGTTTATCTGAACCGCTTTTTGGAAATCACTTTTTTCAAACGTGATATATGTAAGTTCATATCCCATGCACATTAAACAACTAAAATCCATTCCTTAATTATATTGACACTATAGACATCTTTTGTATCAATCAATATCATTCGTCATCACTCAACTTCTATATGTTTTCATCTTTCTGAACCCACTGACTAATGACAACACCAATCTGGAAAAAAAAACACACATACCAATTAAACATACGGTATAAGGTTTAATCGCATATTTTTCACATTAATTACGAACGACGCTGCAATCGTCTGACTTATATACGTTTTGCGATGTGTAATGTATGTTTAACGACCAGAATACTTTCTGGTACATGCAATTATTTTGACATAATGTTTTTGTTTTTGTGCTGGATCTAGTATGGTGTGTTTTCGTGAAGACACATTATTATGAGTCACTCATATTTTTTTTTAAATACATGTATATCAATTGCATTTTTATAAAATATATAATCATATAAAATATTAAAAAAATAAATAAAAAATAAATGAGATACTACACGTTTTCTTCAGCTCACATATCAACTTAGTATTGTTTTCGATTGTCCTGGTGTACAATAATAATATTATGACTGCGATAATAAATGTCGATTTTTAAGACATTGTGATAATATAAGTGGACAGAATTAGACTGACAGTTTCCTTAGCGCTAGTTTTGTATAATGTTCATAAAGTATGTTTATATTGTATATTTTACGATAAAGTTGGTTTGAAAAATAGTGTATTTTGAATATTTTATAAAATACTGTGTCAAATGTATTTGAAAGAACAAAAATAAGAATACTATAGTTATGTCATGTTCATAAATTATGTTTAAAAATATGTAAATTTTCCATAAGTATCGTAATAATTGTCATAAAATATAAGCTTAGTAATATTTCAGATATCGAATATTCATATTCATATTTACACAAGGTATAATCGTATACCATGCCGTCATGAACAACCACCGTGGCTTGTTTAAATAGACAACAATTACCTTTTATCTTAACGTACTTTTATAAAAGTAATGTATAAGGCTTTTGAACTATAAAATTTGACACTTTAATTCACGGTTGAGAAGAGTGTACGCTTGAATTGGCTAAAGACGTTTCTGGTTAAATTCTGTTTCGAAAAGACTCGAAATCTTAGACAGTATATAATACGTTTCTTTCAAACAATTTAGTCTATCGGCCCAGGGAAGGAATGTGATAGCGTAAAATCCAACAGAGCAGCGTTGTATATTATGAAACAATTCCACTGCAATACATAATGCAACCGAGAAAATAAATATCAGACTTGTTTTATTAAGATTTTGAAGGTTAATGAAATATGCAACACTACTCAAGCCCCCACAGCAGCAGCACCGGCTTAAACAGTATTCTATTTTTGAGCAACAATGGATGTGGCCTATGACTCCAAGAATCCAGAAATAACAAATACGGGGCGATCTTTTTCGACCTTTTACGACCATTTACGACCATTTACGTAGTACGTAAGAATGTCAATAATATCTTATAAAAAGATCCCTATGGAGTACAGCAGAAATAGCAGAAATGACATGAAAGCGTGTTATTAAACATTTATTGATAATTGGACAATTTAAACATAAACGAACCTCAAAAATTTCAAACACGAAACCTTATTTAGGAGTCCAAATTCATATATTATGACATTTATTTAATTGCTGAATTTATTTTCAAAAATAGATTGTGTTTTACCATTGTTTCTTTTTCATACCTATTTACCTATGCATATATGTGTTTTACACCGTACACTGTCGCAAATGTAAAGGGACAGCCTGGTAGGGCACCGTCTTGTTTTTAGTGGGCGAGTTCTAATACTTCTTCATAAAATCGTCTTCTGACTCATTAAGTGTAATATTTTATAATGTTTTTGCCATAACACATTTTTAATTGGTCAACAGTGGTATGTATTTATTGTTACTAAAATTAGAAACAGAAACGTTTTGTACGAACAAATTGTGGCACCTACTGAAGTTTAATTAACACAAATTTATTGCAAATAATATAGAACTATTTTCACAGGTTTTACTAAAGTTTCTATGACAATGTTAGTGAATCACTGAATACTTTCCTGACTTTATTTCGAAACTTCAAATTTTACATTAGGATGTTCGCAAACTCTTACTTTGATCAAAAGGAAACAGACGAGTTTCCATGGCTTAAAACATTCCACTACGAGATGTATCTTTAAAAAACACAGCTAAATACAGATCATATACTAATCATACTTAGGACCCTATAAATACACACAGAAAGTGAAAACGGGGGTTGTCACCTTGGAACAGTTACTGGTAAAACCGTCACTGGGGAATTTAAAACATAAACAAAATAGAACGATCTTGTAATAATATCAGATAATACAGGTATGAAACCATAACAACATGCCAACCATAGTGTATAGTTGTCAAAGGTTGACAACGTTAAAAAATTATGGTACATATATAGTTATCATGGCGGCATTTAATGTAATTATAATATTTAGTATTTACCAGCATGACGCAGAATCTGTATAAATTAAATCCATATCATGTTTTTGACATTTCTGAATACTTTTTCGTCTTACAGAATACTCACTGTGACAGAAAAAAAAAAATTTTTAGGGATTTTTTGGAACATAAATGTATTTCACAAGTATAATGCAGTTAATACCATTTCATAATGCTGGAAAATATTTAGGTTGTTTTAAAAATATGGTTTTGAATATGTTAGTTTAAACTTATTTATTTTTACTTCGATTATGAAACAAGTTCTTACAACTTAGACAAGTCACGCTCGAAGACCCTCCGATCATGGGTTCGGTGCTCTACCACATGACCACGCGCTCCACATATGTTAATTTCGGTAGATTTAGTTTCATTTACACATATTCAAATAGAATTATTACATTTTAAAATCCTATTCACATTTTTATTATTTTTAATGAAATGACACATAATTTCAATGACACTCTTTAGCAAAATCTATTCTTTATTCTATAGCGTCGGCATATGCGGGCTTCATTTTATTTTGTTAAACAGGAATGCTTATATTTTTATGAAGTGTACATATGTAGCAATCGTCAAAACATAATCAAGTGCTTTCGCCTGCTATATCACCAATTCACAACTATAGTTCGATATCCGTAGCATATTTGATACCAAACAACTTGTGCGTAGAACTATATTATACTGCAAAAGGCAGTCATCGTCTCAAGTACTGAGTAATGAATAGGAATGCTTTTAAAATTAATTTCACATTCAAAATTAAAGGGAACACTAGTGAAAAGTAGTCCAACAGTGTCAAAATAAGAAAAAAACACATGTCATTTAAAATGTGTTTCTTTCTAACTCCAGAGAGATTCAGCAGAAATAACAAATAACGTTATAAGTTATTACAACACGTATAAATATTTTGTTTGGCTCTCAGTCTCCATGTACATTGTTTGTCTCTCAGTCATGTACATTGTTTGGCTCTCAGTCTACATCTACATAGTTTGGATCTCAGTGTTCAATGTCCATTGTTTGTCTTTCAATCTCCGTCTATATTGTTTGGCTCTCAGTCTCTATCTACATTGTTTGGCTCTCCGTCTACATCTATAGTTTAGCTATCAATCTCCATGTACAATGTTTAGCTCCAAGTCTGCATCTACATTGTTTGGCTCTCAGTCTACATCTACATAGTTTGGATCTCAGTGTTCAATGTCCATTGTTTGTCTCTCAATCTCCGTCTATATTGTTTGGCTCTCAGTCTCTATCTACGTTGTTTGGCTCTCCGTCTACATCGATATAGTTTGGCTATCAATCTCCATGTACAATGTTAAGCTTCCAGTCTGCATCTACATTGTTTGGCTCTCAGTCTACATCTACATAGTTTGGCTCTCAGTCTCCATGTACATTGTTTGCTTCTCAGTCTCCGTCTATATTGTTTGGCTCTCAGTCTCCATATTCATTGTTCGGCTTTCGGTTTACATCTACGTAGTTTGACTTTCAGTCTCCATGTACTTTTTTTTGCACTCAGTATCCATATACATTGAATCCAGGGGTCGTGAGTTCGAATCCCCGCCTGGCAACAGTCTCCGTGATGATTGATATACGACAATGTGTCTCATTATCATTCGTCTCTCACCACTGATTCAAGTGGGAAAGTAATCAGTTACTTGCGGAGATGGGGTGTGCTCGAGTACTGGTTAATCCCAGGAAACAGTGGTTAGGTTAACTGATCGTCTGTTAGCCCTCGATGGCATAAAAATGACGCTAAATATTCAATCAATCAATCAAACCATATACATTGTTTGGCTCTCAGTGTCCATCTGCATTGTTTGGCTCTCCGTCTACATCTACATTATTTGATATAAATTAAAAAGCAATGCATATGGATTTAGATTAGTATAGCTACAATGTAAACGTAAATTTATCTGTTTATTTTAAATAATGGTATTTTGTAAATAATTGAATAACCAATTTGATGAATGAGATAGATGACATAATATAATTGACATATTTTAATAACTTAAAGTATAATTATCTTGTTTTATGCAATTAATATGAAATACCTGAACCGGGGGTATTTTGGTTTTGCACGACATGATTCCTTACAACGAGGAACACCCAGTTCATACCGCTATGTACCAGTACATCCAAGTGTTGTACGATAGCGGGAGAGAATGATCGACCTACAAGCCAGTCAGAAACGTAAGGGTGTCAGTAATGCTTCGAGACTGTGGTGATGAAAAGGTTCGACAGATCTTTGAAGATTGCTGAAATGTTTGAAACAACACATATAAATAGACCGGGCATCGCTTTTTTTTATTAAGCCAACGTCCACCAAAAATGGTTATGGTGTAGTTGTCAGTACGGATCGAGGAGACATTTAAAAGAAAGCAGGTCAATTATCAATCACTCCAAAATGAGTGCCAAGTGGGGATGGACGGCTGTCGTGAATTTCGAGCATATCCCCTACGGTGAGCAGCACCTAGAATCCTTGTGATAACAGGACAGACACGAAAGAGAGCGAATTCGGTCACAGAAACTGAGACAGAAGCTGCGCCACAGGGCATACGGAGGAGGCCAGACGAGACCCTGAACCATCATCAGTCGTAGGCCATTTCTTAAACTATCAGTACCCGTTAAAGATTTGACATCATAGTGGACAGCTAACCAGTTCCAAGCATGGGTCTGTCAGCCTAATTAGCGAACCTCTAGGGGACGTTGTGGGGAGGCTCGAAACGTCTGAAGAAGGAACTGTCAACCACTGTACTTAACAAAAAGACGAAAAGGTGAAATGTTTCTATGATATACCGATAGCATATGCATTATTTGACCGTCAAATGAATACAATATAAATATTTGAAAAACACGGACCGGCAAGTTCTGAGAGAAAATAATATTTGTTAAAAGAAAAAAATAGTATATTCGGATAGACATATACACAAAAACTACAACATGGAGGACAGATTTGACTTATCAGACTTATAAAGTAGAAAATACACAGGATGGATTATTAAATAAAAAGAATCTTCCCAGGTGTAGAAGTATTAAATTATATCTCCATGAATGTCAGACAGACTCCGATAACTACTTCAAATCTGAATAAGACCATTATAGATAAGTAGATGTATTTATAGCAGCAGCAGTATTGAATTACTCCAACACACAAACTTCATTTTTAGATACTGAAACACACATGTGTATATAAATCAGAAACGATAATAGATGTGTACATGCTGTGTTATATTTCCTGACATGAAGTTTATAATCATTTGAAACAGATAAAACACATGCATTTAACTCTGGACTATGAAACAAATCTGAATGGTAAAACACTTAGCTAAATATAATAGTGGCTAAGTGTAAAAATATACATCAAAGGTGACAACCACAACAACGGCGCAGTTAATTATATTAAGGACATAACAAACTAAACAAGAAGAAACACAAAACAGTTTTATTGTCAAGTTATTTTAAATACTTATCCGAATTTTTGGCTGTGAGATGTATCATACACATATGCTAATAATTGATTAAAGAAATAACAATGTGAAAAAATAATGAAATATGTATTAAATAATAATTATTACATTATTAGTAATACTTATTCCCTTATTGTCCTAATAAACCTCTAATGATAATGGTGTTTACATTATTTATGTTGGCAAAACAACGCTGGTGTGAAATACAGTTATGTACTGATTATTTTGAATGGATGTATGAATGATCTCTATTTCTTTGAATTAATGATTATACTTATATGTGTATTCTATATAATTTTGTATTTCATATACTGCCATAACACATAAGCACATACACACCAATATCTGAGTGACAAAAATTCTCTAAAATACGTAAAGTAAGTAGTCATATTATAGGAATATTTCACACAAACACGCATATCGTAAAATGAGTGTTGCTTAATTTTGTGAAGTCCTGTTAAACACTTAGCTTCTATTATATTATTCAATAAATTCGATTAAAACTGATAATTACAAATATCGCTTATATATATCATTTTAAAAAAAGAATATTGATACAATGACCTTTAACTATTATTTTCTAGGATTCCTAATGGAAAAGAATGAACATGTATGTATAATAAAAAAGTGTATTATTTTCATATAATTTGCAAATTTGATATGGTACAAGTAAAACATATAATTCTGGGCTTTATTAAATCATATTTCGGACGCATCTTAAGAATGGTCTATTATTACACTCATCTTAATGAAGAGAAGCATTTTTCTTTCATTTTGGTGTGACTTGTTTTGGTCTGCATATAACTTTTTAGCTCCAACCTACTTTTTTTGATAAATAACCTACTTTTACCTGTATGTCGCCATCAACCGAGAGATCATCTTCAGTTTTATGAGACACTTCTTTTCTTATGTCAATAAAACATGGAACACTTATACCAATGTTTCTCAACTCTTCAGGTAAATAGTAAACTGGTCAGAGTATATATGTGATGTCAAGACTAGACATTCTTTACCTACTTAGGTAAGCTACTTTATGTGATAAGCATTTGGTATAACCGTGCTACATGTGTTCATTTATTTCACTTTCTTTTGATTTCCCTCATGCTGTGGTGGCAGGCACATCATTCATCGGTGGTCCAGTTCAATGCATCAGAATCGCCGAAGAAGTCTTTAGGTCGCATCCCGTTGCATTTGAAGAGGAACGCCAGAGGGTTACTAGCCAGAGGGTAACTACCCAGTGGTGTTTTGCTACTGACCGTTCTGAGGTACTAACCAGTGTTGTCATTTATTTTGTTTGTGAGTATGTTATATAGCAATTGTGCCAATGCTGTTGTGACGATGTGTCTTTCGAGTGCCAAGTCTGATTTTGGACACTATGGTTCTTCATTTTGGTATATAGGAAAAAAAGTTAACAACATTAAAAACTGAGTTTGTTTTTCTTCAGTATTGATGTTTTTGTTTGAATTACCTCCAACGTCTTTTATCAAAGCACAACTATAACTAAACATGCTAGTATTACAACATAAAACAAAAACTAATCAGTATATCATACCACTATGTTTATATACTAAAATTGAGACCAGGAAAAACAGATTTGAACGTTTTATTTTTCAATATGATTTAAAGGAAAGAAGCTTGACTTTTTTCTTTTAAATTGCAATATACCCGTCCAAATGTATATTATATCTATTTTTTATTGGCAGAAGTAGTCCGCAGGATGAATCCGAGTAGAACCATCGTCCCTTCGCAAGTAACTTTCTCACATAAAGTTTTTTTGACCGAGCAGAACTTGAACCTACGATCTCAGAAGTGAGAGGTACTTTGTCATTAAACGACAGCACTAAGGATTCGGCCACGGAAGCCTCGCAAATGAAATTAACTCATAGTTTATAAACAGATACATATGTATATATTCCATAAAGAATATTACATTTCCAACAATGTTTGTGTTTTTTAACTGAAACTGTACAGACAATCTAAGATGGAATATTCAGACAAATATTTTTCTCATTTAACCTAAGACCAAAGCACTGTATTTCCAAATATTCTCTACCAACAGGACAAAGAAGCTGTAACAACAACTTTTAAGCCGGTCATGTTCAAAACCGTGTAAAGGGGGATCTTGGTTTACATGTGAAATGGTCCTCGATCATCCGCTCGATGTAAAAGCATACAACAAACTGTGCGAATTAACATGTTCGATAAACACATATCTAGAATATTCTATGATTTTTCCATGGATATATATCATTAGTCTCTTATTTTTATATACAAAACTTCGTCTTGTATCAGCCCTCTTCAAGGTATTAAATCATAAAACGACACCATCTTGTTTTAATATTAAAGGAGACAACAACGTAATGTAGTACACCTTACCACACGGTGTACTGGATAATTACCTAATGAGAACAGGGTTAACAGACGCTACATTAGCGTGGCCTCAAATAACCTCGACATTATAATGTAGGTCGTGTTCACAGCCCTGTAGAGTCAGTATGCGTAACCAACAAATGGTATTCGTTGCTGTGTAACATATTTGAGCGATGCAGTATAAATGCATGCGGTTTATTTTTAACACAACACAAGGTAATTTGACCTTAACACTAGACGAGGCGACATCAATCAAAATATTACTGCTAGATGTTTTTGAAAATGATGCAGTAGAGCGATGTTTGTTCCTGGCAAACATCTTATTAGATTTCATAATTTTAAAAAAACCATTCTAAGGTTTTTATGTATTGTAATATACCTATCCATCTGCAGCCCTCGTTGACGTTCCTTCCCATATCTTCTGTCTCATGTACACCCTTTGTCCGGTCTGTCAATACACGATATTGCACCACCACCCTGCCTATGTGATGTAGGACTATATAATATAGCGTTAATTTCTTATCTCTAGGTCATCTTGAAAGTATAACATTTTTGTTTTTCAACCTTTGGTCGTTACTTGGTAGTCAAGCGCGGCTCAAACAGTTATTGGTGCCAATCATTTCAACATACAACAAATTAACAGTGTCCGTCAATGAATTATAGCCTCGATGTATTATTAGTTCTGGTTCTTTGAGCACGGGGCCTATTCAAAGTGGCTTGAAGGGAGTGAGGACGTTGCGTGTAACATTATCCAACCTCCGCACATCCATAGGAAACAGTCTAATATTTTATGTTCTTGCTTGCGTTTAATTATTTAAGTAGAGTTCAGTGTTCTCATATCTTTGACAAAATTAGAAGTTCTATATATACACCATGTTTTATACTAACAGTGTTGCTCTATGTCAATTGTATTTTCAGTCAATTTCAGTAACAGATCGCCGATCGTATCGATTATTAAAAGGACTGCAAACAATGCATCTCTCTCTGAGAGGAAAGTAATCGCCAGGGCGAGATGGAGGAGGGAAATGCTAAATGAGTTATACTGTATGCATACATAACTCTTGGTCCGCACTTCATTTTTTTTTTTGAGCTGATTTGACTTTTACGCACAGTATGTCATGACAATGTCAAGATATATTCAGTTGAGACTAACAAATTACCTGTGTATTGTGACATACGCGTAGGACCCCTAGGCCCTTCGTTATTGGACAAATTAGTCACGTGATATAATGTTTATAAACATGCTTCAGCGCAATCTTAATACCACGTGGTGCCTTTTAGGGCCAATTGGAAAGTACAACCAATTTCAATAATGATTCAGAAGTTAGTCATATACATTTTGTATTGGTTATCGTAAACACTGTAACGTAAAAGCGTGTTGCAACTGACTGTACTTCTCTTAGTTTTATCGGGGCGGTATAAAAGGGCCATGCTTTATGTTTCGGACTCCTATACATACGCGTCAGCCAGAAAGTGATATAAAATATTGTGATATTTATAATTGTTTTGGACCTTTGCGGACGGCTCTGCAAAAAGTAAGAATATGAAGTTATTTTTAAAAAAAAACTTTATATAAAACATGATTATACTATTTTAATCATTTATCAAATTACATTATTTAAAACTTCATATAATTGGTTATGCAAACGCTTTCTTTCTCGTCGTATTATAATTGCAGAAATAATCTTATGTATTAAAACTCTTTCACTGTGCCTACATCATCGGGCCATATGGACATTTTTTTTTAAATGTATCATAACACGTATAGGTTTACGTGGATTCGAGCATTAAACAAAGTAAAACAAGTAATACAAAGAGAGCCTTCTGGGTATTTTTTTTAAATGCGTAAAATTTAGCAAACCAGGAAAAATGTTTTATGTTTGAAGAAAGTCAGAAATCATCTTAATTCCGTAAAAGAAAGTATAAAAGGGAGCTTAATTTCAAAATAAAACAAGTGTTAATAGAATATGAGAGATATACCGCTAAACGCACCGTGATGACGCGGCAGAAAATACATCGGTAAAAACAAAAACAATACGAATAAGCACATTTTTTTAAAAATGGGATGCATACCGATTGTGCTTACTTTTTTGTAATGTATATTTGTCAAAAAAGAAATCGGTATGGGATAATGCAATAAAGAAAATTAAAAAGCTTTTAAAATGTTCTTAAAAATTCGCAGTTAAAATGTCAAATAAATTTAATTACATCTGATTCTATTGTACGTGTGAGAACTATTAGCGTTTTATTAAATTAATAAAAAACTACGCCTTAATGATAAGTTACAATTTTTTTAAATATTCTGTGCGCTTGGCGGAAATATCAAAGTCCAAACTCTTAAAGCAAGTTACTTACTCGTATCCGATTGCTGTTGTTGTTGTTGTTTTTGTCTTACTTATTTTACCTCGATTAGATAGAAACATGTTCTTACATTTTAGAATACACTTCTAAAGAAGCATCGTAGAACTAAGCATATGCGGATAAGACACTTTATCCGCGTGCTCATATCCGCTATACACGGAAGATCATATAGTTTCTTTTCATATTATAGCTATTATGGATATACTTATATTTATGGAATGGGAGTATGTTATATGATTTCTATATCTTTTGTTGTTGCGTTGTTTTACACTCATACGGTCGGCGTGAGATATAACAGCTATTTAAATTGAATGTTTTATACTTTGATCATAAGAATCGTCGTTTTAGCTCCGTCATTCTTTTCAGTGAATTGACACAGATTCCTCTTCAATGCATATGGAAGCATCCGACGTTCTCTTAATATATAAACATAATTAGAACGGCTGTTAATGACCCTTAATAGCGTATATTGATATAGGGTACATCGAAGAATATGTTTATAACTTCTCTCTCTTTTTTGCAGCTAAATTTTTAATCATGAATAAAAAAGAAATGAGGACTCTTATGACTACCAGCAAAGTTGGGACCAAAGGCGTAGCTGGTACCCCGCCGAAATCTAGCTGGTGGAACATAAGCCACACTACCAAACAACCCACCTTAAATGTAAGTACACAAACGTCACTTCTTATGTATGTACGTTTGGTAGTTAAATATGATTAAAACTGATTTTCAATTGACATTAGTATAAAACATAATGAAACATGAAAAAAAAAACACACACACAAACAAAAAAACAAAACAACCAAAAACACAAAAACTCAACAACGAAAAAACAACAACAAAAGCAACAACAACAAAATAAACAACACGATTATTAGCAGCTTGGGGTTTCATAGTTTGGAATGTTTGGAATAATTTTATCAACGAAGGAGAAAACTAAGAACTAGTTTTAGACCTCTGTATCGTGCTTGCCTTCTTATGAATAGGTCGATGAACTTTGTAATTTATTATCATCTGTTTATGGTCATTGAACCTTTTGGTACATACGAAAGTCTTGTAATTTATCTAGGCCGTCATCGTTATCACACACGACACCTAAATGTGACAGTAAAATGGTGACACAGCTATAAATAATACATTTTTAGTATTTTTGACTTTTTTTATTATGGTGGAGCTGTAGGTGACCTTAATTTACACATAATAGATGCATCGACGGTTGCAAGTTCGTCTGATATAGCATAGTTTAGCTTTTAATAGTTAGTTCTCTTAAGACATAAGGTAATTCCAATTAAAAAGACAAATATTGAATTTGCAGGCGGAGGTAAGATACAGGAAAAAGTAAACAGAACTCGATCTAGTGGGATCGTTTTTCGGACTCGATGTTTTCTTTGTCTTTAAACAAAGCCCACACATTGTAAAATACTTTAGCATAAAAAACTGTTATCGGTCTAAGGGAAGATACTCTTACAGAATTATGAAATTAGTTATTGTGGTTATTTCCCTTTGACAAAAAATAAATACAACTTTAACATTTATTTTTAGATGGTGAGACAAACGTCTGTTACAGAGGACAGCGGGTCTCCATGCGGATCTCCTTGTGGCTCACCATCGATGATGAGAAAAAAGTTTAACTTCTCAACGTCGCCAACACAAACCACAGTACCTCAAACCCAGTCGAGTATACTCAAGCCTGGACTCTTTAAAACCATGAGTCAAAGTTAAAAAGTAATCAAGAACTAGAACAACAATTTTCCAGTTACGTGTGTTTGACTTATATCAAATGCTAATTAGTGCAGATTCATAATATTTTTTTCTCTTTTTTTTCATGATATTTTTTTTGACATCAGGATATTTCAAGGACTCACTATAATCCTAATCATTGCTGATATAAATGAAAGTTTTGTTTTCTGTTAATTTTGTTTTATTCAAGCTGTGAAGACATCTGATTTGGAACTTTTAAGAAAAAAATGATTCATTAAATATTGTTAAGTTTAAGGTAGTTTACCAAGTGAGTGCATTTTTAAGGAATTAAGTTAGAGCTCAGGGAAAGGGCAGTGAGGGATATATGGGCATTGAGTTAGCGGCAAGTGAGCACAAGAACTACAAATACAGAATATACCTGTATAAAGTAGAACGCTTACCAACTGACAAATCATAGTCTGCTAGTCTGTTCCACGTGCATGCTACAATCTGCATGACTGTTTATCTATCGTATGCTTCCTTTAAAAGCAAGATGGTGTGTGAGAGGATAAGAATATGTCTGTGTGGAGTGTGTGGTTCAATATGAATAACTATTTTCTAGTATGAGAACACCCCGGGGGATATAGCTATTTCAGAATAAATGCGAATGTAAGAGAAAACAGTAAAATGGCATGGTGGATCAATTCCAATATTATGTTTGAACTTGAGTGGTTTTAAATGCGAATATATATATATATATATGTATATATATATATTTGCTTGAAACGCTTCAAGATTTAAATGGTGATTATTTTGTATATAATTTTCGTACGCACTTCGATGTTTAACATTTACATGCATGTTTTTGAGGCCTCAGAATTCGTATCATATCTAATATGAATATTTGATATTTGTAATCTTGACGGGTAAAGCGTTTGGATAAATATGAAAAGAAATAAAATTAATAAAAAATCAACAACAACTTTCTTATTTTTCTGCCATTTATCAAAACAAATATATATCACCACAGTCCCTTTTAAATCCTTGACCTTTTAACCCCATATATAAGGTATAATAGTATATTAATTGCCATTCTTGTGGCAATGAACGGTAACTATGTCTGCTTTTGTTTGACCTATTTCGTTTAGGTCAAAATCAAAATATGTAAACAGTTTCTGTCTATATCACGTGGACAACCTTCAAGGCTCATTAATTATCTGTCCTTTTAATGATATATTCGGGAAGAAATCGCTGATTTTCCTCGACAATTTCTGAAGGACGAAAACGTCAACTGTATAGCACTTTTATTGCAATGGCAACAAATGAACAATTATATACAATAACGACACCCGATAATTACATCTGCTTGAAATGAAAATACATGAAATATATATATGCATGCACATAGGTATACAGATACACATGCAATCATTTTGGGGGTTAAAGTAAAATTAAAACTCCCAAACATCACTGTGTCACTACCACTCGGTGGCTCTTACGCACTTGCGTAGCTGGCATAGCTAGTAACGTCATCACATTGCTCAAATATTATATGAATAGATGCCAAGGTCAAATGTGGTCACTTCTTCAAACTGACTATGATTACGAAATGTGCTGATATGTATATTTACAAGTCGTCTAACCTGAACCTCTGTCACAATTAACTATGTCGCATCGTTAAAGATGTATATGTGTGTTTTTCTTGTCACAATAACTCAAATGAAACATTAAATTGCTCAAATAATAACTTACACAAGCTTCTGTTGACCGTCACATATGTTTGCGGAAGGACGGTGGTTCTTTTCGGAATTATTATGAGGTCGTCCTCCACCAATAAAACTTGGTGTCACATATAGCATGGCTTCGGTTTCAGCAAGACTTGAAGTTTACTTAATAGCTAAACCTCCAACTGAAATTTGGTTAGTTAATATGCACTTTTACAGCAGCCAATTTAAAAGCATGGTCGCTAGGCTGATTTTTCTTAGATTTAAATCTTTAAGTATTTAAATATATACGTTCAAAACAGTTTCACTTAAAACAAATAGCAATAACACGCTTTTCACATTTCGCTCAAAGCTTGCATATCAGTAAAATATGTTTCACACATTAACCATCGCCTAAGGCATATAGGATATGTACGTTTATGTTTGAATACAAATAAACTTTACTTTATAATTGGGTGCAATATATTTGTATCTAAGTATAAACGTAAACGTCTCACACCACCATTAAATTTCCCATAGGGCTCCATTATAACATTTATGTCCAAAACACAGTGAAAAAACAAAATCTGCAGCATGTGTCTGGGCCCAATTCTTCACTGGTTCCAGATATGCAATTATAAAGGGAAAAAAAACCCATACTTTGGCCTGTTTTGTTTTTTTAAATGCAATGCTTTTGTGAGACCTATCAATTTCCAGAGTAATAATATATCAACTATTCGCCGACGATGCGGTTCGAATCAATAATTCTGAAATGACATAGAATTGCCCAAAAATCTGGAATCAGCATCATATTTTCAGTGGTGATTTCTAAAATACTGGTCATTTAACACGTTATAGAAAAAAAACTGAATCACTGCCAGACAAAGTCCTGAAAAAAAAGAATAATAAGATAACTACCTCCTTCTCCTTTATCTGTAGGTCCAGGGTACTCAAGGGAGATAATAGTAGTGTGACTCATATTTACAATTAAAGCAGAGCCCTCCGTCGCAGTCAAAACTGCTGTCATCTAATGAATGACAACTTACCTTACCTATGATGTCGTGGGTTCTGGCCCAGATCGGTCCCAAAACTTAATGTAAAAAAAGCCAGTTACTTGGAGAAGAATAGTTTAATCTCCAGCTATAAACTGAATATTCATATATATAACATTTGCATTGAACCCTATTCAACAATAAAATATAAGCCGTACACAAAGATGCACTATTTATCCGATTGGCAAAAAGTAATGATTCGCTTTGCTTATTACATGTAACCTTGTAACATCTGGCATATAAGACACTTGAATCGACAGAACCAACGTCATCAATTAAACATTGCTTATTCATATTTCAATATTGACATTGTCCTCATCTTAAGATTAACACTAAGACGCAGAATGTATTTAGTATATAAATATATAATTCTAATTTTAGTGCATTGATTTACTGTTATACCATCTGGTACATGATTACTCATCATTGATCCAAAATTTCATGTTTTCAACAGCGTTAAGTCGAACATTTATATCTATATATATGATATTTCGCCTTGAATCTGGTTTATATATATATATTTTGTTTCCACATATTATGTGTCATATGTTTTGTTTCAACATGTTTTATTTCTAGTATTGATAGAATAACACGTATGATATTATCAACATAAATGATTGTATCAAATAATACAGTTCTTATAGAATTCTTGTCTTAAGGAGCTTAACATATATCACATCTAATAGTTTTTATATGGTACAAAATGCCTCAAACTATTGTGCCAAGTTATATTTACATACATTTAAGCATGCACAGTAAAACTTGCACCACAACTTCAATACCCAGTTTAGAGACAAAATATGACCGTTTTAATGTGTAAGTTTCATCCGTATCACTGCAAGCAAAAAGCCTGCACTAAAACTTTAGCGCAAAGTTTTAAAGCAGACGTGGCCAATTTATCCTAAAATATGGCATTTGGTTTGATATCAGGAACCCATTACATGCTGCCTCATTGTAAAAGCATGAATATTTACGGCAAGTTCAATGCATATAACTGTTAATAGTAATTATTTATGAACATCTTGCACCACGTCGACGCCGGGACGAGTACAACAAACTTGTCGTAGGAAAGTTAATAGGCGAGGGCTGAAAGAGTTGTTTATCTGCGTGTATTTCTATTTTACAGTTGCAACACCTTCATTTTTCATTCATACGAATGCATTAATGTCCAAGTATAACTATCTGATACTTCGTATTTTTAAGAAATCATTAACGTGTTTATATAAAACTTGTTCTACATTATTGTTATACAGACTTGCTTAATCACCGCATATTAACAGATTAGCACATTGGTTTATATACATTGTACTGAGAATACAAGATTTATTTTACTGAGTAATAATGAGATATTTTTGCATGTCATGAAATGAAACGACTTCAATGCCAAAACTATGGTTGAGATAAGCTGATATTTTTATAAAGAGAATTCTGCTTTTATCTACCGTTAAACGGTAGTTTTTATAGCTGAATCAAACATTTCCCTAGCAGCTATAGTTGTAATCGTTTCGTTATTAATGGAATGATGGGGTTGTAGAAATGGATACAAAGCTAACAATTAACATCACCATTAACAATCCAATGTTGCTAGAAATTGTGACCTAACCTGTTTGCTTTTTATATAAATTATGCAATAAAATTTTGCGAATTTAAATATGCAAAAATGTGTTCTGATTCAGCTAAAACAAACGTAAATGCCTACATAAACAATAACCAGTGTCTAGTTAGATAAGCAAATGTTTTTAAATTAAACAAGGACCACACAATGGTGAAGCATTTATATATCAAAATAGAAATACTAACAAGATAATTCGACATTCTAAAGTAGCTTAATTATCACAGAAAACGTCATTTTTTATTCATAATCCCTCGATCGACATTTGGACGAAAAGTTACTCAATAGTCAGGAGGTCACAAGCCAAGATAACGTAGACCAAACACGAAAGTTCGTTCTTAGATATAAATGATGGCTTGAAGATAGGGTAAAAATGTATAATATTTGATACGGAAATATGATAAAAAGTCTATTTAAAGCTATAAACTACTGTAAATATCGAGATATGGTTCACTATATTGACAAATCTTGGATATTAACTAAATAAGAAAATAACAAAAAATGCTAACATCCTTGACTTTATTGTGTTAAAATGCATAACACTTAAAGAGTTAAATATGTGTAGTTTTGTTGGGAAAACAATGCAATTTTCATTAACGTACCCGACAGATTTGGCATTGGTGTCGTAGTGCACATACGACGTGTGTCCGTAAAATATTTACAAAATAACTCGAATCATAATGATAATATACATGTACCTATAATTACATACATCCAACACCAAAAACAACCTTACAGTTTTGTTTCCTAAGTATCTGTAACATTGCATATCCAAATTAATTAAACACATATTGATGCTGAATGATCAACAGGGTATCCATTGCCCCATTTCAATTGGGATTGTGTGTCCGTGCACGCACGTAACGCGAAACACACGATTCGCCCGCTCTCGGCATATCATGAAGTGCACGTGAAAAAATGTTGTACTCATGGATAAAACACATGTTCAGTATTACAATTTGACCAGCAACAACTAACAAACGAGTTGACTGAATGACGATGCGTGCATTACAATGCGTGCAATGCATAGCAGCCTGTGGTGTCCATACACGATATAGACTGTGAGAATTGAATAATTTGGTAGTCACTTTTAAGATCAAATAAGTCAAAATGATATAATTGATTTTTTGTTATGTCTTGACAGTTTAATAAATATGAAATAACCTTATTATGTGTAAAACTATATATATTTCCCTATTTATTTGTCTCTGACATAAAAGTGAAATAAAAAGTATAAGGTATTCAGTGTACAAAGGTAGCGATGTGCGGGACAGGTCGTAACCCATTAGGACGACTATTAGCATTCCCGTGATGTGAACTGCCAAAAGGATATATAGATACAAATAAAATTTATGTGACGTCGAAGTTATATTCTGACATGTTCAGCGTCAACGGTAACATTATTTAAAATCGCAAGCTGTATTCATAACTGCATGCATTTCTAGTGATTTAAAAAGTATGTGATTTTGATGTCGCGAAAGAGAGGACAATCATTGAATTATGTGCTGCGATTTGAAAATCACTCACAGAAACTGTTTAAATGATCAAGTCTCCAATAGAAAAACCGACAATTTATCGTTCTTTGGTTTACCTATACAATCGAATTTCTGATAAAAATCTCTACGGAAGATGGCCGAAAGTATGTCAATAGCAATTCATTCATGACACGCGTGTAACAAGTTGTTAGAAGTTTTTAATGCTCTGTTGTCTGAACCAGTTCTCGCAACATGAATCAAACGGAATCAGAAAAGCACAAAATCGGACAAAACTTGGAACTTTGATCTTTTACTTCGCCCATATGTTAGTATCAATACGGTGTAATCCCTTCACCGAACGTCAACATGATGACGGTACCTGCCTTGCATATATAACTGTGTATTTTCTGTAGTTACATGATCGCATATGTTAATAATTTAATGTTTTACATTTGTCAACACAGATGTATACATTATGTGTAGTTCTTGTTTCATAAAGGTTGTCCACGAACATTTTGGACACATCTCTCGTGCGTGACCTCGGGTGTCAACTAATTGTACTTTTCGAAGCTTGACATTATTCTTGATTGTTAAACTTGTTAACCTTAGAACATTGATAAATATCATTTTTATAATGTAAGAATATTAAAATGTTGTGTGGTGTAATTGTAGCCAGGAAAAACGTTATTATATTGAAGCTTGACAAAAAACAGGTAGCGCGTATTATTACTGGCACAACCAAAGTTTGTAGTTTACATGTAGATAAACTATATGACGATAAAAAATGGATTACATAAGCAGATCGACATAAGAAATGTATAAGTTAATATTAACCTGCAATACCATATTGTGACATCTCGATGGAGATACATTTACATAAGATTCATTAAGCTTGTTTTCAGATGCATTCTACTTTGCACCTGTATACTTATATGCATAAAACATATTAAATATTTTTTAAGCCAACAAATCAAATCGCATATGAGAAATAGAGATTCCTTTGTTTTTCATTTATAATTTAACTTTAGAGTTCATGACTTTATAAGCTATTCCTTAAAATATTTCAAATTTTTGGCAGTTGGAGTTAAATCCTTTTTTTTCAAAATGTATATATCAAATACTTTTTTAAAAAATATATGTTTTGCTAATTGATACTAAAATAATTTAGTATTGTGTCAAACACAATGCATTATGACTTTGAAGCAAATTCACTACTGCATTGTTGTATCATAAACAGTGTGAATATAAAAGTTTCAACTTCAACTGACAAAAAATGCTCCTACATAGCTTGTTTCCTACTAGCCGCTCCAAGGCGGTGATACATTTTGTCATTTTTTCTGTGTATCCGTTCCAAGGCAGTGATACATTTTGTCATTTTTTCTGTGTATCCGTTCGAAGACGGTGATACATTTTGTCATTTTTTCTGAGTATCCGTTCCAAGGCGATGATACATTTTGTCATTTTTTCTGAGCATCCGTTCGAAAGCGCCGATACATTTTGTCATTTTTTCTGAGTATCCGTTCGAAGGCGGTGATACATTTTGTCATTTTTTCTGAGTATACATATTATACTTATTATTATAATCTTATCATGTTATTGTGTTTGCGCTGTTGTGGTGACTGTGTCCTTAAGTTCATCATCTTCTGTTGAACATTATGTTACATGGATGTTTTAGTAGAGACAAATATTTCAGAGCCTATTCTCTTATAACATTTTTATCATTTTAATTAATTCAGTTAATATTTCACTCAGATCTGCCACATTTCGAATAAATGCCAAAACCTATACATATATGTCAAATTCATGTGATTAAATTCAAGGATAGTTGACCTAAATACGAGTATATAAAATGTGTGTGTGTGTTTAACACCATACAAATAAGAAGATGATGTCTCGTTTATAAGATGATAGTTTAGCTGGGTTCTTTTATTTGGTTTAAACACATTCTATTTTCAGCATATACACAATCCAACATATTTATCTTTGTAATATGTGTTTATATGGCTATGAAATATGTTTAAACTATAATCATGCACTTTGTCACAAAGATAATTGGAACGAAAGCAAACTGTTGTTTACACTGTCTCGTTTTATGATGTGACGAAGTGGGAAGAGTGAGGTCGGGTACAGTAATCATGTTGACCATATACTTTCTTATTTGAGTTTCATTCAGGTAACAAATCATGGATTGACATTTTGTTCTTATTCCATTTTTCAGAAATCACGGTGATGCATTTGTCAGTTAGACATAAAACCAGTTAGACATATTAATCGATCGCCTGGCAATGTGTTAACATCGCTGTTGTTAATTAAGATTTTTTTCACTACCACGCGATTAGTCTTTAGACCAATGTCACCATTTATTTCCTAACATTCAAAGTATAAACATAATGCCTGCGAAAAACATCAACAGCGACATCATTGTACTTAGGTATTAATTAGGTCA